>VWZP01010277.1:34695-50739 GCA_013396995.1 Dicaeum eximium
CGCCACGCAGAGGAGCAAACATCCGCTCCGCGTGGAGGGGCCAGAGGGCCAAGTGGGCAACATAAGACCGTTTGTCCTCGATTGTCATCTTACCCTATGGGGCAGGGACCTATTGTCCCAATGGGGGACTCGGCTAGAAATCCCCAAACCATCATGGGATTTCTAGCCGGGGCCACTGAGGAGCGCACCACCCCGCCGATGAATTGGCGGTCAGTTGAGCCGGTGTGGGTGGATCAGTGGCCCCTTTCCACCGAAAAATTGAGCGCTCTAGAGTCCCTCGTTGAGGAGCAGGTGTCCAAGGGCCATTTAGTTCCATCCACCAGCCCTTGGAACACCCCTGTCTTTGTTATCAAAAAGCCCGGCAAAGACAGGTGGAGGCTCCTACAGGACCTCCGTAAAATCAATGAGGTCCTGGAGGACACGGGTGCCCTGCAACCCGGGATGCCCTCTCCCTCCATGCTTCCACGCGATTGGCGGCTGGCAGTCATCGATCTTAAAGGCTGCTTTTTCAGCATACCCCTCCATGCTCGAGACGCGCCCAGGTTCGCGTTCTCGGTGCCCTCTCGCAACCGCCAAGCTCCGGCAAAACGTTATCAGTGGCTTGTCCTTCCTCAGGACTGCAAGAACTCGCCCACTCTTTGTCAACGACATGTCTCCATCGTCCTTGAGCCCATCCGGAAACTTTTTCCCGATGCAGTAATGTTACACTACATGGACGACATTTTAATTTGCGCTAAAGAACAGAAATACTTAAACGTGGTCCTGCAAAAGACCATTTTCACCTTGGAGAAAGCAGGATTTGTTGTGTCTCCCGACAAAATTCAACTGACTTTCCCATTTAAGTATTTAGGGCTTCTAGTCATGGAGCGGACCATAACACCTCAGCCATTGAAGATCCTGGACAACCCGCGGACTCTGCACGAGATGCAGCAGCTCTGCGGATCTATCAATTGGCTGCGTCCGTTCCTCGGACTTTCCAACCAGGACCTTCAGCCTCTTTTTGACCTGCTGCGAGGCAGCGACAGACTGTCATCTCCGAGGTCTCTAACACCCGAAGCAGAAGCTGCGCTGCAGAAGGTGGCCGACGCCATTGCGAGTCGCAAAGCCCACCGTTGCGATCCGGTGCTGCCCTTCCGCTTCGCAGTCGTTGGTGAGTGCCCACATTTTTATGGCATTCTTTTTCAGTGGGACCATTTTGACAAAAATCCATTAATCATCATAGAATACATCTTCATGTCACATACACCAAAGAAAACAATTACCACGCCAGTCGAGCTTGTCGCGGAGCTCATTTCAAAAGCTAGGTCACGCCTGCGTGTTATGGCAGGGTGTGACCTCTGGTGCCTACACATGCCATGGCGAATGAGAGAGTTGGATTCAATTTGGCAGACAAATTCCTCCTTCCAATTGGCATTAGACAGCTACTCTGGTCAAGTCTCTGTTCATTATCCAAAACACAAATTATTTACAGAGACTTTCAGATTGGCTCCAAAATTAATGAGAAGCAGAAAACCATTGGACGCATTAAATGTTTACACGGACGGATCGGGCAAAAGCAAAAAATCAGTCATCGTGTGGTGGGACCAGGACTCTGAGCAGTGAGAGTCAGATGTCCAAATTGTTGATGGGTCCCCCCAGATTGTCGAATTGGCAGCAGTAGTACGCGCGTTCAAAAAATTCAATCAGGCCATAAATTTAATTACAGACAGCGCGTACGTGGCCGGAGTAGTTCAGAGGGCTGAAAATTCACTGTTAAAACAGATTGACCATCCAAAACTGTTTTCCTTGCTCTCGGAGCTTGTAAGTCTCCTCTCCCACCGAGAGCAACCCTATTTCGTCATGCACGTGAGGTCACACACTGACCTGCCTGGCAAGCTCATCGAAGGTAACCGCAGAGCCGACCACCTGGCGATGGTCATATCCAATGTAAACCATAAACTTCCAGACCCTAACCTTCCAGATCGCTTCCAACAAGCTAAACTTTCACATTCATTTTACCACCAAAATGCTCCTGCTTTGGTCAGGATGTTTAAGTTGACTCAGACGCAGGCACGTTCCATCGTGGCGACTTGCCCAAATTGTCAATCATGTGCCTTGCCATCCATCTCGATAGGAGTCAACCCAAGGGGCCTCGAGAGCCTCGAGCTTTGGCAGTGTGATGTCACCCACTACGCCCCATTTGGTCGGTTGAAATACATACATGTTTCAATTGATACATTTTCCGGTGCAATTTATGCATCAGTCCATACAGGGGAGAAATCCAAAGATTTAAAGAAACATCTATTACAAGCATTCACAACATTGGGAATTCCAAAGAACATCAACACAGATAACGGTCCAGCTTTCGTTTCTAAAGAATTCAAATCATTCACAGAGCAGTGGGGAATCAAACACACTACCGGCATACCGCATAACCCCACAGGGCAATCGATTGTCGAGAGGGCACATCGTGAATTAAAAGAGTGTTAGAACAACAGAGGGAAGATTTAAAGGGGGCTTCCCCTGTTGAAAGGATACTTAAAGCTATTTATGTCCTCAATTTCTTGAACTGTTCCTCTCACGATCCTAACCCTGCAATCGTTAAGCATTTTCACAGCTCATCCTCAACGAAGCTGAAGCTGCGACCCCCAGTCCTCATTAAGGACCCGGAAACACAAAACATCATGGGGCCGTATCCCCTGGTTACCTGGGGGAGAGGATATGCACGCCGGGCCCAGGTGGATACCCGCCAAGCTCGTAAAGCCTTTCAAAGGTAACTTACCTCTCTCCAACTTATGACAACCTCCTCCGGCTGCCGACGAACAAGATCAGGTAGCTGCAGCCTGGCAAAGGAGAAAGCGAAGACCACCACCGGAGGCTCCTACAATCCTTTACCTTTTATATATATACCATCTCCGTTTACCCATTTGTATTGGTCCACCCCTTCCTGAACCCACCTGTCCTTTTTCTACCCCACTTTCCACAACTTTTGAAATTTAAAAAAGGGGGAGTGTGAGTGAATGAATGTGAGAAAGTTACAGGAATGTCGCAGAGGGTGCGTGCAAGTGAGAAGGTGAGAGAGGAGAAAAGGATAGACATAGGAGGAATCTAAGGAAGTTGGTTTGGTTAGGAGTAAGAAGGCATAAAGGTTCGAGAGCTGTGAGTTAGAGCCAGAGAATGAAAGAGCATGGTCTGAGAATCAAGGAAGAAAAGTTTTGGAATGGAAAAACGAAATGAGAGTCCCCTCAGCTTAAAAGTGTCAAGTTTGTTTTGTTTCCGATTTACAGTTTCAGTTTGCACTTACGTTAAATTTTTGTATCCACTGCCCAGGAGATACCACCACTTCCCAGGAGACGCCCACAACATGAACCAGCTCTGCGTCAGTGTTACCATCCTGTGCTACATTTACGCCTGCTCTGCCTGGTTGATTCCTCAGCCTCGCGAAAACGTCTGGGTCACTCTCGCACGAGCTATGGGACAGGACAGTTTTTGCATGGCCATGGGTGGAGTTGAGGACCCGTTGTCGACGTGTCTGGTGGGGATACCCCTGAGATCCAACGAATACCCTTACACGGGTAAGAAACCTAACCCGGTAGACACGTGGGACCAGTGGACTGGGCTCCTACCGCATGCCACAGAGGAACCCCAAGAATTGGATTTGGTGGGGTCCTCCTTCGCAACATATTGCGTTAACTTCTACTACAAAGTAAAACAGGTTAATTGGCATGTTGAGGCGGGCACGCATACCATCTACAGAAAAGATGTGTCCCCTCAAAGAAAAGAATACACATATAATTGGTGCGATTATACCTCAAGCACATGGTCCGAGTCCACTGCCACTCCCAGAGTGCTACCGAGGGGAGTGTTTCTTATCTGTGGGGATAGGGCATGGGCAGGCCTCCCATCGCGCCTGCAGGGGGGTCCGTGTAGCCTTGGACATCTTACTACTCTAACACCAAATCAAACTTTAATTCGGCATTGGAAAGAATTGGCTTCTAAAAGGACAATTAGGCCCCTCGATCAATTCGATGAAAATTGTGATCCCCAAATTGAAAATTGGAATTTTGGCATGAGGGTGGCGGTGTCCCTTTTTCTACCATGGGTCGCCGCCGGTAAAGCCCTCGGAGAATTGACACATTTGGAATGTTAGTTGAGTAAGATGTCCAATGCTACTTTGGCCGCCCTCAGTGATCTCCTCGCCGACGAAGAAACCACCAGACACGTGACATTGCAAAATAGAGCTGCCATCGATTTCCTCCTCCTCGCCCATGGTCATGGCTGCGCGGACTTTGAAGGGTTGTGTTGTTTTAATTTGACGTCCCATACCTCGTCAATTCAAGCCAACATCAAGAAAATACAAGATCTCGTGAGTGACCTCAAGACGCAGAAGCAGAACAGAGACTGGCTAGATGCAGTGCTGGAAAAGTGGGGCGTCCCTGGGTGGGCTTGTGGACTGATCAAAAGTTTTATTTGGATTCTTATCATTGTTGTGATTGTTTTGGGCATTTTTTCATGTTTCTTTAAGTTCACACAGAAAACCATCGCGCGTGTTTTTCTAATAAATAAAAACGGGGGAGATGTTGCACCCCAGGGGGACCTGGAAATGGTTCGCCCCTGGGACATCAATCTTTAGGCCACGTCCCCGGTTTCCCGGGTGACGTCTTGTCCATCAAAGTAGTCAACTCCCAGTTCTCCTCCCCTGTTCTAGTCGTTTCTGTTACTTCTGTTACGCGATTTGATACATGTGTTGTCTATCTTATGCCTTTGTACCCTGGTTGGTTGTTTTACCCTGGACCCTCCTTACTCCGCCCCTTCGCCTGTACCCTATTGGCTGTCCCTTTCCCTTAAAACCCTGTTCCCTCAGATCCTCTTCGGCTGTTTGTCCCTGCTCCTGTCACGGTTCAATAAACTGTTGGCATTCGCATACAAGCAGCTCCTCTGTCTTTGGTGATAGTGATTAGACAGCTAGCATTCACAGTGGTAGGCGAAGGTGGGCCACTTGTCAGCTCCTCGAGGACGCTCGCAGGAGACTCGGCAGTGGCCGACAAACCTGAGTCGGAACCGCTGCATGGGTCCCTTCCAACTCAGCATATTCTATGATTCTATGACTTGGCTGTTTGTTGCTTAAGTCCTGTAAAGACTTCATCTTATCTTTTTAGTGGCAGAAACTAATGTTTCCTACCTAAATGGAAGTGTAAGTTAAGTAAGTGAGTTGAGGGGAGTTTAGATTAAATATACATATACTAAAATACAACCCTTTTTAAGACTTCAGTACTGCAAGGCTAACAATTAGTTACATCAAAACAAGAACTAGATGGGGTCAGTGATTATCATTTATTGTAACATCGATCCTTATGCTAAACAACTAAAAAAAGGGAGGTGCAGCTTGTAACTGAAATGTTCTGGATAGGTATTTTGTTTTGCAGATGGCATTGACCCATCATTAGACCTTGTATCTCTCCATCAGGGGAAGCAATGCTCATTACTTGGCAAATTACAACTTTTGCTGTTTAGAATTATATCAGCTTGTACTCTAATTAAAAAAATAATAATTTCTTTACTTGAAGATTTACTGTGCCAGCCACTGTAAAAGCAAGCACGCTGGGTCTAGGCTAGATCTCCACTAGCTCCATCTGGCATTTGGTACATAAGATCTTACAGGTTTTCAGGATCCAAGATTAGTGACTGTTGTCTTGAGGGACTGGAGAATCAAAGCAAAAAGCATTTCAAATTGTTTAAGTTCAACATTAAGGCCTAAGCCAAGTAAAACTTTTGTATTCACAGTTGTAATCTAGCTTGACATAGATTTACAAATTTGGGTGGGTTTTCTTTCCCCAGAGAACAGGAATGTGTTCCCTACAGCTTAGGTGTAGTCTGAACACTGGGTGACACTGCTGCAATGAGTTACTTTGAAGCTACATTTAAGTCCCATCTGAGATTTGCTATACTTTAGCCATAATGTTTCAGGAGTCTGAGGGAAACCAGTGCTCATTAGCAACCTGCATCACTGCCTGCTGCATTTTCACTCCTCTGTGCACCCCGACCTATATGGTAGCATGTGCTTTGGTGGCACCCAGAGCTCTTAAAAGTGCATTCAGAGTTACTGCTAAATATCTCTGGAAATGAAGTAGCAAACACAGTGCAGATGCACGAAGAGCTTTACAAATAAAGAAAGGTTTCCAGACATTTATTTCTGGAACTGTACACCAGGTATTAAAGTACAACAAATACAAAATAATGCTCAAAAAAATCAGTGTTTATGTACAAATATTAAAACCAATGCAACAATAGCGACTTCCTCTTGAACATCTGATACTAAAACATGTTCCGATTGTCACTTGATTTGTTGTTATGCACAGGGTAGTTACTTTGAACTGAGAATAACTGGAATCTCTGTTTTATTAGGAAGACTATAGCCATTCCTACTTTATTGTACAACTGATAGCATCTTCCTCCTTCTTTCAATGAAAAATAGGAATAATAAAAATAGCAACCTTGTTATTATCTTACAAATTACTGTATTTAATTTCCCTGTCTGTAGACAATGTGCTTGTAATGCTGGGCAAATAGCGTCCCTGTTGGTCAGTTTATCTATTAGTTTACATTCAAAGTTGAAATACTCATTAGAGACTTTGGTTAAATTAAGCAGTATCACTGTGTCCTACTTGAACTGAAGTTTTCCTATATTTCTGACTCTCAGTTTCAATTGCACAATTCACTGACCTAATTGTACACAATTTTGTATTCTTCAAACAGTATCGTACATCCTTCAAGTAAATTCAACAGTTTGACCATTACAAGAGGAAGACTAAACATTTAAGAACCTAGCATGGGAAGATGATGTGTGACCAACTGTGGTATTGCTATAATCACAGCACCAGTTACACTTCTACATGAATCTGCTACCCTTCATATTCCCTGCACATAAAAAGGATACATTTACCAACACTGCAATTGCCCATTATGGATTTTTTGGTTTGTTTATATGAAGAAAACACGTGGCAAAGGACAAAGAATTCATCACAGTTTGTTAGAAGAATTGTGCTTCACTGTGTAAAAGCCAAGGACATTGTAATTTCTTCACATTGTTGCAATTCAGTTATCTCCATGCTGACTTTCAAAACACAATTCTTTTAATAAACAGTAACAAGTTCTCCATTTNACACTGCTGCAATGAGTTACTTTGAAGCTACATTTAAGTCCCATCTGAGATTTGCTATACTTTAGCCATAATGTTTCAGGAGTCTGAGGGAAACCAGTGCTCATTAGCAACCTGCATCACTGCCTGCTGCATTTTCACTCCTCTGTGCACCCCGACCTATATGGTAGCATGTGCTTTGGTGGCACCCAGAGCTCTTAAAAGTGCATTCAGAGTTACTGCTAAATATCTCTGGAAATGAAGTAGCAAACACAGTGCAGATGCACGAAGAGCTTTACAAATAAAGAAAGGTTTCCAGACATTTATTTCTGGAACTGTACACCAGGTATTAAAGTACAACAAATACAAAATAATGCTCAAAAAAATCAGTGTTTATGTACAAATATTAAAACCAATGCAACAATAGCGACTTCCTCTTGAACATCTGATACTAAAACATGTTCCGATTGTCACTTGATTTGTTGTTATGCACAGGGTAGTTACTTTGAACTGAGAATAACTGGAATCTCTGTTTTATTAGGAAGACTATAGCCATTCCTACTTTATTGTACAACTGATAGCATCTTCCTCCTTCTTTCAATGAAAAATAGGAATAATAAAAATAGCAACCTTGTTATTATCTTACAAATTACTGTATTTAATTTCCCTGTCTGTAGACAATGTGCTTGTAATGCTGGGCAAATAGCGTCCCTGTTGGTCAGTTTATCTATTAGTTTACATTCAAAGTTGAAATACTCATTAGAGACTTTGGTTAAATTAAGCAGTATCACTGTGTCCTACTTGAACTGAAGTTTTCCTATATTTCTGACTCTCAGTTTCAATTGCACAATTCACTGACCTAATTGTACACAATTTTGTATTCTTCAAACAGTATCGTACATCCTTCAAGTAAATTCAACAGTTTGACCATTACAAGAGGAAGACTAAACATTTAAGAACCTAGCATGGGAAGATGATGTGTGACCAACTGTGGTATTGCTATAATCACAGCACCAGTTACACTTCTACATGAATCTGCTACCCTTCATATTCCCTGCACATAAAAAGGATACATTTACCAACACTGCAATTGCCCATTATGGATTTTTTGGTTTGTTTATATGAAGAAAACACGTGGCAAAGGACAAAGAATTCATCACAGTTTGTTAGAAGAATTGTGCTTCACTGTGTAAAAGCCAAGGACATTGTAATTTCTTCACATTGTTGCAATTCAGTTATCTCCATGCTGACTTTCAAAACACAATTCTTTTAATAAACAGTAACAAGTTCTCCATTTAGATGTTTAAACTGAGAGAAAAGAAAGTAAGTCCAGCTTTTAAAAGTAAAGTTCAATAAATAGCTATTTTACATGGATAAAGTCATAGTGGTACAAATTTATGGATGTCACATCAAGCATGCACAAAAATGTTACTATACACAGAAGTAGTCAGAAAATACTGAAAGAGATATCTAAAAAGATATGAAGAATTTACATATTTACGAAATCTTGCAAATTATTGCCTCATTTTAACAAGGAATTAAAAGTAAACGATACCAGCTAGCTAGCCAACAGGCTAAATAAGATCAGCATTTATATTAGACTACCTGGAAATCATTTTTCTCTCATATCATTTTCTGAATTTTGGTCAAAGTCTTTATTAAATAACTAAAGTGTCCATTCAACTTGCTGACAACCCAAACCTTAGACAAGTCTCTGCCTACATTAAGAGCCCAGCAATGCATAGATAAACTGAGTATATTACTGCATCAACTAATGAAAATGGGCATGTTCATTTAAGTGCAACTGGTATAAGCATTCAGTCATCTTTGAATGATTTTTATACAGACCAGCCACTCACTGTAAACCCATAGATAAACTTGAATGTATAACAATGGAAGATTATGGCCAGAATTCTACAAAATTACTTAAAATGGGTTGATTCATAAACAAAAGAAACAAGGTACAAAGTTCAGCACAAAACACAGCGGTAAGAAGCTGAGAACTTGGCTAAAAATCTCAAGAGTACAACACAGGGCCAAGGCTACCCGTTGTTTACTGTGTACTTACTAAAGTTAAATATTTCAGGTGTTTAAGTTAAGAACTGATTACAAAATCATATCTACTTTTGTCCACTGTGCTAAACTAATTTGTTTTAATATGATAAATGTGCTATTGCATAAACACTTCAAAGCAATCTTTATTACAATGCTGTAAAGAAAACTCTGTATGCTGCATTTGAAACTCGGGCTATCAATGCAGTTCACAGTATGTGTAATAAATACCCTCTTCCCTTTCAAATATTAAAGTCACTACTTTCTAATTACTCAGCACAACCTTGAAGCAACTATTGAAAATATCAACAATGCAAACTTAATTGCTTGAATAATGAAAACAAATTAGTGGCAATTAAACTTGAAATACAAACAGTGCAAAGAAAAAGTATGGAGGGAACAGGAGTAATCCTACTGAAAGGAGGTTCTGTATGCTACATGTTACAAGACAATACTATGCTTGGTTCCTGCAGCAATTGGAACAAACATTTGCAAGACGAACAACCTGGATGGCTAAATTGCACTCAAAGTTCAAAATAAAAAAATGTAATGAAGTTAAATAGTTGCTTTTATGGACTGCATTTTTACTTATCCTTTCCTATTTGACCAAAGAAGAAGTGCCATTTTGAAGCCAATGACTTACCAAAACAAATAAATGCAATCCACGCTAAATAAAAACTTTCAAGCATGTACTTCAAGGTTCTACTATTATGAGATAAAGTAGATAGTCCCTCAAAACTGTAACACTTAGAACTGCAGTGCTCCAAACAACTTAAGATGTCTTTCAAATGTAGACTGTTTAGTGGCAAATCCTAAGCTGTGCAGACTGTAGCTTTATTCACCAGCTGCCTTAGGAAAGTTAAGGTACACGATTGCATTAATCTTCAAAGTTGTGGACAAACTTCATCCTANCTTCAAAGTTGTGGACAAAACTCATCTGAATACAATAGCCTAAAAAAATATATCTGTTTAAGCCAGTAAGTTTAAAGTACACAGATACCTCTGGCAGCATAATTACTTCTGTGTAAGGTAGCTATGGCCTATAATTTTGCAACAGCCTCCAAGTGTAGGTCTTCATAATTTATTCATGTTATGTCCCTTGTGCTAGCTTCCACCAAGATGAAATTGCTGTCTTTTTAAACTGAAGTGCTCTAGTTTAGTATCACATGAGAGAAGGTTCCATTTAAAAAACATCCTTGTATGTTTGCACAGTTTAAGTTAAAGAAATCCATCCCTGCCTTTATAAGAAAAAAAAATTAAAATAAAATGCTACATTGAGCAGGGATCAGGAACGGTACCTGTAAACACTGTTATTACACTGCATCCATTATGGCAAAAGTAACTTTGACTAAAAAGCCACTCCAATCAGTTCAGAACTTCCATGCTGGTTTTGAAATGGTGGCCTCTCTCTACAAGCTTTATAATAAATTTGAAGCAGAGCTTAAAGCTGCACTACAAAGTTCTCTTAGTTCCAAACTTTGCCAAACATCTCCACATTTATGGACTGAAAAAAAATTACTCTTGGTAAATCAAGATATAGTTCTATACATAAAAAGACATCACTGATGTCAAAGTTCAAACTTCCAGTGAAAGACTAAGCAAACCTGATAGCTCCCATCAAGTTTACTACTACTGCATAAAGTACCCACTCTTTGTTTAGTTTTCCACAGTCATTCTGAGTGAAGCGCAGTATGTTGGTGAAGAGTATGGGTATTTATAAAACCATTTGTCTCATTTGCAGATAGACTGCTGAAGTTAGCCACTGAAACAGCCATTTTGGCACTGGCAATATGGTGTGTGTGATTCTCAAAGTCCACACCAAGGTTATTTACAGAGACATCATTCATGAAAGATTCTGGGACAGCAATCCCCATTTTCAATCTCTTTGCAGGTCTTTCTGTCTCCTCACTGCACATGTTCCCTGGGTTTAACTCTGAGTGATAAAAGCCAGTCTCAAATAAATTAAAACAATCACTTTCACCATTGCTAGGCAAGTTAAGCAATTCTTCTGTTCCAACAGGCACATGATTAACTGGTGCTCGGGGTAAGCTGTCCATAGGAGGGAAGGCATCATCCAGGCAGTTCACAGCCGAAGTGTGACAGACTGTAGCTACACTGTTTGTCAGTGCTGGAAAACACATGAACATAAAATGTAAATTAAATAGTTGTTTATACAGTTACAACAAAAAGTTTGTGGGCTTTCTTTGGGTTTTTTCCCCTCTTGATTTACCTGTCAACTCATTGGCAGTGATAGAGTTCAGAATGCTTAGCTGTTGATCGGGAATGCTTTCTGTTCGAGTATTAGATGTTATGGCTGAAGAATGTACTGCTCCACCAAGAGCTTCTGCTTCATCTACCAAACGATCCATGTAGTCCCTTTAAGAATATGGCATTCATAATGGGTTATTTAACAGGAAAACAAGGCCTAAAAATGATGATGGATTTATTCTCAGTTGCCATAGCCACTGCAGCTTTACACTGCAATGATGGGAAGAAAAACATCTTTTATATTTACAATTTGTAACAGAAAATATATTCCAAGGACATTTTACTTACGTAACTCCAGGATGATGGTTATACCTCTTCTTTCCAAATCTTGTTTGCTGAGCAAAGTAATCATAACGTTCTGACTTTTTCCACATGTAATAGAAAGCCACACACTCAGCAACTGTTCTGGTTCTTACCTAAAAGAAGGCAAGAAGAATTGACAAGATAAATGCAAATCATTATGTTTTGTCATCTCCCCAGTCCCCATATTCCTGCAATATTGTTAGTTTTACTGTTCTAGTATCTGTAACAAATTAAATCAGAAGACCTGAAAAAGAGAGCTACGGTTTCAAATTTCCTTACTGAGAGGGTAGTCAAACACTGAAATGGGCTTCCTAAAGAGGTGGTCGATGCCTCAGCCTGTCATTGTTTAAGAGGCATTTGGACAATGCCCTTAAAAACACGCTGAAACTTTTGGCAAGCCATGAAATGGTCAAGCAGTTGGACTAGATGATAGTTGTAGGTCCCATCCAACCGAAACAGTATTCTATTCTAAATAATTACTACATCTGTTCTATTGTATGCATTATTGTTGTTTAGGTTTGTTTTTTTAAACTAGACTGAAACTGTATCTACATCTGAAGCATTTCAGTTCATAACTTACATAGCAATTTTTTTAACTATGGGACAGAAGTAAAACACTGAGCAACTGAATGACCCAAGAGAAGTGAAGCAGAAAATACATTGGGTACTTGGAAAATTCTGGTCCATAGTGACAGACCAACTCATATGCTTTGTTGCACTTTGGAAAAAATATTTTAAAATTATTTGTATCTCTGGTGAATTACTGTTTACAGGTAAGGTGCATTTAAAATTTGAATCACCCAGATATTTAGCATTGGAGAGGTTAAGCCAAGTGTTGAACAGGATTAACTGACTGTTGTTGAACAGCAACCACAACCCTATAAAGGTTACCTGAAATACAACAAAAGCACCAGCCTCCTAAAGAAAAAACTTGTGGTTTAACCCCCACCAGCAACTAAGCACCGCAGAGCTGCTTGCTCCAGTGGGATGGGGGGAAGAATTATAAGGGCAAAAGTGAGAAAACTCATGGGTTGAGATAAAGACAGCTTACTAATTTAAAAAAAAATTGCTAAAATAGAGGAAAATAAAACCCAAGAGCAACAAGCAATGCATAAAAATCCAACTGCTCATCATCAACCAATTGATGCCCAGCCAGTTCTCAAGCCACAGCAGCCCCCACCCACCAACCTTCATCCCCCAGTTTTATTACTGAGCAGGATGTCATATGGTCTGGAACATCCCCCTGGTCAGTTGGGGTCAGCTGTCCCAGCTGTGTCCCCTCCTAACTCCTTGTGCATCCCAAGCCTCCTCGCTGGCAGTATAGTCTGAGGAGAAAAGGTTTAGACTCTACGTAAACTCTGTTCAGCAATAACTAAAACATTAGTGTCTTATCAACACTGTTTCCAGCACAAATCCAAAGCATAGCCCATACTAGCCACTATAAAGAAAATTAACTCTATCCCAGTCACAACCAGTACGAAACCTCAAGGTGGTATCAAAACATACAGGACATGTACAGAAAATTTGGAAACACACATACTGGCAACTGTACCAAATGATACACATACATGATTTTAAAAAAGCCCAATTCCTATTCTTTAGGCACAGAGGAGTTAATCAGAAGCAATTCAGATCAAGATTAGAACTCCTTTGTTGGCCAGAAACCAACAGAGTACTGATGGATAACTACACTTTCTGAAAACACAGAGCTAAGCCCGTTTCTGTAGAATTACACCCTCTGAGTGACAAAAATAATTAAAGGTGTATTTTCCCTTCTCACAGACATGGTATGAAAATGATACACCTCTAGGAGAGACAGACATTTAATCTAAATTTTAACATAAATGCATATATGGAAGCAATATCAACATGAGTTGATTTCAAAGATAATATATTGACTCATGCTGCAACACCTAGCTTTTCCAATGGCATCAGAGGCAAAATTAGCATGGAAACACCAAGCTGGTTTTAATATGTTGGCTCTTATTTCACTCTTTTGTATAGCTTCTGAAAAAGCATTGCTTTTACAAACATTCAGCATCATATCATCTACCAATTCTTCCATTTAGCTGTAAAATACTAACCTTGTTTTTCTGTATGAGATGGAAGTCTTTTCCATACACCAGAAGTGCATTTTCAAAACTTCTACATTCTTCTTCTGTCCATGCTGTCATCTCTTCTAGACAATTGCAAAAGTAGCATGATAAACTTATTTTCACTCACTAATCTTTGTGTTGCTAATGCCTGAACATCCAAACACACTCTAAAAAAATGCAACAGTTCAGTTATTTTGACCCATGTTCTTTCCTCTAATGTAAAGATATCCTACCTGAAATCTAGCATTCCTGCTTATAAAGACTTATAAAGGGTCTGATTACTGAAGTATTTTACCCTGGAGGGCAAAGGACATTCAAAAGACTTCATTTATTATTTCTTAAGAAGTTTGACATAAAAAAACCACCTAGATTTGTTAACATCATTATTTTTCTGAATATTCCTTCTTGCATCAGATACAAACAGTGACTGTTGAAACAAAAGAGTGAAGGAACAACCTCTGACTTTTTTAAGACAGAAGTGAATTTTAGTTTTACAAATTAAACAAAACAAAACAAAAATGCTAAGAATGAATAAAAGCTTTAAAACAAAGTAGCTCAAACTATTTGAGTAGGTCAGTTTTGTCTCAAGTATTGTTGCTTCCCTATCTTGATTATGGCTTTGTGTCTATATATAATAAAGGAGGGATATTTCAGGCATCTTAATTCATAGTAGTGATCTGTTCAGTTGTCATTTAAAGCCAATGAGGGTGGAGAACAAAAACCAACTAACAATCACATTTCAAAACATTTCTGGAAGCAGACATTGGAACAAAGACCTTGATGCTTTCAGATTAAGGTGATAATCATTCCACTACAAGTCCATTAATTTTGCACTCCTTACTACAGAATTCTCAAGCTTCAAAGAGGAGATTCGCATGTAAAGTCTGTTATGAAATTATCTTGGGAAATGTAATTTTTAATGCATATTGAGAATAGCAGTGAACTTCAGTGGGTATAGATCATTGCACAATGATTATTCTAAGAGACAGGCATCAACAGTATTATCATCCTCCACCATTTTTAATAAAGATATAAACCCCATCTGACTTGGGATCTGGTAGCGCTAGTCCTTAGGACAGAATTTTGGTCTCTAACACACAATCTCTCCTAAAAGAGCTTTATGAAACACTGCTCTGATATTCCTTATCCCTTCACTTTTATCTTAGATACTTTAACTTTCAGAGCACCTAACTCAGAAACATTCGAATTCCCCTTGGATCCAGTTCTGAGCAGGGAATATCTGCCAGAACAGAAACTTATACGAGGGCTCATAGGCCATTATTGCTTTATGGAACATGTGTCAAACTATAGGACAAAGAACTGTCTTTGCTAAATGATACACTGAATTTTATTTAAGGGAATAATAAAGTTAGGGACAAACAAAATTGTTTTCCACTGTAAACTCAAGCAAAACTCTCCACACTCTACCACAGACCTAGAGAATTATACAGTAGAACCAAGTTTAGGGTTGACATAGCACAATGTTAGCACCGTGATGAAGAGTGGGGCTCACTCATATTATCAGCTATGTTCTCCTGATTCTTGTATAAATGTCATCAGTTTATAATTAATCATTATCTCAAAAAGGTACTGTAATGTGGGGAAGAACTGCCTTATGGGAGCAAAATTACAACTCCCCCCCTTCCCCTCAGTCTGTATCATTCTTAAAATAGAAAAAAAATGGAAAAAAGAAGGAAAGAAAATATGTAAAATTTGATCCTGCAACCTTTATACAAATTGCAAACTTCTCTAGCAGAAATCTCCATCTGGCCAACAGTCAGATTATACCTAATCTGAGTTATATACCTAATGGGAATTATTGAAAAACATCTGAAGGACAACGCAGTCATCGGTCACAGCCATCATGGCCAGCACAGCTTCATGAGAGGAAAGTCCTGCTTATCAAACCTGATTTCCTTTTATGACAAGGTTACACACTCTAGTTGATCATAGGAATCCAACTGATGTCATCTTTTTGGATTCCGTAAAGCTTTCGATACTGTCTCTCCCAGGATCCTTCTGGACAAAATGTCCAGCCCACAACTGGATAAACACGTCATGCAATGGGTGAGCAACTGGCTCACAGGTTGGGCGCAAAGGGTTATAGTGAATGGGGTGACATCAGACTGGCCACCTGCCACTAGCGGGGTTCCACAGGGCTCCATCTTAGGCCCTGTGCTCTTCAACACCTTCATTAATGACTTGGAC
>VWZP01010278.1:0-39714 GCA_013396995.1 Dicaeum eximium
CCCTGCTCCGCTCCACCCTGCCCATCCCTGCCCCGCCCCACCCCGCCCTGCCCCGGCATTGCTGCCCGGGCTGTGTGGCACAGCACGGGCTCTGGGAACGGAGCTGCCAGGGTTGGTCTCATCACAGACCTCTTTTAAAAGGCTGCCAGTACAGCTCAGTGTGGTCCGGGGGCGGTTGGTGTGTGCAGTCTGCAGTGGCTTTACCGTGCTGCTCCCATCTGTATAATCACACACTATGTTATCCTGACAGGTCTGCAAATGCCACCCATGAAGTCATCAACGCCACCCTCCACACTCTGCTGGCTGCCACTACCAAGCTGGTGGCACCTACACCTCCCAAACCCATCCTTCCAGTCCAGACTGGTGTCCAGGCACAGCAGGAGGAGCAGTCCAGTGGCATGACCATTTTTTTTAGTCTTCTTGTTATAGGTGAGGATGAAGGGAACGCTGTTAATTGCTGTTAACTGTGCTCTGTGGTCTGTGTCTGATCAAGATCATAGTGGTTTGTTTCTCCTCTAGTTCTCTCTGTGCAGTGGGATTTTGCACAGGCACAGGGATTTAGAACATTTGTGGCAGTGGGAGCTCCTGCTTACACCGGTGCTTCTTGGTTCATTGCCAATGTGAAATCCACTGAATCAGTAGGAGAAGTCTGCTTGTGTATTTTAAAAATACTACTTAAAAGTATATTTTATTATTTTCCAACACTCCTGAATCTCCATTTTTTCCCTTCCCAGCTATTTGCATCATATTGGTGCATTTACTGATAGAATACCGGCTTCACTTTTTACCAGAGAGCGTGGCAGTTGTTTCCTTAGGTGAGTACCCACGACATGTTCATGCTGGATTTGTGTTAATCCAGGCCCTGTCAGTAGTGTGCCCTGGAGATGATGCTCGGGTGTGTGTTAGCCATCACTAGAAAGACACAGCAAACTGGGTGCAGTGAAGAAAACAAGTCATTCACAGAGTTAAATTGGTTGAAGACATAAAGAAATGAGCACTTGCCTGGACTGCCAGATCCTTACCTGTCCCTGCAGTGCCATGACAACAGCTCTTCCTTTGGCTAGAGCTATAAGTGTCACCCTTCATGGAGATCAAGTGTGTACTTAGTTCGGATTAAATTTGGAGTATTCCTGAGCCTATAGTTTTATGTCAGGGTAATTTGATTTATTTGTACGCTGTCACTCCTGATTAATGACTGTGTAAATGAGGAGCAGATCGAGCCAAATACATTCATTATTTTCTCCACTTCTGTTTGATGTTTCTCTCACATTCTGTCTGAATGTCCCAGCACCAGTTTTTCAGCTGTGACTTGTCTCCAAGATTCTGTGGTATTTTTGCTTCTCTTGGTGGTGATGCTTTCACTGACAGGTCTAAAAATACAACAAGAAGACAGAAGTGCTTAGTTATAATCCTGAGGCAGCTCTAAGGACCATATTACTGGTTGAGCAGGTAGATTTTTTTTATTTAGGGCTAGGCTGGTACCTTCTCTCATGTTTCTTAACTGTATTTTTGCAGAGTTTCTCAGTTGGAGCAAGTGAGCTTCTTGGTGCTTGTCAGTAACTTATGCTTCCTGGAAAACAGGGATCTTCTTGCATCTCAGGTAAAAGCCTGGAGCTGTTACCTGGCAGAAAGAGAAGCATGTTTTCCAGCAGTGTGACTCCCTGGATTTGTAGATAGCTGTATGTGCTGGGGACCACATCATGTTTGTCACACAGCAGATTTTGGAGCTTCAGGCAGCATTCACTTGTAAGGCCCTATTGAGTTTCAGTATTTCTGTTCAACAGAAAAACCAGCAGGTGGGTGAGGATCCTGTCCTAGTGCTGGCTGTGGCACACACCCCTCATCTTTATAGCAGCACCATCCATCAGACTTTGTGCCTTTCTGGTTCTGTGCCTGGCACGGCTCAGAGCTGCTGCAGCTCACCCTGACTCGCTGTGTCACCCTCACAGGAGCCACCCAGTGCCTGGGTCACTCTTGGCACACCTCTCTTTCCTTCCCTCCTTGTGGACAGGTGAGGTGTCTTGTGCATGTGTCTCCCAGTGTCCTGAAAGGTGCCAAAAGGACATCACTGCCCCTTCAGTATCCTTCCCCTTTGTGCACAAAAACCCAAGGACAGGGGGTTGGTTTGGCTTCAGATCAGGGTAGTTACCATGGCTGTTAAATAGCTAATCTAAATTTAAACATAATTGCCAGTATAAAACACAGCAGTATAGTGATTGCTCTTGCTGGCATAGTTTGGGTTCTCTTTGCAATCATTCTGTGTATCCTGGGCAGTGCAGAGCAGAGGTGTTGAGCCAGCTTGTGTCCCTGCTCCTGCTGCACAGCAGCAGAGGCACAGCCATTCTCCTCTTTCTATTTCTTGCTACTGGCACTCAGCTGCAGGAGAAGGGTTTTAGCTGTTGGATTTATTATTGGTGTGTGCTGGGCTCCTGTGAGCCCCAACAAAATCCTGTTCCAGAAACAGGAAAGGTTCTTGCCAGGGCTGCCAGTGCTGTGCAGGGTGGGTCAGAGGGAGCAGTGCTGCATCTCCTGTGTTCTGTTCAGAGGCCGTGCAGGAACGTGCCCAGCTGGGTTTGGGGTGACCACAGCAGTCTGTCCCCACAGTGGGGTGGCATGATAGCAGCAGATGCAGTTCCTGTGAGTCAGCAGGGTATTGTAGCAGATGTCCTGTGTCATTTCAGCCTTCTGTAGATAGTTTATAGGCTCAGTGGTGTTTGAAGTACTCTGAGCACCTGTGTAACCCCTGGAGCTGCCAGCTCAGAGCTGCTCAGAGACCCCTGCTCCTGGCAGTGCTCTGCCAGCTGCAGGAGCACAGCTGAGTCTCAAGTATCCATACTGCCAGCAGGGCCAGAAGTGAGGTGTGTCCTGCTTTGACTTGTAAATTAAGCAAATCCTCTCAGGAAGTTATTGAAGGCTAATAAAAATGGCAGCAGGGAAGAGAGGCATGATTTTCATGAGTGTTTTTCCTCCCATTTTCTAAGCTGCTCAGAAGCTTCTGGTTTATGGTTTCTAGAGGGTGTGTCTCTCCTGGTGGACAGGGTGGGAGTGCATTCTCTGAGGCTGGATTGTGATCCTCATAAGTTGCTGGAATTTTTTTGGTAAAAATATTTTCCAGAAATTTTTTTTCTCTTTGATTTGTTACTGAGTTTTAATATGTTGTCAGGAAAAATAAAAGTTGGTTGCAATAAGAAAATGCCTATAAAATTAAAAAAAAAAAAGAGGTATAACTTAACTGTTACAGACTTACCCTTCTAATTAGCCCCTTGACAAAACTGACCTGCCTGATTTAATAGAAACAGCTGATCAAAACCTGCATTCATTCATGTAGTAATAAAGGAAGAGTAGTTTGTAAATGTATGTAGCGTGTGAGTGGCTGTATCTGCATTCTGTCCTTCAAGGAGCAGCAGACCTTTGATGTTCCTTCATTTATGTTTTCCTCTTTCCATAGAAACCGTTTCATGGAACAATTATTTCTACCCTCTGGGAGCGATGCCTTCACAGATTTTTGTATAAAAGAAGGCTCAGGCCTCATGGCTTTGTGAGTGTGACACATCCATCAGCAGTAATCCATGTGATTCTGTTTGTGAGACTCTTTTGTTAGCTGCAGCATGAGAGGAGTCTCATGAGCTGCAGGAAAGCACACTTCACATGAGTTTCAGGAAAGCATACTTGAAGCTTCTCAGACACTCTGTACCTTTCATTTGGAGTATTTGACTGTGAAGTCTCCATTCTGTAAATAATAAAACACAGCTATGCAGAAACACAGATCTGAAATCTGCCTAAAGACAAGTTCCCTATAACTACTTCAAAACAATAAACAACAATTAATTAAATTATCTTCATGACTTCCAGAAGAAATCTTGTTACACTTTTATGTCTTTATGTTTGAAGATGTATGGGAGGAAGGAGTGTGATAACCTTTAACCACTGAGTTTGCAGCAGCCTTGATAAAATTCTATCTTCTGTATTCACAGTATTTCTGCATGACTTAAACAGTGTGTAATTCGTTTGAAAAATAGTTCTGACAGGGTCTCCACCCTGATCAGAGTTTGTTGCCTTCTTCATTGCCAGCAAGTGCTATGATTTCATTCAAACCAAATTAATTTCTGTGGAGAGGACTGGTTTCATTTAAGCTGCTTTAACTGCAAATAATATTGAAGTGACATGAAGCAGAGATGCCTAACTCATAACTTCCTGATTCTTCAGCAAGACAGGTGAAATTTCATTTGAGTGCAGCTTGGATGAGAAGTGGTTTTGAGTAGTTAAGCCTGTTGTCCTTCTGAACCAGTGAGCATCACACTCTCAGTATGCCTCTTTGGAGTTGGGATATCCCCAGAGACAATCTGTTGTGCAGGGAAACTGCAGTTATGGAATGTATTGGAAACTGGGTATTTGGGTATCAAACCCAAAACACTCAGGGTTTTCATGGTTTAGGAATGAAACCAACTTGCTGCACTATGTTTTGCCTTGTTTTCACTTCTAAAACTTGGAGAGCTGATAACCAGTGATGTGTTTTGTGGCTATTTCAGAATGTTTTCTTATTCTCTCCTAGGTATCCTTATGGGAGCTTTTATAAAAATCATAGAGGCTCAAAAGCTGGCCAACTGGAAGGTATAGTTGTAACAATTAATTTTTAATTGTAGAAAAATCCCCAAATATTATTAAAAAGGCTTTGTAGTACTTGATGTTTTAGAGGGCAAGTCCTGGCAGAAGTTTCTCCAAGAGCTGAAGTCCACAGTGAAGCAAGGATTTTGCCTCCTACTGTTTATCCAAGTTATCAAAGCAATGAACTCTTCACTATTCCTGCTTTAATTTAAAATCTTGCAGCATTTAACCTGTGATTTTGTTTCACAGCACCGAGCAATTCATTAGATCAGTGAACTGATTGAAGCCACAGTGATTTGAATTGCCAGTTCTAAACAGGATTTATATCAGCCAGCTGAACATCTTGGTCTGAGTAGTGGATTTCAGTCCTAGCTTGTAGTTTTATATTTCTTGGCAGTTACTGCCCTAAAGGAGGATCTTTTTCTCCTTAGTTGAAATACATTAAAATGCATAGATTTTCAATCTGATGTAGCTTTTGAACTACGTATTATACTTCTTTTTTTGTCAGCCAGCTACACTGGTTCTGTGTACACTTGTTTAAACAATTACATAGCTCAACAGTTGTGTTGTAATATTTTGTAATATTTCATTTTTACGTATGAAGTCATTGGAAGCAGTAGGGGCTGAGTAGTCACTGCTTTTTCATTCATGATTTATGTCAACTGGATTTGACTTAAAATTGAAAATCAGTTAAATGGCCACAACATCAGCATTTTAAATTAGCGTCTTATGGATTAAATAAAATAATCTCAGCAAGATCATACATGTGAGAAGGAAAAAGAAAGCTTCATGCTCTGGTTGGAGCAGTTTTTCTCTAACCACAGGAAATAGTGACCACAGCTGATGAATGATGTGGGGGTTTTCCGGGAAGTGTTGGTCACATCTTGGGAGGCACTGGGGAGCTTGCTCGTGTTGTCAGCCAGGGTGAAAGGCCACAGATATCACATTATTATTGTTTGCTTATTTGAGTTATTTCACTGTAATAAAGCTTAGGTTTTAACATAGGCTGTCATAATTTTAGATGTGAAATTTTCTAGTCAGTTATGGACTTTATTACATGGTTATACATGGTTCTAAATTTACTAAATACCTTTTGTTTATCTGATAAGATAAAAAATGAAATATTTAGATGCAGGCTATATCCCTGTACAAAGCAAATCTTGGATCATATCCCTGCCCTAAGAACTTTTCAAGTTCACCACTAAGACCTTGTGCTTCCTGGCAGTTCTTGGCTAGCACAGCTGCTAGTCAGAGTCTATAAATGTGTTTTATTTTCCTCTGCTTCCATGCAGCACAAACACAGTCCTTCCCTTCATTGTGGTCAGCTCCTGTCCAGCTCTGGTTGCAGGGGCTGTGCCCAGGAGCAGTGACTCAGCTCTGTGGGCTTTGTTCTGGTGCAGTTGCTGTGCTGGCAGCAGCAGCCATTGACTCACAGCCAGGGCTGGAGCAGCTCAGCCCAAAGCATGAGCTCTGTTTTCTGAGCCCCCTAAATCCTTTAGGATGATTATCACTGGTACAGGCAGGAATGGGACTTCAAAGAGATGAGTGGCTCTGTTTTGAAAGCTGGTGGCAGAGCAGGGCAGCCCCTCAGCTTGGTCGGGGCTTGCAGAGGTGACAGCTCTGTGTGTTCAGTGCTGGGGGACCAGGAGGGCAAAGCCCCCTCAGCTGGGATTCCTTTGCCTTCTGTGCTTATTCTGCCAGCAGGAAAACCTGGGCAGGCTGGGGGCACAGCATGAGCAGTGCTAGCCAGGGCATGAGATAAGTGACAAAGACTGAGGACACAAAAAAATAGCATCTTACCTCATGGTGGGTTCCATTTATATCACTGTGATGGCAGAAAGGAGCCATCAGAATAGTGCCACTCAGTTCAGGCAGAAATTACATTTGCTGGGAAGAATGCAGCCTCAGGCCCCTCAGGTGTGTCACCTGAGCCTGGTCACCTGCAGGGCCCTGGGCTGAGGATGGTATTTTCTTGTCAGGTGATGAGTTTTCCAGTGAAGCTGCTTGGCCCCAGTTAACTGTTGTGTTCAAACAGTGCCCAAGAGGTCTCCATTCCTTGGCAGTCCTTACAGATTTCCAGACTTTCAGATAAAGTGGGAATACTTCTTGTGGAAACAGGAGGATTTTTCCTTTACCATATATAACCTGTTTTCTATGCAGCTTTTTTGGAGACAGTAATTTAAAATAAGTAACTCCTAGGTTTTTATCACTCTGTTGAAAAAGAACAATGGAAGTAGCAGCCCTGGAATAGTTTACTGTTCTTCAGTCTTCTACTTCATGATAAGAAGGGAGAAAGATTTTTCATTTTCCATCACTATTTTTTTAATAGCTTTTCTCTTGGAAGATTTGATGTTGTTTCAATAATGATATCCCTGAAATAATTTTTTTTTTTTCAGGAAGAAGAAATGTTTCGTCCAAATATGTTTTTTCTGCTTTTGCTTCCACCTATTATATTTGAATCTGGATATTCACTGCACAAGGTCAGTCCCTGCCAGACACTCATTTTGGATGTTGGGGTTTTGTTTGGAACAGATTCTGCTTTTAGTTATCTTCATGAAGCTTAGGATAATTGCATTAAATTCCATTATATTAATCATTAGGGAGTTGAGAGTGCAAAATTTAAACCTCTTCAACCCAGAGTGCAAAATTTAAACCTCTTCAACCCAGAGTGCAGGGAGTGTAGCTTGTTGCTGATAAGTGAGTGCTGGCAAGGTGTTGGGTACAGCACAGGTGAGGCTCTCCTTGGCTGGAGAAGTTTCTTACCTCACCAGAGCTGCACCAGGGCTGCTGTGAAGGAGGACAAGTGGGAAGGTCTAAGATCAGAAGTGGGAAAGGTGGGGTCACTCCACAGCTGGAGAGGAGAATGTGTGTGAGGTTGTGAGCCTTGCCTGGGGCCTGTGTTTGCGGGGGCATTTCCACAGCTCTGGTCCTGGCCCAGGGCTTTGGTGCTCCCTGTGCCCAGCTGTGCTGCAGCACAGGGGGGAGCAGTGGCCATGGTGGTACCAGGAGCTGCTGCCAGCACTGCAGTCCTTTCCATACAAAATCACAGGCAGTGGTCTGGCAACTGGGAGGTGTACAAGCCTTTTTCACATGCCCTGTCTCCAGCAGAGGGGTTAATTTGCACTTTTGCCGGGTGGGGAATATGTCAAAGTGCTGGTGTTTATGTCAGTATGTCAAAATCCAGCTGTTTGCCTGAGGATTGGGTTCTTGTTACAGGAATCAGACTGGGAATCAGTCCTGGGAATCAGAGGAATTGCTGTTGTCCTCAGGAGAGCAGCAGTCTCTCTAGGCAGGTGGTGTGGATGTGTGTCCTGGGGTACCTGGAACCAAGCTGAGCCTTGTAATCAGAAACCCAGTTGTGGGTTAGAATCCAATTAAATGCAAACCCAAACATGAGTTCTCCCTCAGGTCATTGTACTAATTATTTTATTACTGTGTTCCAGGGTAATTTTTTTCAGAACATTGGTTCCATCATTCTGTTCTCAGTATTTGGGACTGCAATCTCAGCTTTCATTGTAGGTGGAGGAATCTATTTCCTGGGCCGGGTAAGACTTACTGCTTTGGAGCACTTCAGTTTATCTGGCTTGTTATTTGGAAACCCATTTTTCAAGAGCAGCCAAACAGAGTGAAGGTGAATTCCTGGGTCAGGAAGTGCAGCTCTCTGCTCTCACAAAGGCCCCTTACACAGCCCCTTCCATGGCTATTGCTGGAGCTCTCTGGCCACCATCCTGGGTAACCTGTTCCAAGGGCCCTGTGCAGCAGGAAGGGTGCAGTGGGTGACCTCAGGGGTCCCTTCCAGCCTGAGCCCTCTGTGACTCTGTGACATGGCATGTTCCCTGGGAAAAGCAATTAAAATTTGAGTTTGCTTTTTTCTAACTTCCACAATCTTCCTGTTGGAAGGCTGTTCCAAAACCTGTGTTCTCTAGAGCTGTCTTATACTCTACAATATTATATTATTATTATTATTATTATTATTATTATTATTATTATTATTATTATTATTATTATTATTATTATTTGCTTCTGTGTTTTGGTGTTTCCTATTGGTTACATGTAGACACAGATATTTATCTTTTCTCTCAGACTTCATTCTGGCAGGCCAAGCATTCTATAATTTCCTCTTTGCCACTCAGATTTCTCTTCCTTTTCATGTCTTGGCTGCTCTTCTCACCTGACTCAGTTCCCTGATCTTGGGTGACCAGAATTGTAGCAGTAGATTACTGTTGGAGGGCAGTGTTAAACTGGACAACATCACTACTGTGAATTTTTCTTAATAATGAAGTCAGTATTTGATGAATAGCTTGGTTTCTAAGAACAGCAGAACAGCACAGCTGATTGTGATTATGTTCTACCTATTCTTTCAGGCTGATGTAATTTATAAACTCAACATGACAGACAGGTAAGCTCTTGGGGAAGTGGTGAAATATATGAAATGAAGCTTTCCTCAGGATAGCTGCAGGTGGGAAATGCACTACAGTTGGCCACCTCTTTTGGTCAGAGTTCAGATTGCTGAGATTCAACATTGTATATGAAACTAAGAAATAGATGGAACAAGTGATGAAACACCCTATTTATTATGCCCTTATTTCCAAATAGTATTGTATTAGATTCTGTTGCATTCTAGTCTGTTCTGTTCTCTGCTTAGTGATTTTTTTTTAGACAGATACTGGGTATTTTACCAAACTTTAAGATTAACAAACCTTGATTAGTTGGTATTATTAATATATGGGTAAGGGTGCAACTTCCATGTACAAATCCTCTCTTAAAAGACAGAATAATGTTTTCAGTATCAATAATGTAGATTTTTCAAGAACTTGGCAAGTGGCCAAGTGCTTATGCCTGGAAAGAGACTACAACTTATCACTGTGTAGGAACTGTAACACAAAGGGGCTTTGTTATTGTTGCTCATGTAACTCACTAGGTAGGTATTTTTCTTTCATCTAGTTTCCTCTTTTGTGTTCTCCCAGTTTTGCATTTGGCTCTTTAATATCTGCAGTTGACCCTGTGGCTACTATTGCCATTTTCAATGCCCTGAATGTGGATCCTGTGCTTAACATGTTGGTTTTTGGAGAAAGTATTCTCAACGATGCGGTCTCAATTGTCCTGACCAAGTAAGTGCATGGGAGCCACACGTGTTTATGGAAACAGTAACTGCACAGTTTTCTGTTAGTTTTTCAGATATACAGTAATTCTTGCGTCTTCTTTTGGAATAAACCCTGTATTTCAGGTGTAAAGCTGAATCTTGTATGGTGCCTCTGTGTAAAAAGCAATGCATAGCATGAACTGCATGGGCAGGAGACAGTAAAGGGTTGCCTCAGTGCCTTGTCTCATTGACCCTAGATAATTGATTGCTTTCTAATTCCATTCATTATCAGCTCTCTTTCCATCTGAGGGTCCTGACAGCAGGAGCCCCACGTGTCTCCTGTCAGGCACAGGAATATTCCCCTTCCAGAGCTGCTCTGTCTCTGTGCCATTGGCTTGTGCCCAGAGTCCCAGTGTGGCTGGGGAGGAGCACAGCAGGGTCCATGCATGGGGCTGTTTGTGCTGGGGCTACCAGGGGGAAGAGGAACATCCAATCCCCTCATCTTTTGCCTATGATAATTCTTTGGGGGTGCAAGAGTAAAGAATGGGTAGATATATCTTCATGTTACTGCTTAAGCCAGTAGATCTGACTGTGAATGTATAGAAGGAACAGCTGTACCAAGCAGGTAGTGAAGTCAGAGTAATTTTCTAATGAATTAATTGCTTTTATTACAGTTGTGGTGCTTTCAGGGAAGATGCTGAAGGCTAAAAGCAGCCAAAAGAAACACTAGCTAGAATCTGTGTGTTCTTTGCAGAGAATTTCCATTAAATATATTCCTGAAATTCAAAGAGGTTTCTCCCCTTTCCTGTTAAGAGCTACTTTGTTTTCCTTGAGTGACCTTCTTGTCTCTCATCCACACCTAAATATTTGATGAGAGTTCTTCCTGTTCATTTGTTCTGCTCAGAGGATCACATGAGTTTTTACCACTGTAAAATGTGCTTTCTTTTCCTTTTCAAAGTTTGAACACTGTTTTGAAATCCTGGGCATGACCGTAGCCTATTTACGCCATTCTGGGATTCTTCAGAGGAGCAGTGCTGGATTTTTAGCAGAATTAGGTTTCCCTTTGGGGATTACACTGAGGCTTGATTTAACGTCTTTTGACATTCCTCTTGTTCTATATATCACAGTAAAAGCCTTTTAAGAGTGGTAGCAACAAAGAAATGGGAGTCTTTTTTGTTGTTATGCTCAAAAGATGTTTGATATTTTTGGATCCAGGCTTAGAATGTATAACCATTTCTTTTTCTCTTTTAATTGTATCTAGCACAGCAGAAGGTTTGACAAGGGAAAATATGTCAGATGTAAGTGGATGGCAAACGTTTCTACAGGCACTGGGATACTTTCTCAAGATGTTCTTTGGCTCTGCAGCACTTGGCACACTTACTGGTCTTATTTCTGCATTAATATCCTTTTATAATTTTGGTGATATATATGTATACATTGGTGAACTGCAACATTCTAGTAGTATTTTTCTTCCCATCCTCTCCAGCATTTCTTAGAGGATATTTCTTACTAGACATTATTTTGGTTTTATGTTAGTGTGCATGGATGTGTAATAAAAGTGGCATCAAATTTTTATGAACCTAATTAAGGTCTGAAATGTTTTATAATAGCTTATGTGCACTGGAGTGTTATAAGATATGGTAATTGTTTTGTAAATTCAAAATATATTAATTCAATTTCAATAGCAATCTATTTTAACAAGCATATGGCTTCTTTTTTACATACATAAAACAGTTAATTAAAAAGAAAAAAAAAAGCTGCTTTTCCCAAGGGCCTTTGAGTCAGCCCAGCTCCTTTGTCCCTGTGGATCATGTGCAGGCAGCTGAATGCAGACACTGTTCTGTTTGGATTTACCCTGGGTAATAGTTTGCCTCTTCCATGAGTTGGTTGCTGAACAACCCAGGAGCTGCAGTGCTGAGATCAGGAAAGCTGTTTGCTGTAGCCCAGACACCTTTGGTACTTTCTGGCCTTGTTTAATGTGAGCTCTGGGCTGTACAGCAGTTCCTGTGCCAAACACTTCCTTTGTAAGCAACAGGAATAGAGTGTTTGATTAAATACAGGCTTATTTCCCCTTTTGGTTCATCAGCCTCATTCAACAAACTTTGAAATTATTCCATACATCACAACAAAAAAGGAAGACAGATCTTCAACACTTCTTTGAATCCTATCTCAATTATACCAAGTCAAAGAGAAAAGCAGCTTATTTGCCCTTTACAGTTACTTGTGCCTCAAAAGTATTTGGTTTACCTGTTGGTATCAGTATTGTAGAGCACATCAGTAAGAGATTTTTTTTTGTCTCTCTGTCTTCTGACAGACTTCCACCAGCAGTAGCTTCAGTAAGAAATATTCCTCACATAAGAATGAGTAATCTTTCCATACTTGAGTTGAAGGCCAATATGTAGATTTTTTGGCTATTCAGTAGAGAAGTACATTAAGCATAATCATTGGTTTTTAGTGGAATGAACACATCAAACTATTTCTTTATTTTTTAATTTACTTTTTCCATAACGTTTCCATGTGCACGTACTAAAGCACATTGATTTAAGGAAGACACCTTCCCTAGAATTTGGGATGATGATTATCTTTGCTTACCTTCCTTATGGACTTGCAGAAGGGATCTCACTCTCAGGTGAGTAGCAGAATGAGTTCTGACCACACCATTTGATATGTTAAAATATTTATACTGCTGTAGAAACTTTGCTTTGTGAGAAGATGGCTCTGGAGGGTCTCAGCAGCAAATGCTTGCCACGTTGTTGCCCACAGGTATCATGGCAATCCTGTTCTCTGGCATTGTGATGTCCCACTACACACACCACAACCTGTCCCCAGTGACACAGATCCTGATGCAGCAGACACTCAGAACTGTTGCTTTCATGTGTGGTAGGTGCTGCCTGCTATTAAATCTGGCATTAATAGTTTGAAATTTCATTTGCATGGAACTGTGACTCTGCTGGGAGCAGCAGAGGTGTGAATTTGCATCCAGGCGTTTGTGTATCAGTGGTGCTTGCCTTTAAGAGAAGAATTCCCGAGAGTGGAGGCTGAAAGGCACTCAAAAGTCACCTTTCCTGCCACACTGGATAAAACATGCAGTAAATCTCTGTCCCATCCTGCAGGCTCCTGCTAAGATCTGCCATAAGATTGATGGCCAAATAGAGATCTCTGACTCACGTGTTCCTCTAGTCTGTTTTCAGTTCTGGGAGATGGGGGTTGAGTGGTGGTTTTTTTAATGTTTTTTTAATAGAAAAAGCTACTTGCAAAAACAGTAACTTCACATACAGAGGTTTTTGGAAGTAGTGGTACAAGCAGCTCAGTCCTAGAGCCTTTCCAGTTCCTTTTCCAAAGCAAACCTTTGAAGGAGCGACATGTTCCTGCATTACAGACATGTCCCTGCTTTCTGGGGCTGCCATGAATGAATTCTGTATTGTTTGCAGGAGGATGCAGTGTGAGCAGGGAGTGGCTTTGCTGCGAAGTGAACTTAACCACTCCTTAGTGAGCACCAGCAGCTCTCCAGGGTTTGGTCAGGAAATCCCATTTTATGTACTGTATGTAGTAATTAATAACAGGAGTAGAAAAGGTTTTCTAGAATTGTTTATTTAAATGTGATTTCTCTTTTTCAGAAACGTGTGTTTTTGCATTTCTTGGCCTGTCAATTTTTAGTTTTCCTCACAAGTTTGAAATGTCCTTTGTCATCTGGTGCATAGTAGGTATTTACTTTCTTCCATATCTTTTTAGATGCATTTTTGGTATTGGGGAAGGAGGAAACACCTTACAGTTAAAATATTTTAGAATAATTGTTATGATTTATAGGTTTTTATAAAAAATTCTGACTCCTTTCCTAATTCTTTGTCTTCAAACCCTTCAAACAGCATGCCCTAATGCAGTGACTGTGAATTACTTTACACATAGGGCTTGCCTCCATCTGTTGCCATTAAAATGGTTTAATATTACAATTAATGGTTTAATATCAGCATGAGAAGTGTATTTCCTTTTGCAGAGTCCAGTGAGGGCAGTGTGGGTCCATTTCCAGTTGTGTACAGCAATGTGCCCTGGCCCATTCAGTGGGGAGGATTGTTACCTACAGCTTCCCCAGACAGGGATATCAGCACAGCGAGCTGCTCT
This sequence comes from Dicaeum eximium, assembly GCA_013396995.1. Taxonomy (NCBI): domain Eukaryota; kingdom Metazoa; phylum Chordata; class Aves; order Passeriformes; family Dicaeidae; genus Dicaeum; species Dicaeum eximium. Next base: position 13,808 of record VWZP01010278.1, read on the forward strand.
GCCTGCTTTACACACAACTTCCCTATATAATATGTATCTAAGGTGTGACACTTCCTTCTGTGTGGCATTGCTCTCTCAGGTGTAAGGCAAATTGTGTAATTTTGGGGTGATTCATAAAGGAAAACAGCACAGCCCTTCAAGGATCCTGCTGACTAATTCTAGGATATTTACTTTATCAAGGTCTGTTTGTAGTGGAGCTTAAAAACAATGCTCTGAGAAAACCTTGCCTTTTTCTGAGTTAAAGTTTTCACTGTGTTTGTTAATTGTTTGCCATTAAATCAATAGTCCCCTTTTTTTCCTTTCTGCTCTCAAAGTGTTGCTTCAGTGTGGGGTATGTTTTATAGCCATTCCCAGGGAAGTGTTGAGAAACAGGCTGACGTGCTATTTGTTTGGCTCATGGCCTTTCTGAGCAACTGGGCCACAGGTAGACAACAGAAATACCTTATTGCCTCTTGGCTGATGCACCAGGGAATGATTAAAGGAGCTGAACTGACTGAACTGAGGAGCACTCCTACCCAAAGTAATTCCCGGTCTCCCTGGAATGCCTCCTGGGTTCCATTTAGTTTTTGTAAGTAAAGCAGCCTGGTCTCCATCAGTGACAGGTCTGATTTAGTTTCAGTTAAGCAGACAAAATGTTTCAGGAGTAAAATTCCACAGTGCCCTGTGGTGAGGGGTTTCTGTCTGTTCATGGAGCAGCACACCTGCCTGTGAGCAAAAAGAGCACATTCACCTTCCCCTGTAAAACCAGCTGCAGCTGGGGCCTCGTGGGTGTAACACATCAAATGGCCTTTTGCTTTTGTTTCTGTTTTTCAGGTGCTGGTTCTGTTTGGTAGAGCAGTGAATATTTTTCCGCTTTCCTACCTACTCAACTTTTTCCGTGATCACAAAATCACTCCCAAAATGATGTTTATCATGTGGTTTAGTGGTAAGTTGAAGCTCAAAATACTGAGAACTAGAAAAAATGTTTTATCTCTTTCATTGTGCGGCCCACTCTAGGAGGAACTGGTTTTTCGTTGGTTGAGCAAAACTCAGCTGAACATTTGCACTATTCTGAAACCCCAGTGCAAGGAAATGTCCTCTTTCCCCTTTGTGCTGGAGGACTTTGCTCTGGTGAGCCCACGAGAGCTTTTCTGGGTAGAGGCTGCTTGTCTCCCTAGGCCCAGCAGCCTCACAGTGTGAACAGCATGTCTCAGGTGCTCAGGCTTGTTTCAGGGGGGTGGCAGGTGACAGATAAGGGGCATGCCCCAGGACTGTGAGCGCTGTTGGCTCTGTGGGTGCTCGTGTGCTGCTGGCTGACTCTCCCCTGCTGCCCTGCTCTCCCCCAGGACTGCGGGGTGCCATTCCCTATGCCCTCAGCCTCCACCTGGGCCTGGAGCCCATGGAGAAGCGGCAGCTCATCGGCACCACCACCATCATCATCGTGCTGTTCACCATCCTGCTGCTGGGAGGGGGAACCATGCCCCTCATCAGGCTCGTGGACATCGAGGACTCCAAGCCACGCAAGAGGAACAAGAAGGACGTCAATCTTAGCAAGACAGAGAAGATGGTTTGTTTGGGGTTTTCATTCTGAGCATCACTGGGGTTTGGTGGTTTGGTTTTTTTTTCTAGTTTAGACATTTTTCAGACTAGTACATGATTTTTTACTAAAAAGTAAGATGAAGACAGTAGAAAAAAGCCAAGGTAGTAGGACAAAGCCAAGCAATAAAATTTTAAATATCCCAAAGATAGAGTTTGGTTAGTGATTATACAAAATATGTGTTTGGACAAAGGGAGGAGAAATCGTCTCTTAATTCAGTCCAATTACATCTATATGATGATCTGTATAAATTAAAGTAACCTCTGGAAAAGCATAAAGCAGATGATAGAGGATTGAGTCATATATAGAGAGAAACTAATTGGTACAGTGTAAGATGGAAATTAATCACAAAAGGCAGATGGAAGTTATTTTGAAAAATTCAAAGGCCATTGAGAAGGTGGTAACAATAGCCCCCCTGACTGGACTTTATTTTAAAGCAATTTCTGGCAAAGCAAGAGATCTGACAAAGCCAAAAGCCACTCGAACTTCTTGTGCAAAAGACTGGAGAACAAAAAGTATCACAGGACATTTTTTGCCTGTTTTTATCTAAACCATTGAAGAGGATATGCAGGGTATTGTTCTGGAGGATCTTAAGAACATTTTCTCTTTGCATGAGTTGATTGTAGTCTCTAGAATTGCCTTGCACTGTGCACACAAGGACGTGCAGGAAGAGTGCAGGGACAGGGCTGTTTTCAGTGGGACAGTGACAGCAGAGGTGCTTCTGGATGAAAGCATTGTCCAGCTCACAAGAGAAAACCTGCACAGTAGAAACCTGTTCTCAGCAGTAGTGACAATACAGAACATGGAACATGTGAGGTCTTTTCCCTTTCAGCATGGAAAGGGAAGCTGAGTGGATCTGGGATTGAGCCCCATTCAGGGGCTGGAGCAAGGGGGTGGGATGAGTGCCACTGCTCTTGGGTTATTCTGATATTTGTGATTTTTCTAGGGAAACACTATAGAGTCTGAGCATTTATCAGAGCTCACAGAGGAGGAGTATGAAGCCCAGTACATAAAACGCCAGAACCTCAAAGGGTTTATGCGGCTTGATGTCGAGTATTTGAATCCTTTCTTCACCAGAAGACTCACACAAGAAGTAAGTCTTTCTTATTTTCTTGAAGCAGAGAAGCTGGTCGAGTTGGTTGTTGTCCTCAGTAGCACACAGGGCTCATGGTGCAGCCACATGCCTTGTGCAGGGACAGTGGGACACATCTGTGCATTGCTCATGCACAGAGAGAGCAGCTGCAGTGAGCAGCTGCTCTGCAAGTTGGGTAAATGAGCATCTCAGAGCTACCCTAGTTAAACTGGGTGTATGGATTTGCTGAACTTGCCTTTATTCATGTGGAGAACCATGAAGGGCACCAGAAGTCACTGGCTGCTGCTGCTGCTGCTAGAAAAAGCTGCTGCCACTCGGGCAGAGTTTTTAAAGTGCTGTCACACACAGTTCCTGCCTCTTACTCTCAGTGGTCCTGTGACTTCTGGAGCTGTGATGCTGCTACAGGTTCAGTTTCTGTCTTGGAAATGGGCACGAGCATTGCCCCTTTCACTTTCCAGACTGCTCACTTCCCAGAGATAAGGCTCTGAGGCTGTAAATGCAAAACAACACCTGACAGTAACTTAACACTGAGTGGCCCCAAGGTGTGAATATTGTGCCTTTTTCACTCCCATGCTTCAGAAATCTGAGGCTCCTTAGCCACAGAATTCACTGTTTTTCCAATTTCCCATGGAAGCTTTTTGGCTGTGGAGTTCATAATTTTGTGTAAGTGCACATTCCATCTTCCTAGCTTGTTCAAAAGTACTGTTTTTCCTCTTGTTTTGTACTTTTCAAAAGTACCCTTTCAGCACTTTCCTACAAAAACTAAAGTCATTTATTGCAAAACCAGAAGGGAATCAAGAAACCAAAGTAAGCATCTGATTCGTAGTTGGTAGCCAAAAGCACAGGCTGCCATCCAGATTGCAACCAAAGGCTGGAAAAATAAGCATGTGAATCACCACGGCAGGCCACAAGCGTCCCAGTGTCCCTGGGAACACGAGGAGCAGGGTCAAAGCCAGGCCCTCCAGACAGCATTAGGATTGTTGAAACACACAGAGCAGGACTGTCTAGAGAGCACAGGTACAAACACCCATCACCAGAGCTGTCATCTGCAGCAGTAATTAGTGACTGAGCACCTGGTACATGGTTTATGTTGGGCAGCAGCCGGGCTGTGTGTTCTGTGCTGGGGGAGCAGAGCAGAGCAGAGCAGGTCCCAGGGGATTTGGGCAGCCTGCCACAGGGCTGTGCAGCAGGTGCCAGAGCCGTGCTGTGCTGGGCTGTGCTGTGCTGTGCTGTGCCAGGGGAGCAGAGCAGAGCAGGTCCCAGGGGATTTGGGCAGCCTGGCACAGGGCTGTGCAGCAGGTGCCAGAGCCGTGCTGTGCTGTGCTGTGCTGTGCTGTGCTGTGCTGTGCTGTGCTGTGCTGTGCTGTGCTGTGCTGTGCTGGGGGAGCAGGAGCGGAGCAGAGCAGGTCCCAGGGCTGTGTGCAGCCTGGCACAGGGCTGTGCAGCAGGTGCCAGAGCCGTGCTCTCCCTTGGCAGGACCTGCACGACGGGCGCATCCAGATGAAGAGCCTGACCAACAAGTGGTACGAGGAGGTGCGGCAGGGCCCCTCGGGCTCCGAGGACGACGAGCAGGAGCTGCTGCAGCAGAGCGGGGCTGGGGCACGCTGAGCTCACCAGGGCTCACACCTGGCCCTGCTCCTGCTGAGGTGAGAGCCACGCCCTGTGTCGCTGCTCGGGAAGGGAAACACGCAGGGCGCAGGGGCTGCAGGGAGAAGCTGCTCTTGGGACTTCACTGCACAGCAAATTCCATGCAGCCCGCTGAAAAGCAGAACCATCTGCCATGAAATGATGACATTGTTAATGGTGGGGAGGCTTCTTCCCATCCCTAAACCTGCTGTGACCAAACGCTGCAGCACAGGGCCTTGTGTGGCTCTGCAAAAAGAACAAATTGCACTTTACCTTTTATATATATATATATATATATAAATGTATTCATTCACAGCATGAAGAGTCTTGACAGTTTATACTGTGAATTTGTTTCAGCACTAGGAAGGGAATCTGACTGGAAGAAATGTATAATTTATGGAATTTGCACATTTTGAACCCAGAAAAGATGCATACCTTGACAAGAGCAGATGTTGCACAGATGGGGAATCACCTCAGAAAATGTAGTTTTGTCACTTTGGAAATTCTTGATTTCTGTTTTATGGGATTTTTTGGGTTTTATACTAAGGGACCTAATCCACAGTACTGCTTATAGCATAGTTTTGGGGAAGTGGGGGCCTGTGACAGCACAGAACTGCATTTGAAATTGTACTTTCTTTTCTTTGGCTAAAGCCAGTTGCAGTTGGTTTCTGTAATTGGCAGTTGGTCCTTGCTGGCACTTTGGCTTCATATCATAGAAAAGTGCAGCTTCTGTTTTGCCTAATTTACAAAGTCCCCAACACTCCAGAATTCACCAGTGAATTTTTAAGCTTCAGTGGAAGCAAAAGCAGCACGTACACGAGGAAAAAGAGCCTACAAAATCTAATCCAGGTACAGAAAGATTAATATTGCACGTGGCTGAAGCAGCCTCTGCTGGGAAGTGCCAAACAGCTTCCATTAAGCTGTCCCATTTTTCTCCTCTGCTTACACTGTTTCAGAGTCTGTGGTCTCACTGCATTTGTTCTCCATGGCCCGTGTTTGCTCAGCGTTGCCAACACCTGAACGTGTTTGTTGCACATTTGCCATGGTGACACACGCAGCAGTTTGCTCCCGCTGCCAAATTCCTCCTTGGTCATTTGCATATGCACTGTCAGGATGTGAATTACAGTTCAGCACCCAAATCTGACATGCAAATGCACATGCTTGTTTCTGAAGATGTGAGACTTAGTTTTGGTCTGGTTTTGCTACTGAATTTTTTAATCCACTGCTTACCTACTGAGAGAATAAAATTTCAAGAATGTATTCAGACTCCTGAACCTGTTGTCTGAGCAGTTTTTCAAATGCCACATCTTGTGCCCTGCTGCCCTTTCCCTGCCTGTGGAAGGGCCTCGCTGCTGGTGCCAGGGCTGGGACACAGCTGGGGCCCTGAGAGCCATGGCTGCTTCTGGATGCCAGGGGGATCTGGGTGAAAATCGGCCTTTTTGTCACCCTTCTAGACCCCAGCAGACTGAATTAAACTTCAGTTACCTTGTGTTTCTCACCTTTACACCCAGGAGCTGCTGGAAGGTCCCTGAGGGCTCCTCCTCAGGTGTTCAGTGATGGAGCTGCTGTTACGGGGGGTGGCACAATGCCTCAGTCCCGGTGACGTACCCGAGGGCCGCGGTTCCCTGGGGTTCCCGGCGGTTCCCGGGGGTTCCGGGTGGTTCCGGGGGTTCCCTGCAGTTCGGGCCGTTCCCGGTCCGGCTCCGTCGCGCCGCACCTGCCGCCAGGTGAGCTGTTCGCTGCCGCCCTCTGGTGGCGGCCGGCGGCACCGCCCCGAGGCTCCGGGCAATGAACGATTCCGGTGAAGGCGCTGGGGATGGTTGGATTTAAAACCAACTGTTCTAAAACTTTACATAATAGTACGTTTGTCAAAAATTGGAATTAAGTGCTTATTCCGAGAGAGCAAAGCTAACTCCCTTATTTTGGAACCTTCACTTTCCCTCAAACTACACATAAATCTCCATAGCTCAGAACCACTGGAAGAAATTTCTGCTATGTTTCATTTTCATGTTCATTCACGATGGCCGAGGGCAGGGCCTGTCCCGCCACGCTGGCAGTGCCCCGGCCTGGCCAGCTCCTGGTGAGCAGCACCATCACCTGCACCGTGCTGCTCAGCCCCGGCTGCCCGGCCAGCACGGCCAGGGCGCTCTGCTGGGCCAAGCCCCCGGGCCCCCGGGGGGGACTGCGGCCCCTGGGGTCACCGGAACGCTCCAGAGCATCGCTGCAGCTTCTGCAGACACCGCGGTGGCCACGGAGGCGCGGGACCGGGAAGGGCTGGAGCGCAGCGCAGCACCGCAGGGCCCGCAGCAGCGCCCCGTCCTTGGACAGGAACCTGTGGAAGCTGGGCTTGAGGAGCAGGTACACCAGCGGGTTGTAGAGCGTCGAGGACTTGGCAAAGACGGCCGAGAGCACGAAGGCCAGCGCTGGCACCCGGCTGGCGTCCCCGAGCAGCGCCCACAGCGCGACCACGGCGTAGGGGGTCCAGGCAGCCAGGAACCCCAGGCACACGGCAACGCTCAGCTGCAAAAGGAGCAGAGGGAGATGGTGGCTCCGTGAGCCTCCCGCAGCACTCGGGGGACGCTGACACCTCCCAGGCTCAGCCACACGCAGCAGGACCCCGAGCAGCCTTCACATCCCCAGGGAACGGTGCTCAGCCTTCTGGACCTGTGCTGGAGTGTCAGAGAGCAGAGCAGCAGCTGAGCACACCCCAGGCATGGACCTGCTCCTGCTTCAGGCCTCTCACACCCTGTCCCACCTGGGAAACCCGGGAACAGCCTCAGCCTGCTGTGGCAGATGGACACAAAAGACCCAGGGGACTGGCTGGGACCAGCTCAGCATCGGACCCCAACAGCTTTGGCAGCACTGGAAATCCCTGCAGCAACCTGTGCAGCTTGGGAGGCCGGGGAATGGGCTGTGCTCAGTGCCCCTCCCCTGACTGGATGTGGATGTTTCCTGTGAAGCCAGGCTTGCAGGTTGTTTTCTTTCGTGCTGTGTTTTTAAAAGGTTATTCAGGGTTTTTTACATATCCTTGGTAAATTATAGTATTAACTTGTAGTCTGGGGAACAATGACTCATGCAAGCTCCTTTATGATCTTTTCCAATGTAATTTAAAATGAAAACTCCTCCACTTGATGACTTTAGATGAGGAGCAATGTGTTGTTACCCACACTGACACAAACACCTGCAGAATTCATCAGCAACAGCAGAGGCCAGGCCGGAGGGGCCCTGCTGTTCACCTGCCACGGGCGGTGGGCTGGGCAGGCACCCCAGGACCCTGCAGCCCCAATTCCCAGTACCTTGAGAAGCAGCCCCTGGCCCTGGTACCCTGAGGAGCAGCCCATATCCCCCGTACCCTGAGGAGCAGCCCGTGTCCCCCGTACCCTGAGGAGCAGCCCGTGTCCCCCGTACCTTGAGGAGCAGCCCGTGACCCCCGTACCCTGAGGAGCAGCCCGTGTCCCCCGTACCTTGAGGAGCAGCCCGTATCCCTCGTACCTTGAGGAGCAGCCCGTGNTGCCCCCCGTACCCTGAGGAGCAGCCCGTACCCCCCGTACCCTGAGGAGCAGCCCATATCCCCCGTACCTTGAGGAGCAGGCCGTGCCCGCCGCAGGCCCCGCGCCCGGGGGACGTGTGCTGCCTCACGGCTCTCCGCGACGCCCACACCGTCCACAGGATCAGCGCGTAGGACGCCAGGATGAGCAGGCAGGGCAGGAGGTAGCAGAAGACGAAGAGGGCGAGGATGTAGAGCGTGGCCTCGCGGCTGGAGGCCCCCCAGGCGATGCAGCAGGCCGTGCCGTAGGGCTCGGGGCCGTAGCCGCCCCAGCGGGCCAGCGGCGCGGCGGCGAAGGCCAGCGCGTAGGCCCACACGGCCAGCAGCAGCGCGGCGGCGTGGCTCCGCGAGAACCTGCTTCCTGCGGGGGGACCGCGCTCAGAGGGCTCCCCTGGGCCGGCACAGAGGACACCGTGCCCTGGGCCACCCACAGCCCCGGGCCTGGAGCAGCGCTGGGGTCCGAGCCAGGCCAGGCCAGGCCAGGCCAGCCACGCAGCCCCCTCGGCCCCCCGGGTATTGCTGTGGTCACTGCCTGGCTGCGGCTGCCTGGGCACGGCCAGCGCTCCTCAGGGCCACCCCAGACCCTGTCACCTGAGGGACCTTTCCCTCCCTGCAGAGTGAAGCTCTGGGGCAGGTGTTTTGTTTTCATTTTTGTCCCAACCCCCATCAAATCTCACACTCTCTGATCTTCCAAGACTCACTGTAAAGTGCTATGTCTTCAGACATACATACAAGTAACATTTTGCTTTGAAACTAAGCAACTAAAAGCACAGTTTGGTTCTGCATTTCCTCCCAGAAGATGGGCTGGGCTGTAGGAAAGCCCCAAGTGCCAGGCTGCCAAGCACTGGCTGCTCAAGAGCAGAGGCTGTGCGGGGAAAAGTCACCGTGCCCTGGGCTGCCTTTCCACAGCCAACTTACATCTTTGTCTTTCCTCCCACCTTTGTAGCCACCTCCTGAGCTGTTGTGCTGGCACATAACCGAGGTGACTCTGCTCCAGATTGTCCTTGAGGCACTGAGAGCTACTGGGGACACACTGGTGGCTGGCAGCAGCCTCTGGCTCGGAACACACGGGCAGTGAGTCAGGGGACAGGGGGATAGGAGGGACCCTGGGGTGCTGGTCTGTAAACCAAACTGATGCGTATTGTTTCCCATCTTGTTTCTATTTTTGGTCTTTAATGAAAAGTCTGTTCTGAAGATAAATGCTAGATTAGTAGCTGAGCTGAGGAAATTAAGGACTCTGAATTGGAGAAGGAGCTGTGTAAGGAACATGCATGTGCTCCCTCACTCCCTCAGGTACCCTCTGCATGCAATCATTCACCTCAGCTCTGTGCAGCACATGCAGGTGAAAACAGAGCTACAGACACGAGCTGTAACACTGCCAACCCAGCCCTCCTGTATTAATTATGTTAGTGAATTAAATACATTTAGCCTATGGCTGTCCCACCAGGGACCAGGGAAAGCAGCTCTTGTTGCTCTGCCAGAGCTTGTGGCTTCCCAGCTGCAGTGTGCTCTGCTCTGTGTATGGACATTCAAAAATCTCCAGTCTGCTGTGATACAGCCACACAGATGTGGCACTTGGGACATGGTTTAGTGCTGGACTTGGAAGTGCTGTGGTAACAGCTGGACTCAATGATCTTAAAGATATTTTCCAGCCTAAACTTGTTTCTGTGACTCTGTGACTCTAAATACTGACTGGGAATGGGTTGCCCTGGGGCAAAGCTTTCCCTGACGGGTGGGTCTGGCCGATTGAAAGGGCTCTGTTAACAGAGAGGGGGTGAGTGAGGATCAGATAACGCGTCCCAGCACCTACCGTATGCCGGGCAGCAGACCTTGAGGCAGCAAACCGTGCTGAGCACCGTCAGGCTGCCCAGGCTGCTCAGCCCGAACAGGACCCCGCAGAAGGCGTAGAGGGTGCACACGGCGTGGTCGAAGAGCCACCTGCAAGGAGAGCGGGCAGGTGAGCCCGTCCCTGCCCCTCGGCTGCGTGGGAGGCGTCTCCTGTGCGGGATTGCCCAGCAGGTCCCGCTCCTGCAGCACAGCTGGGCACGTGTGGGGAGGCTCCAGTGGGCCAGCAGGCACCTGACCAGTGAATAGAGGCGTGACCCTGCTCCCAGTTTGTTCCCTGAGCACCCCAGGGATGCACACAGGTGGAGCTGGGCGTGCAGGAGCTGCCCTGACTCACAGCAGCTCCCACCACTGCAGTGCCAGCTTGGACACCCACCGCCAGACCCCTTTGCAGTGGGTCTGTGTGAGGAGCTGGGCACAGGGAGAGCAAAGCACTCGCTGTGGGGTGGCTCTCTGGGAGCTTACGTGTGCCCCCGAGCCACCAGGCCGAGCCCCGAGTCCCTCTGCACCTGCCAGGGATCTCCTGGCTCCCAGAGAGTCTGCAAACCGTGCCAGTGGCCAGTGCAGAGCCACCCCCATGAGGTACCTGTGTGCAAAGAAGGAGGAGGTGGCCAAGGGGAAGAGCGTCACCGTCATGCTCAGGTCACTGATGGCCAGGTTGACGATGAAGAACTCGGCAGGTTTCAGCAGGGACCTCTTCTGATGGGCCACCAGCAGCAGCAGGGAGTTCCCAGACAGGGACATGATGCCTGTGGAGGAGGCAGAGAATGGTTCTGCGTGTGACCGAAGCAGGAGAGGAACCTGGAGCATCTTGAGGTGTTTGCAGAAGTCTACAGAGGGTGGAGAGGGCTCCAGGCTTCCCTCTCTGGGGTGGGCTGAGCAGGGGAGCCCAGGGGGCCCGCAGAGCTCTGTGAGCACATCTGGAGCTACTTTACATGGGATTGATCCCTTCCCCTTGCTGAGGTCCTGCAGAGGCAGAGATGGGGCAGACTGCAACGGGCTCGGGGTGCAGGACCTGCCAAAGCCACTTGCTGCAGCTGGAAGGAGCAAGGGGATACTTCCTCCCAGCTAGATAAATAACAGGAGCTCTGTGCAACTGCTCCTCTGATGTGAGGCCAGGGAGCTGCGCCCCTTGGCCTTTGGAATTTCTTCCTGGCAATGTCACTCCTGTGAGTCTGCACTGTCCCATATCATGGGAACAAAATAAACAAGAAGAAAGGCATTATGAAGATCAAGGAAAATCCAGACTAAACAAAAGAAAGCTCTTTGTTTGCTATTAGTGTATTTAAATCAACAGTGGTGATTAAAGTTTTATAACAAGGGCTTTCTCTTTTTCATTACATAATTGTGATTTCATGGAAAAGAGGTTTCAGTGTCCTCAGAAGGGGAATCTTTGCTGCTCTTGGGGCAGGTTGGACAGGATAAGAGTTCCTCCCTAATGGATTAGGCTGCAAATTAAATCATGTGGTTAAGAACCAGCTTCCAAAGCCACTGAATGGCCAACACTAAAGTTCCCCTCAGGAACAGGACTCCCACGTGGGATCTGGCCAAATCCAGAGCTCTGGAGGCTTTGGAGTCACTGGAGAGCAGAGTATTGAGATGTTTATCCTTCTTCCCAGCCTCACAAGGCATTTTTCCCACAGAGTGAGTCCCACATCTGTGCCAAGTACACTTTATTGGCTTTACCAACTCTGGCTGAAATCAAGAGCCAGCTCGAGCTCCAAATCCCCTTCGATGGACCTGAAGCTGGTGTTACCAACAGAGCCCTTGCCTGTCTCACTGCAGGTGGCTGTGGTAGGAGTTCAAATTTTGAAATATTTAAAACCATTTAAAACCATAACAGGCACTTGCAATTCACCTGAGAGGGGAATGCAGTCACCAGATCATACTTCTGAGTAACATGGGAAGGGTCAGTTTAGTTATTCTGCTAATGACTGGACACTTCTGGAAGCACCAGTGACTGACAAGGCCTGACTGTCTCTGGCAGGCAGCTGGGCAGGGACACAGGGATCAACAGGCCATCTTTGCTTACCAAAGACTAAATAGAGAGTGCCAAAAATCAGGTCTTCTCTCTCTGATAAGGTGGAGGTGAACACTGAGGTGTTGGACACGTTCCCCATCTGTAAAGCAAGAGACACATGGAAGTGAGAGTGAATCCTGGCTAACGAGGAGTGCCCGGCTCCTGCAGCTCCCCTCAGGACACTGAGACACATTCCTGGCCAGCAGGATCCTACACTGGGATGGGATCAGGCTGCTAATCCCACTTGATCACCATTCCTTCAGCCACAGATTGCTCTGATGAGCAGCAGCCTTTGCACCTCGATTCTCTTGGCGAGTCCTGCCCTGTGTGACCGCGGCTGTTTGGACACAGGGTTGGCTGCTCGGAGCAGCCAGGACAGCCCGAGGCTGGCAGCACCCAGGGGTGGTGGCTGCCAGGAGGACACAGTGCTGGCAGTGGGAGGGGGCTCTGGGCTCATCTCCTCCCACCCTGGGTGCTCAAGGCTTCACAGCCCAGTGGAAATTACCTTCTCTACTCTCCTGTGCTTCTCAGAGTGTCTGTGTACCGGGACAGGTGATTTATATCTCCCTGTACAGACTAAGTGACTCTGGACATGAGAACGATGTTCTTCATTTACCTAATTGGAAACAACCTTCATTTAGAGCTGAGCAAATCACTCCTGAATTTCTCATAATGCACAGCTCTCCCCTAGGCCATATTTGATCTTCCTCAAGAGCCCTTGGAAGCAGCCAAGCTGAGCACACACCCATCACCTCTCCAAGAGGCTTTAGCAAAGCATCTGTGTTTCCAGAACCAGAGCCAGGAAAAAAGAGGGACTGTGGTCACACAGCTGCACGGGTGATGAGACAGGGCAAGGCCCAGCATAAACAGCCTGGAAGGAATTGTTCCTGCTCCTCAGCACACATGCAGCAAAGGAGAGAACTGGCAAAGCTGTAGGATTTGATTTCCTTCAGATCCCTGGCAGGTCTCCACCCTGCAGTTCATCAGGGGAGCTGCAAATATCCTGTGAGATCAAGCTGGCAACAAGGACCAACAATCACAGGAGAGGAATTTCTATTTCTGACATATTACTTACAATAATCCCTATTTTTATGATTGTGCTTGAGCTGCCTGTAAAGCACACCTCTCTCATTCTAATACAGAAAATGGAAATGCATCTCTTGCACTGATCAATGTGCTGATGTCACTGACACACAGACAATAAATCAGTTTTATAGAAATATAGAGAGCTATCCCTTTTGTATCCAAAAGTAAATCACAAATGGGATCCTCCCATCAAGGTGCTCCCTCAGGTGAGCATGTGAGGGGGGTGCCTGCACAGGCCTGTCACCTTTAGTGGAGAGTCACAAACTGCAGAAATATCAGCACAGGTACCAAACACATCCACAATCATTTCTGACAGAAGCAGCTACAAGAGTTTTCTTCTAACTCAGAAATATTCCAAACACGTGACTGTGCTCAATCAAGACTAAATCTGTGACTCCTCTGGGAGGGATTCAGCCCAGACTGTCCTCGGGGGTACAGCCACAGCCCTTCCACATCAAACTGCTCAGCCACGTCATCTCTGGGCACGCAGAGCTGCTGAATTTGATTTAAGCTCCGTTGCTCAGACGCTGTTCTGAGAAGAGACAGACTGTGAAAGCTCCTTTCCCCTCAATTTAATCACACTTCAAAATGAGATGAAGTTTTCCAAGCAGCTGCTGCCACAGGTACATTAGGAGGAAGCCCTTGTATTCTGCATCCCAGCCCTCATTCCCGTGTTCACAGGAAGAATCAAACCTAAACCCAAACCTACATCCTGTGTTGGTGTCTGGCACCTGGGAGGACACTGGCACGGCTGGGCTGGCCTGACCACGTGCGCTCTGTCTACATGAAAGACCATGCTTTTCATTTTGGGTGATTGTCAGTTTTACCCTTTTCTCCTCCACACTTGAACAGTTTCTTTTCTTCAGCAAACGTGCCACAAAGCCAGAGTCTGCCTAGGAGAGGAGGAAGAAACCTGATGAGCCTGGAGACTCTCCTGACCTCCAGACTCCTTCAATAGCCAACGGCAGGAATCGATTTCTGCAATTCCCAGCACAGGGGCAGCTCAGACACTGTTGCCTACCTAGCAAACAGTGCAGGCTTTAGAAAGGCACTGAGCAGCAAAAGCACACAGCTGAGGAGTGCTCAGGACCTGAAGGACAGACAGCGGTGTGAGGATAGGCAGCCCTCGGACCCCTCCCCGAAATCACAGAGCTCTCCTGTGCCGGCTGCTCATCCCCACCGGCTACAGACAGTGAAATCTGCTTCCTGCCTCAGGTACCCCCCCGGCAGTCCTGCAAGCCCCGCGGAAGGGAATTCGACCCCTCTCACACCCCCAAGCGTGTCAGTCCCTCACACACACCCCCGGCAGGTCCGGCACACACAGCCCGGACCGCCACTGCTGCCCCGGGTCCCCCGAGCTCCCCGGGCCACCCGCGGGGCTCCGAGCCCTGCTGCACCCGGGACACCCGCGAGGACCCGTGTCCTGCCCCAGCCGGGTGCGGGTGTGCTCGGGGCACCGCGTCCCTCTGGAAAGTGCCTCACCTTTCCCGGAGGAGTCCCCGCCGCTGCCCGCTGCTCTCCCCGCGACAGGAACGTACCGGGGCGGCGGCGGTTCCGCCACTCGCTCAGCACCGCCGGCGGCGGACAGCTCCGCTGGGCACCGCTGTCCTGTCCGTACCGGTGTGTCCTGTCCGTACCGCGCTCTGTCCCTCCCTCACCTCTCTGTCCTGTCCGTGCCGCGCTCTGTCCCTCCCTCACCTCTCTGTCCTGTCCGTACCGCGCTCTGTCCCCCCCTCACCTCTNTGTCCCCACCGCTCTGTCCCTCCCTGCCCGCGGCACTGGCCAGGCTCGGGGTCACCGTCTCCGCCGCCGCCCCTCTGCCCCTCAGCCCGGTCACCGCTTCCCCCGCTCCCCCACCCCACTGCCGCACCTCGGAGCCGCGATTTTCACAGCAAGAGAAACTGAGGCACCAAGAGGGTATTTTAAAGCAGCGCTCCGTGGCCTCAGCGTTGCCAGGCTCGGTTTTAGCCCTGCTTGCCCAGCCCGCGCCGTGCCCCGAGGAATCCAGGCTGGCTCTCACTCACCTGTCCCTGCAGACCCGGCTGGCCGCTGGGCAGGTCCTCATGGCGAGCTCTGAGGCGCTCCGGGGACATGCTCAGAGTGACGGTGGAGCCGAGGACATGCGGATTGTTACACTGAGTCTGTCGCCAGCCGGAGCTGGGTTTTGTTTTCCATCCAAAGCGTTTGACCCGTCTCTGCTTGGCAAAACACAACTATCACTTAGTTTTGTTAATATCCTCCACACCAAGAGCTTTCCCGTTTGCCAGTAAGAAATGGGAACGATATCAAAAATCCTAATATTAATTTTTAGAGCTCCAAATACTGCCAGGACTGCTGGTCAGCTTGGATCCAGGTGCCTAAATTGGCTTCAGAAAGGAAATCCAAAGCTGGAGAAATGCACAGCAATAGCCTTATGTACCTACATGTGTGAAAGAGGCTCCATGAGAATAATTTATGGACTCACCAGCTATGTAAATAGATACATACTGAGATTGTTATAAACTGAAAGTTATTTATTGTTTATGTTCCAGAAATACAAAAAGTCTCAGCCAAGTCTGAGGCCCCATTGTGCAGCCTCTCCATATGGCCAGAGTTAACCCCAAAATCCCAACATGCCCCAGGGAATGTGCCCCGTTTTCTCCTTTCACCTGGCAGGGACCTGAGGGGTGATGTTCAGTAGCACCCCAAGGGACAGGGAGCTCTCAGCAGAGCCATGAGCTCACACAGGAGCAGCAGCACTTCCCACTCCACACCACGCTGCCATCAGTTACTAAACTCTGTGGGCACATTTGCACCCTTGCATTATTCCTTTAGCACGGTTTTCCTTGTGAACCAACCTCCTGCAGGGTCTTTCCTGAGCACCCTCCTCCCCAGCAGCACTTCATTCACCAGCCCTTCTCACCCAGGTTTGGAAGAGGGAGTGAAGCTTTGAGATGATTTGGTTCCTGCTTTGTGCAGCAGGGGAGCTCTCTGAGAAGCTGAGGAAGCTCAGGGAAGATGCCATGGAGCAAACACAGACCCCAGTCTGCTGCTTCCCTTCGTGTCTGCAGGAGTTCTCTCAGAAGAGGTGGAGGAGCCAGGGGTTATGGAGGTGATGGGACAGGAAACCAACCCTGCAGGAAACCGGACTCCGCAAGCTTGGCTGTCCATGGAACAGCCTTTTCTTCTTAAGCCTAAGCACACAGAGCTGTGCTCAAGCCCAGCCCCACCACCCTTTCAACACTGCTTTTTATGGCAGTGGTCAAGACATGGAGAGTCTCCAAAGGAGTCCTTTTGGCCTGGGAATTAACCAACAGATTGTCTTCTAGAAACCAAAACTGACCTGAAGCATAATTCTTTGCTCTGAATCCTAGAGATGCTGGTGTAGTCTTTGCTATCTCAAGCATCCAATTTTGTTTTCTAAGCTCTCCCTTCTTCATTCTTCCAGCAGCTGGAACATCTCCTTTAACAATGCCAGGCTCCAGATCTAGGAGCAAGCATTCCAAATTCCAGCTCTGAAATTAAGATTATGGACTCTTTTTCCTACAAAGAACTTGAAAATGGAAACAAACAAAATCATATTACTGTGGCTCTTCAAAATGTGTATCTGGACTCTTCTTCAGCCAAGGGAAGCTGGCAGGGGATGAAATGCACAGGCACACTCAGGTGTGCACACGCCAGACCTTCCTGCTCTGCCTCCCCTGCCTCCCCTGCTCCCCAGCTGCTCCGTGGGGATGTGGTGTCACAGGAGAGGAAGGGACAGCACAGCCCAGCTGCTCCTGTCAGAGGTGCCCCGTGGTGTCCTTGCCCAGCCTTGGCTTAGCATTTCTGAACTCCAGATGGTGGGAGAAACCTGAAACTCGTACCCCTCTGCCTTTGAGAAACACCAGCTCACCACCAGACACAGGAGCCTTTCCTGGGAGCTCTTTTCCCCACTGAAATGCTGGCAGCAAACTCTGGCAGTGTCAGAGAAAAGAAGATGAGACTTTGAGAAGCACCGAAGTCTGGCTGAGTTTGGACCTCCTGCCCTGTGGCTCTGCCCCTGTGCTGGAAGGCACCGACCACAAGAATCTGTAAGTGCACCAGTGCTATAAGGCGTAATTTAAATTTCCAACACATGGCAACATCACTAGCTCGAGATCTGTTCTGAATGTTTAATTTTTATTTATCATAATCTAGCCAGAGAATCAGCCAGCAACACAGAAATGGAAATGGAGCCGTTATCAGAGCCTGCAAGGGAGGAGATGTTGAGCTGTTTCATTAAGGAGCAGTGACAGATACAGAGTGAGAACATGCTCATGCAGGGGCAGGGAGCTCAGCAGCACCTGGGGGACCACGGCCAGCTCTGTGCCAATGACAGGGCTGAGACATGGATCAATGGCAGCACAGGTGTGCAAAGGAGAGATTTGGAAGCACATTGCTCAGTCTCATACAAAGAGGATGGGAATACTTTTGTCTCTTGCATCCCTGATTTGTTCCTGATGAATAAAGCGCCATGTACTGCAAATTGCTCTCAGTAATCATGGCAGGAGAGACAAAAATAAAGTGACAGGGAGCAGGGATCCAGGGCTCAAGTGGCAAAACAGCTCTAAGGATATTGTGCTCAAAAAACCACGTTACCAAAACAACTCATGAAAGAGAAAGGCTGAAATAATCACTTTGTGATTCTGGCCTGGGAATCTGCTGCTGGCCAGGGAAGGTGGAGACTCCTGGGGCAGCCTTGTCCTTCTCGGTGTTTCAGACCTGTCCCCTTTCCATCCTCTCCCAGGCAGGTGAGCAGCAGAGTATCGGGATAGAGAGGAGGAGCTGGAGCTCACCTGGGAACAGGAGGTGTGGGAGCAGCCTGAGGAGCCTCAAAGGGCACTGCAGCACGTCAGCAGGAGCCAGAAACCCAAACTCCTGTGCAAAGGGGACAGCCATGAGTGTGGGGTGACCAGAAATGGCCCAGCCCCGTGAGAGGTCCCACTGTCAGCACGGGAAGGGCACGGGAGCTCCAGGCAGCATCGTGGGGGCTGAAAGGAGCCTCATCCTTCTGCCAAAGGAAACATTAGCCTGTGGGTGAATTCAGGGCACACAGGAGCACAGGGACCATTGGGAGGAAGCTCTCTCCATGCTCACCTGGATTAATGACCCAGAGAACTGTCCAAACTGCTGCGTCCAGCACCGGGGGATCTGCAGGCAGCAGCAGGCTCAGTGCCACGGCAAGTGCAGTCTCCAGCCTGCAGGGAGGGAGAGCCCTGAGAGCTCTGCTTTGAGCAAGAGGGGCAGCACAAACCACCACATGTGGGGCAGAAAGGTCTGATGTGCTCACTCACTTGGCCAGTCACCTCCAGAGCCAGAACCAAAGGGGGAATCCTGCCCAGCACCTTTGTAAGGATTCACCTCTGCCTCCTTTGGTGTTTGTGCATGACCAACAGTGCAGCTGCAGCCCAAACCCCTCTGAAATAACAGAGAGGTTTCAGGTGGGACCCCCAGGAGGACTCACTCCTCTGTCAGCACTCTGTGAGACCAAACAACCATCCCAAACATCACCCACCTGCTCACAGAGTGTCCTGGGGTGCAGCCCAAGTGAAGGTCTGTACCCACCAAACAGAGGAGCTGGGGGGGCTTTGGGCTCTGCTCATGTGGCTGGGGCTTGCCCCTTACAGAGGGGCCCAAGGGGCTGAACACAGCAGAGATTTTGGAAGTCACCTCCCAGCTCACTGCCCACATGAGCAGGGCACCTTAGCAAAGTGTTATTGTCCCCACTTGGCAGAGAATTTGGGAAGATCAGTCTGAGAGGTCCCCAAGCCAGGCAGCTGCAGCTGAAGCGTTGCACAGAACCACTCTTGGCTTCCACTCAGACCACAAGAGCATTCAATTCTAGAGAGCAAACAGACAGCAGAGGCTCAAAGCACCAATTTCAATTGCATTCATAAAGCAGACAGTGTCCTAAGCTTTGGAACAGACAGAGCTCGGCACAGTCAATGAGGGCAAAAATATTTCCCTAAAAGCATGCTCCTAACATTTGACCTCAATCAAGCAGATTGAAAGGTGGGCTTGGTCAGATTTATTAAGACAAAAGTGATCACCATAAATAGGCACAGAGGAAGATTCTGAAAAAAAAAATTACCTGAATGTAGAGTGAGGTTCTCTGTAAAGCCTCCTTCCCTTGAGGACCCTCTGGGTGTTTGGCTGGAGCAGGGGTGTACCAAAGCAGCCACAGTACATCACACTAATGAAATTAATCTGGAAAACATTACTTCCAGCTCTATTTTACTCGCTTTTCATGAATCATGTCACCTCCCCAGGCCTCTGTTCCCCCCTGCAAACAGCATTAATGGTATTTATTCCACACAGCGTGGTGGGAGGTTCTGCTCATTACCTGTCTGTGCACGGCTCTGAAATCTGCATGCAATCAGTTTTTCAGCACGCCACTCACATTTCCTCCTTTGGTATCTCCCAGGCACATTTTGTACCTGCTAATCCACATCAGCCTGCCGTGCCTCACTCTCCAGTGACTCACAGTGTCTGTGTCCATGGCTTCCTGTGTCTGACCTTAAAGGGAAGGGACAAATATCACATCTGTCTGACAAGATTTAGGCCCACTGGCTGGTTTTATCAGCCCATATTTCTCCCACTGCTTTGTGTTCTCATCTGATTTCATCGTCACTAGATCCCCACCTATCCCGGCTGAGGTCACACACCCGTAATTTCCTGAGCACTCCTGCTCTGAGGAGGCAGCTCAGCATCTTTGCAAGTGGGTCAGGGACAGATCTGAAGGGTGACATTTGGTGAGAAACAATGCTGGGTGGTGGCATTCACGTAGGACAGATCCAAGCTGCACGTGCTGCTGCCCAGCTTCCTGCCATCTGGACACCAAACTTTCAGCTTTATTTCAATAGACACTATTCCCATGTGTATACTTAGCAGAAGGCATGAGGTAACACATATGTTGCTCTTGAGATGCACTTCCCCCCTCACAATTTGTGCTTGTGACTGTCATGGAAATATATATTGAATATACGTATTTCTGTCCTCCTGTCTCCCAGCTCTGCGTTTCCCAGCCCTGAGAGCAGTGCTGCGAAGGGCTGCATGCCTCATGCTCTGGAGTGAATTCTTTTAATTTTTGGTTTATTCTTTTCTAATGTTCAAAGCCTGTTTTAAGCACATGCAGACTTAGTATCTCAAGTTATTTTATTTCTAAGTTATGGAAGAATAATTTCCACTAAAAATGCATCAATTTAAGTAGACTTTTAGCTAGACTTTCAAATTGTTCCTAATTAATATTCCCTTTGAGATCTATCAACTTTCTTCACTTGCTACCTAGCTTTTCTGCATTACACTATAAAACCAGTATTTCAAGGAACAGTCACTTTTGTGTGTAGTAATCAGACACCATTATCAGGCTCAATTTTTAAGCCAATTTTTCCTCCTCTTCTCTGAAGGACTGTCAGGCCAATAACTTTCTCCCCTTATCTTCCTACTCATTCTCCTTCCTGGCACTGGTGTAATTGCTTTCCCACATTTCTTTACTCCTCGGCTTGACAGTTTTAAATGAGCCTGGCACACGTGTGGTTTTATCTGGCGTTAATTCTGTCCCCTCAGCTCCTCTCGCTGCTGCAGGATGAGGTTTAACCGTGTGCAGCCAGCCCTGCCCGGCACAGAGGAGCCGGGGTTTGTTGCTGGAATGAAGCTGTGACCGCAGCAGAGCCCGGGGGCGGTCCCCGGGCAGCTCGGGGTCCCGGGCGGGTTTGCAGCTGAGCATTTTCCCTGATCGCAGCCCCGTTTAGAAACCCCTCGGCTTGCCGGCAGCAGCGCAGCTCCTGAGCAGGCTGGGCTGCAAACCAGGCTCGCCCTCACCGGGGCTCCTCCGGCAGAGCCCTCGGAGCCCGGGGACAGCTCCTGCTCCGGGGGATCGGAGCGCCCTGCGGCTCACTCTGCTCTGCACCGGTGCCCCGGGACAGCTCCTGCTCCGGGGGGACCTTTGAGATTCGCTGGAACTCTGTGAGGTCTATAAACAAGGTTTGAGGAAAGAAAGATGGGAGACCCTGGAACACCCTGCAGCTCTGCTCAGCTCTGCACAAGGTCCCGGGGTGCAAACGGAGAAACCGGGGCGGGACTTTCAGCTTGACAGGGAAGGGGCTGCTGACAATGAACCAATCTCCTTGTGACTTCCAGCTTTGCTGCGGAAAAAAGGACAAATTCTAAGTGCAATGGAAATAAAAATACCCCATCCGTTCGTTTTGCCCTGTCACTCTGAACAATGCAGTACCTGTTTTTAGGGCTACTTCTCACATGTCCATCTGATTTCTGAGCACAAAGCCGCAGTGCCAAGCACTGACACAAAAATCACAGCTCCTGGCCATTATGTAGTCATATGGAAAATATTCCACCGAGGAAATAACGTCCTTCACTGGAGAGCCCGAGTGATAAGCTGCAGGCAGAAAAAGCAGAATCAAATCAGTGTCAGATCCACTCCAATGACACGTGAGCATCCTACTTGTGCTCAGTAAAAGTCATTTTGCCAACAGGCTCTGAGCCTGTTGAAAAGCAGGAAATATAATGAAGGGGAAAAAAGGGATTTTTATATCATGCACTGAAATGTACCAGAAGATGCCTACAACCTGCCCTGAGATACAGACTCAGGAGCAGCCAGGAGGAAAATCCAGGGATTATACCTGGGTTTGCACTACAGCACGAATATTTCTGTTTGGTTCTGCCTAGCAGACAGAGTTCTTGGTGGCAAAATCCTGTAGGTTTTGTACTTCTGCAGCTGTGTGTTGCTTCCTAGAGTCTCTCATCTTTCTTTCCTCAAACCTCACAGCATTTCAGCAAATCTCAAAAATTCTTCCTCAGCTTCTCATTGTACTGCAAGCCCCCTGCAGAGCAGGACAGACAGACAAGAGGTCCCAGAGGTCTCTGGACCATTGCAACATTTAACAGGTTATGTTTTAAGCTGTGAGCACTGGACCAGGGAGAAAGAATTTAACTCCAGCTGCAGGCAGAAAATCTACACTAAAGACAAATTTGGGCAAAAAGTTTTTGGTGTGACTTACCAGCATCTGAATACTGCACCTTCTTTCATTATGAAAGAAAGCTCTTGGACAGGAGCATCATTTTATTAAGCAGCACATAATGCTCACTGGAGAACAGACAGCAGCACAGTTATCATGCTCTATTTCCCAGCATTAAAAAATGAGCTATTCTCCAAGCAGGAGAAATCTTCATATCAAAGATTCAAACACCACAGGCTTCGATGCTGTCAGAAGAGATTATTTTAATTTCTGATATGCCTCTAAGTAGTCCAAGACTTTACGAGTCACAATGGAAAGTGAATCAGACTTTGATTCCTGAAGGAAGCAGAAGTCCTAGGAGAGTCCAAGTGGAGGGAGGTTTGGAAGGCTCCACGTGGCAGACTCTTCCCAGAGCCTAGCCATGATCTGTGGAGGAGAGAACACATTTCAGATGACTCAGTGCTTCTCTACCTGAATATTGAAATGTAGGAGTAAAAAAGGGGGAAAAAAAGATTTCTGAGACTGACCTTTCAAGTTTGTCTCTGAAGATGCAAAGCTCTCCCTGGTAGGACAAGGACCACACACAGAACAAATATGCTCTTCGACCCTCCAGTAGTCACCCATTCTCAGTCTCATTTCTGTTACTGATTTACATGAAGAGGTTTTGTGTTCTCAGGCTGGAATTCTCCACTGGAGACCGAGGAGTGGGTGACAGAGTCCTACAGCATCCTGTGCTCAGCTGGCTCCTCCCAGCTCTGCCCTGGGGCAGCTCCTGCAGGCAGTCCCTTGGCTGCTGTGGGGCACCAGAGCCTCCAGCACCCTCCTCAGGGTGTGGGGAGCCCGGGCAGGCGCTGCAGGATCCCCTAAACATCCCCCAAACAAGGTACAAAGGTTCCTGGTGCCCTTATCAAGGCAAGACACAAAATGTCAGCTCGTCCAGGTGGAAGCAGCGTCTGTAACAATCGGTAGGGCAGGAAACACCGTTCCTGTGTGAGGACACTCCTGTGCCACTGCACCTCCTCTCACTCCTCAAACCGAGTTTCCTACCCTCCCTCCTGTAACTCAGCCTTGCTCAGCTCCGGCTTGGCTGCAGCAGCTGCTCGCAAAGCTCCTGGCAGCTGGCTGAGTGATCCTGCTGCCTCAGGGCAGTGCCACCGTGCTCTGTCCCCGGCGCAGAGTGGCCACGGGCGGTGACAGCAGGGCCAGCCCCGAGTGCCACCGTGGCTACTGCACAGGGCAGAGCAGACGCCGGGCAGGCTCCTTCCGTCCTGCCATTAGAATTGTCCCTCAGAGCAGCTTCTGTCACTGGCTCTGCAGAGTGAGAATTTGGTCCCTAAGAGGGTTTTACTTCTGCAGGAGTGAGAGGCAGAGCGTGGGGAACTGAGCCCCTCTCCCACTCTGCCCAAAGAAGGAGAAGCAGAACATATGCACACAGCCCACTGATTCCTGCTGGGGTGGCCCAGAGCCAGCACATAGAGCAGGCAGGGAACAGCTCTGAGCACAGCTCAATTAATGCTGTAGGAAACAATGCCACAGACGTGTGCAGTTTCAGGGCCAGGAAAGAAGTAAAAAGCAAGAAGAGCTGGGAGTGGCAGCCTCCCCTCGGTGCACATGCCAGCACTGATAAATAGAAGAGCCTTCACCAGCACTTCCCGGGGGTAACTGAGCTCTGGGGAGCTGTTCCACAGCGCTGAGCTGGCCCCGCAGGGCACAAAGGCTGACCCTGAGCCGAGGAAACAACAACAAGCCGAGGCTTGGAACGGGACATGGGGCAGGAGCTGTCCTTGTCCCTTCTGCTTCTGCCACTGAGGCAGCCCGGGCGAGCTGTGGCCACTAAATCCCTACAGTCCCTCCTCTGGGGGCACAGCCAGGCTCCCGGTGGCGCACAGGAGAGGAGGAGGAGGAGGAGGAGCAGGAGCAGGGCTCCTCTCCATCCCGACTGGCCCGTGGAAGGTTCACCAGGGATGCAGCATCAGCGTTAAGTGCACTGAGATGTGAAGAGGCTGCTCCTTCTCAGACTTGCTGGATGGCAGCACAGCTTCCCATGAACAGCTCATTTCTGTGTTTGGGGTTTGCTCGTGTGCAAGGAGGAGTCACACAGAGGCTGCTCCCCCAGCAAAGGCAGCTCACCAGAACTGGCCGTGCTTTAGAAAGGTGCCTGTGAAAATTCCAGGTAAGGCAGTTGAATTCAAGCAGCTTGACACAAAGCTGCAGAGCAGATTTTACTTACTTTGGGAGAAAGCAGCATTTTCTCTATGGAGTTGATGAGCAGTTGTGGGTTGATTTTTCTTTTTCTTTTTTTAAAGCAGCTTGATGATGAAAAAAACCTCAGAACAGTATGACTATCATGAGCATGATTTCTAAAGCAGGAAGCATGACAGCCCCACTCCCACCACAGCAGAAGCAGCTGCCTCACACCAGTTGCCAGGGCTGCTCCTGCACCCCTCACAGCCATTGGAACTCTGACACTGTCTTCAGCACAGAGATCTGCACAGTGCACAATTAACTTAAACCCCAGATAAAACAGGAAAAACAACTGGGAGCTATTACCCAAGTCAGAAGATATTTCACATCCTCATCTCAAACCAGAACTATGTATGATAAAGCCCAGCCTAAACAGAAGCTCCAGAATCACCATCACTCACATCCAGGATTTGCAGCACTCAGGAAAGATCTCATCAATAACAAATATCAATAATTAAAACAATCTCTAACCTCATGTAAAGTTCCTTGCCAAATTACTTCAGTGCCTCCCAGACTGAATGCTGGAGGAGAAATTTCTTCTCGATGCCAAGGGAAAAAAAAAATCAGAGCAGGTTGTTTCATTTTTATCTAGAACATTTCCACCTGTCCACCTTTTTTCTGCACAAATCCTTTCCACATTCATTGCAAGTCCGTGCCTGGCACAGGGAGCTGCTGCGTGCCAGGGTGGCTTTGACAGCCTCGCTGTGAGGGAGGGACAGGCACCAACCCCAGGCACCGACCACTTACAGAAAACCTTTCCCAGGGGAATATCATGAACCGTAAAAAAGAAAAGTACTTACAATCTTGGGCAAACACAACCACATTCCACGTTTTTCAGAAGGAATCGCAGAACACCCTTCACAAATAACAAACAGGGACATTGGCAGCCCAAGTCAGCTGCTGCTGAGGTACCACGGTAATTAATGATCACGCTAAAAGGCCTAATTCACTTCAGAGCCAAACCAGGTACATCAGGAGCCATCTCCTGCTTTTCTCCCAGCCTCTCTGGCAGTGTATCAATTATCACCATGCTCAGATTAGCTCCTGTTTCTAAACAAATCCTGGAGAGGTGAATCTCCTCCCCTGAAAACATTTACAGCATAGTTAGCAACCTGCACCAAATGCTCGAAACCCAGAGTCATCTTCCAGAAAATAACTTTAAGGAGCTGTCAGTTCAAATCATCAAATCTGAACTACTTAACCGTGTGTGGAACCTTTAAGCTTCTGTTGAAAGCCAAAGAGCAGCAAACAAGTTTAGAGGTCTGTAATCAGAGATGCCAGGCAGCAAGACAGCTCACAGGCTTGTCTCATGTGCACCAGAAATACGACAGCTCAGGAAGCACCACAGTGTGAGGCAACATTTCCTGCAAGAATATTTTAGTTACCTGGAGCCTGATTTTTATAATCCTCCCTGGTACTTCCAGTAACCACAAGAGATCATGAAACACTTGCAGAAAAGGCACTTCAGCATTCACCTGACATGCTTTTTAACACAAGGAACAGACAGAAAGGATGATCTCGTTTGGAACTTGAGGAGTTACCCTGCTCTGGAGCCAGAAGGCCTAATTCAAGTGCCAAAATGCACCTCAGCAGTACCACACATCTTCTGGGAGGTGCAGCTTCCCTCGGGAAGTGCCACGGGAGCCAAGGCTGGGATCCAAGGAGGGAGCTCCAGGGCCCCAGGACCCGCTGCCAGCCCAGCTGAGCCTGCTGAGAGCCGGGCTCACATGCTCCAGGAGCTGTCACCTGCTCAGGCTGAACACCGGCGTTTGTCTGAGCAGCCCTGAGCAGCCCCAGAGCCCTGAGCAGCTCTGAACAGCTCTGAGCAGCCCCAGAGCCCTGTGAGCAGCAGCCCTGAGCAGCCCTGGCACTGTGAGCAGCTCTGAGCAGCCCCA
>VWZP01010278.1:47973-77669 GCA_013396995.1 Dicaeum eximium
AGCGGCGCCAGGACCCGCTGGCCCGCCTCACCTGCCCCGTGTGCCTCGAGGTGTTCGACAGCCCGGTGCGCGTCCCCTGCGGACACGTGTGAGCGCCGCGCCGGGCCGCGGGGGCCGGGCCGGGGGCCTCGGGAGCAGCCGCGCCTCGGGGCCCCGCCGGGCTGAGGGCGGCGGGGCAGGGGCGGCCTGCAGCGGCCGTGAGAGGGAGAAAACGAAAGAAAAGGGGGGAAAGCGAAGGCAGCGCTCTTCCTCTTTCGGTTCCCGTGTGTCCTGAGGAATGCGGGAATGGCTCCACACGGCCGGAGGGCAGGCTGAGGGCGGGGGGATGGAATCCTGCCCTGCAGGGTGGGCAGGGCTGGGATGGAATTCCCAGAGCAGCTGTGGCTGCCCCTGGATCCCTGGCAGTGCCCAAGGCCAGGCTGGACACTGAGGCTGGAGCAGCTGGGACAGTGGCAGTGTCCCTGCCATGGCAGGGGTGGCACTGGGTGGGATTTGGGGTCCCTCCAACCCAAACCTGCCGTGATTGTGTCCAGAGCCGAGGGCACAGGGCACTGTCCAGCAGCCAGCGTTGCTGGGTGTGACAGCCCGGGGTCCTGCACCTCGTCCCTTCACGGCCGGTGCCAGCAGCTCCTTCTCACCCTCCTTTATGAGCCCCACGCCCCTGTTGCTCGCTGGGGCAGTGCTGTGCCGTGCCCTGAGGCTGTCTCACCGCCCCTCTCCCCGCAGGTTCTGCACACCGTGCCTGCAGGAGTGCCTCAAGCCCAAGAAGCCCGTGTGCGGGGTGTGCCGCAGCACCCTGACAGCCGGCAGCAGGGCCCTGGACCTGGAAAAGCAAATCGAAACCACCGAAACCACCTGCAACGGCTGCAATAAGAAAGTATGAGAGTGTTTGTCCACTAGGGGAAAATAAACTGCTTCCTCCTCAGCTTTTTGCAAAATCAGGCCAAAATGTTGGTTCTGATACGTGCTGAAGGTGTTTGACATAGGCAGCACCTGGATGCTGACATTCTTTCCACAGTTTTTTGTTGTTGCCTCTTCAGGAAATGAATTTCAAATGAAAGGTTCTGATTGTAAAGTTGCAGTGAAACGTTGCTGCTGTGAGCAGGGGTGTGTGGTAACCTGGCACAGACTGCAGAGTCCCAGCTTAACTAACCTGCAGTCTCAAAAGTTTTGTGCTTGGCCAGCTGAAGTGTTTGGGTTCTGTGCTTTAACACTTCTGCTGCAAGCTGCTGGGGTTCTCATGCTTGCTGCTTTTGCTTGGAGGTGTGTTGGGGTGCAGGGGGGTGAGCTCACCTGGCTGTGCTGTTGTTGCCTGCACAGATGTACCTGTCCAAGATGCGCAGCCACGCCGCCTCCTGCTCCAAGTACCAGAACTACATCATGGAGGGGGTGAAGGCTGTCACTAAAGAGCCCCTCCACAGCACCAGGTAACACCTCTGCCCTGCAATCCTGGCTTCTCTGTCACAAGAAAGGATTTTGAATGAAAGCAGACTTTGCCTCTGCACAGTTTGGGTGCTGATCTTTACCTAGTTACAAACTGAGCCTCGGTCCTGCAGCTGGCTGTGCCCAGATGAGCTCTGCTGCTCCTGCTGGTCCCTGCATAGGACATCTCTCAGGTCAGGGCACCCTGTAGCTGCAGCTTCTTTTTGGAATGCCTTTGTCTCCTGATTGTGCTTGCCCTCAGTGGAGGGAAGTGGGAATTGGTGGCACTGCACTCCTGTGTGAGGCTAGTGGGTGGTGCCCTGGCATTTGAGAAAAAGGTGATAAATGGCACTTAGAACATTTGCAGAAGAACTGTAGTTCAGTCTAAACATGGACAATGTTGAGTTCCCCAAAATACTGTCAGGAGTTTACAAACTGATTGTTAAAATTACCCTGCCTTAATTGCATACGCAGATGATTGCTTTAAATAATCTGTATTTGTAAATAATCTCTTTTTTTCCCCAACCAGGAGCTTCCCAAACCGCTTCACCTTCCCTTGCCCGTACTGCAGCGAGAAGAACTTTGATCAGGAAGGACTGGTTGAACACTGCAAAGCTTTGCACAGCATGGATGCAAAACAAGTGGTAATAAAAACTCTTGGTGCAAGAATTGCAACGGAGTCTGGTCTTAAAGCCCTTTGAAACAACGAGTTAGAGAGTTTTGAATGAAGTAGGTGTAGTTCCTGCTGTTGAGTCAGTGTGGCTGTGCTGGTCATGCCTCTAAGCCTGCAGAACCACACTGGGTATGGAGACCAGAGAGCCACTGCAGCTGGGCCACATCCTCTTTTCATCCTTCAAAAATGGCACATTCAGAGTTAATTAGGTACAGCCAAGTAATAAAATATAATTTTTTAAAAAAAGTCAGACATTTAATTTTCTCCTTGTTTTTCCCCTTGTTTCCAGCAAGAAGATACTATGAACTGTTGGGGGAAATGCTTGCAAAAGATAGTGTATCATTCTAGTAATCTGTCTGTGATACTTCCTCTTATGTAAGAGGAATTGCAAAACATGGAACTGAATTGGAAACTTTCATTTTTCTGGGAAGTTTTTTGGAATTCCAGATTATTCAGGGAAAAAAGTTCCTTTTTTCTCTTGGAGAGAAGTGAACTTTGCAGAGAAGACCAAGGAAACTTCCCTGCCACTGAGAAATAAAGGCTGAAATCTTTTAAAGCAAGAGGCTTTAATGAGTTCTTATTTTCAGAACGTGGGAGAAGAGTAAGCCATTCCAATTCAGAGATCTAAGACATGAATTAAAATTACTCAGGGTTGTCTGAGGCTTTTGCATTAGATGTCCCAGCTGGTTGTGGCCATCGCTTTGCATACAGAGCAGTGACAGCACAAACCCTGAGCTCCATGCCCCAGGCTGTGCCTGCCTTTCTGGAGCTGTGGGACCTGACTGGCTTTTCCCATGCAGGTCTGCCCGATCTGTGCCTCAATGCCGTGGGGAGACCCCAATTACAGGAGCGCCAACTTCATGGAGCACCTGCAGAGACGGCACCGCTTCTCCTACGACACCTTTGTGGTACGTGCTGGCTGCCCTGGGGCTGGGGCTGCTGGGGCTGCCCAGGGTGTGCTGGTGCCCCAGGGGCTGCCCAGGGTGTCCTGGTGCCCCAGGGGTGCAGGGAATGCAGGACATGCAGCTCTGGCTGCTGCCCCAGGAGTGCAGAACATGCAGGACATGCAGCTCTGGCTGCTGCCCCAGGAGTGCAGAACATGCAGGACATGCAGCTCTGGCTGCTGCCCCAGGAGTGCAGAACATGCAGGACATGCAGCTCTGGCTGCTGCCCCAGGAGTGCAGAACATGCAGGACATGCAGCTCTGGCTGCTGCCCCAGGAGTGCAGAACATGCAGGACATGCAGCTCTGGCTGCTGCCCCAGGAGTGCAGAACATGCAGGACATGCAGCTCTGGCTGCTGCCCCAGGAGTGCAGGACATGCAGGACATGCAGCTCTGCCGCCGCAGTGACGGTGCCGCCGCGCCTCCGTTGCAGGATTACGATGCCGACGAGGATGACATGATGGCTCAGGTGCTGATGCGCTCTCTGCGGGACAAATGATCCAGCCAGAAATTCTCTGCAAACCCAAGCTTCCACAAGGGGGAAATGCCCAGCATCCCTGCACTTCTCCCTGCACATCCCAAGATTAACTCAGGCATCCAGAAGTAGAGAAGACTTTAATCCTATCTCAGTTTTAAATCCTGGTTTGATATTTCTGTACCGTTCAGTCTTTTGGTATCATGGTCTCTGACATTCAGCCCCGTCAGCCCCATTTTTCTACTTGCTTAGACTCAGTTTCATTGTAGGTCAACACATGGGAACCAAGGCTTTTCCCTTTACCTACGCCTATAGGTTTCTTTGGAAGTTGTGTTTGACTGTCTGAAATCAAAAACATTCCAAATGGAATGGCCTGACCTAGTTAATAAATATCTTCCCAATCTCATTTACATATCTCAAGTGATTGTATGTGAGGTGTACTGGTAGCTCTGTTCCCCTTTAGTGAGACTTCAGGTGCTAACTGTAACTGTCAGAGCAGCTCTCATTTAAGTGACCTCTGCTACCTGTGATTCCATAATGTTTCCCAGTGTTCAATCCTTACAGGCAGCCTCCCAGCTGTATGGAAAGCATACCTTCAGTATGAGTGTTCAAACTGCAAACCTTCCTAGGAAATCTTTGCACTGTGTAGAAACTAGTTCTAAATACTTCAGTTCTATGCATGATGATTACTTCCCTCCATACTCTTACTATAATTTCTAGCCTGGGAAATGATCTTTAGTGTTGGTCTTAGTTAAAATGCATAATTTTTTAACTATCTTAGCAAATATTAATCAAAATTGCTGGCTTTATGATTAAATTGGTGGGTTTGAAACTGGTTTCCTAGTAATTTTAAGCCTTATGCTGATAGGGGAATTCAGAAGGTTTTTTCCAATACCTCGGCTTTCTATTGAAACTAAAATTTTCATATGTGTTCTTGGGTTTTCCATCTCTCGAGGCAAGCTGGTGGAAAAAAATACAAGTAATTCATTGCACTGGCATAGCACTTCCTTTCTGCTTCACAGATTTTATCAGGTATTTTGAATTCCTGTTCTTAAATGTTCCTAAAGTAGCTGAAGCTGTGCTTGGATTGTTTGCCATCCAGCAGTGTGTGTGGAGTCAGGTGTGGCTTTCAGGAAAAGTAAAACACAGCCCTGGAAGCAGGACAGCTCCAGCCCCAGTCAGTGGATACTCTCTGTTCAAGCCTACACTTTTACCATGCAGATTCCTGAATTTTAATTTGATGCTTTCATGAAGTTCACAGTCGAGCTGCTGAGATCTAAGGCACCTACCCAGAGCCTGTAAATGACAGAGTGCTGAGGTGTCCAGTGCAGTGCTGTAACTGGAGCAGTGGCCTGCACCCCCCAGAGTGAGCAGTGAAGAATTGATTGGAGCAGTGACCTCCCCTGTCCTGCTCTGCAGCACGGCCTTACCCTGAAATAATGAAACACTCCAGCTAAAGCCTCCTGGTTCAGCCTGGTGTCCAGCCAGGCCTCTGGCTCCTCTCACTGACCCTGGGTTTGTGTTTCCTCCCGTGGTGGGGCTGTGACACTCCCCCAGCACCTGTGTGGGGCCTGGAGCCCGGTGCTGTGGGGTGGGAGATGTGGGACCTCCTGGGTGTGTGGGGTGTTGTGGCTCTGTGTTTGGGGTGGGGATGTTGGCTGCAGAGAGTGACAGTCTGTGGGGGTTGGTCTGGGCTCTGCTGCAGTGCAGTTTGGTGGTGCCCATTGCCAGGAATCCACATTCCTGCTTCTGTTCTAAGTGCACTTCCATGCAATTCTGATAAAATGTTACAGGAGCAATTAGAAGCTTCCGAGCAATTACTCTGTCGTGTTTTTGACTTTTGAAGACAAGTTACAAATAAAGGCCATTTAATTTATAAAATCCTAACTGTGTGTCAGCTCCTGTCATTTCTTCCTCGTGGTCCTCGTGTTTCCCTTGGGCCCCCAGAGGGTTTGCACTCGCTGGGGTACGCCCGACTGAGGCTCTCCGACTGATTCAAAGCCGCCGGTGAGAGGCACCTGCGTGCTGTGCGCAGCCTCCGCTCCTCTCGTTTGGGTGCTGAGAAAAAGCCTCCGTGTGGAAGGAGCCGCTTTGGGCTCCCAGACGCAGCGAGTGTCCCCGGGAAGGGCGCAGTGCCCTGCCGGGCTGCTCTCGCCTCGTCAGCGGCTGATCGGGCAGCCCATTGTGCGATAATGCAATCGGGCCAGCCCCGACCTGCGACATTCCCCGCGTCTGGCGCAAGGACTCAGCCTGAGGAGCCGATTAGCACAGAGACACCATGGAGGAGCCGGGCTTGCAGCTGAGCTCTTCTGCCAAATGAATTTGTCTCCAGACTACGACTGGTCTTAATAGTTCTGATTAATTGTTGTCAGCATTAATTTCCTAATGCAGAGACGTTGCTTTGTCTGGAATATCAGCGGTAAATCCCCACGGTCTCCTTAGGCTGGGGGACGAGATCTTGCCAAAGCACAAGCGCTGTGTTCAGGTCCTCGTGTCACCTGACTGAAAAGAGAACAGCAAATTCTCTTCAAGGCCTTTGCCCAGCTGTACTGGACACTCACTGGGGAGCCCACTCAAAAGGATTAACCAACCAAGGCCGTGTTAAGTCATGGAAAAGCAAATGAGGGATGTGCTTGCAGTCCTAAAGCTTTTCTTTGGTTTAAATACACTAAAAATTAACAGTGGAGCATTTGCCTGTTTTGAGGGTGGGTTTTTGTTTGTTTTTCTGACATACAGCTTTGTGTCACTGTTGCATTGGTCTGTGCTTCATCAAAAACAACTCAATTTTATGGGCAAATGACATTATTCTCTGGGTGGTACGAATGAGGACTGCTGAAACCACTATGAAAACTTCCTTACTCCTTCCTCAAAGCTCCAGAAAATACTCAGCACTTCGTGAAAAACAGGTGCCATTGCTACTGGCTTCGATCTCTCTTCTAGTTCTTCTCACGTTTATTCTGTCTTTGCAGATGCTGGGGTTTAATGAACACTTCCGTGGAGCTCCCGGGAGTGCCGGAGTGGCCGGAGCAGCGGTGCGGGTCCCGTGCCCGGCCCCGGAGCGGCGGCGGCGGCCGCTCGGTGCCGCAGACGGCAGAGGGAGGTCTTGCATCTCGGAGAGAGCGGGGCTGGCTCCTCCCGGCACCGCGCCCGGCCCAGCCCCTCCGCCGGGCCCTTCAGGGGGCTGCCGGGGGCTTCAGGGGCTTCTCCAGCCTTGCAGTGAGGGCTCACAGCCCGTCCCACGGCCAGAGCTGCTCTCTTCCCCACCGCAGCCTCCCTTGGCGGGAGGAGCTCTGCTCTGCAGCCAGGTATTCAAGAGACTTCATGGACACGTGGGGCCAGGGAAGTAAAAAGAATTTTCATCAGACTTGTTGCTCTGGCGGTGTTGAAGTGTATTTGTGAGCTCCTTGGGCCAGTCCTTGTGCGTCTGGGACTGGAGCTGAGCCGCGGGCTGCTGGCAGGTCTGCTCTGACCGCCCTGGGGCTCAGCTGATGCCCTCTGTGATGGTGAGGGTGGGGAACTCACTGCCCCTTCCAGGCCATGAACCACTGCCGAGCTTCCCCTCCCCTGCGCCCTGCTCTCTGTCCCCTCTCATGCTGGCTCACGGGCACGGGGCAGGTCGCTTCCTCCCCTAGCACAGGCAAGTTTTTTCCACACGCAGTGGTTGGAAGAGATCGGATTATTACCATTTCAGAAAGAACACAGGAGTCGGCTTTGCTTCTTGAAAGAAAACCCCTCGCTGTTCCCCGTGCGAGTGTCCCCGCTGTAACCACACCTGCGGCAGGTGGAGGGGCCGGGGGGGCACCTGCGCACGGCAGGACCCGGCCCTTGTGATTTGTGTCCCCCCAGGGCACTTCTCCCCTGAACTTCAGGCTGCTCCAGGGCTGAGTTTGGCAGATAAACACCTGCCGAAAGCCACGGGCGATCGGCAGCAGAAGGAGGATGATGCAGTAGCAGAGCACATGGCTGCAGGGGAAGGGTTCGCAAATGCGTGCGGTCCGGGCAGGACGCGCGTGGCTGGCAGGACAGGCTTTCCAAGGCTGCTGCCCCGAGGAAAGGCTGAGCTCAGCCCCTGCAATGCCGTGCCAGTGCAAAGCTTTGCTCCCACTTCTGCATTTCGTGTCGCTGCGGCTGAACAGCAAGCTGCGGTCAGCAGGGGCTGTGTGCGCTGTGTGACGGCGAGTCACGAGGGCCCGGCACACGGCCCTGCTCCGAGAGGAGGAGGCATTCCCAGCACACGAGCAGGAGTCATTCCCAGCGGGACCCGCTCCTACCGCCGCCCGCAGCTGCCCCGGTCCGCGGCAGGTGGCTGGAGCCGTGCCCTGAGCCTTTCCAGCGGGGAAACCCCCACGTGAGCCCGAGGGCCGGCGTGGGCTGCGAGCCCAGGCTGCAGGGCTGGTACATCTCCGCTCGCCACTGCCCCGGCACCGCTAGCCATGCCTGGGCACCTTCCCGTGGGCAAACGGCCCCTGGGAGCGGGGAGCCACAGGGAGCTGTGCCTTAGCGGGGCTGCGTGACCCGCCCTGCCCGTGGGAAAGAGTCACGGGAATCAGCAGGGAAGGGAACCGAGGGGAGCTTGCAGGGGGGACGGCTGTGCTGTCCAAAACCTTCCCAGCAGAAAAGGAAACGTGTCTGGGCAGGTTCTCCTGACCCCTGGCAGCAGGAGGGAGTCACCGGGGCCGTGCCGGATCCATCCCGCTGCTCCAAGAGTCACTGCCTCTTCCCAGAGGATTATTAACCCTGCGTGCTTCAGCGCTGGGCTGTGTCCAGCAGGGCAGGGCTGTGTCCAGCAGGGCACGGCAGACTCGTCCCGCCCTGCAGCGCAGGCACAGCCCTGGGGAAGGACGGGCAGCAGCGGTGCGGGATCACCGCAGGCACAGCCCTTCCTGCAGCCCCCACACCGCTCTGCCCGCGCTGGGCAAGGGCCGGGGTTCCGCCCCACGGGAGCACGGCCCGGGGAAACCCTCGGGAGAGGAGCCAGGAGAGGCTGATGCAGCAGCAGCAGCAGCAGCGGCGGCGATTCGCACCCCGGCACCGGGAGAGGCCCCCGGGCTCCGTCCCCCGGCCCGGCCCGGCCCAGCCCAGCCCCCGGCGGCGGGGCCGACACCTGCCCGTGCCCGCCCCGTCCGGGCCCATTGGCTGCGGCCCCCGGGGGCGGCTCCGTGCCCGCCCCGCGCCGCGCCCCCGGCCCCGCGCGTTTATCAGCGGCAGCGGCGGCACCGCGGCCCCGCGGGCACCGGGCTGCAAGATGCCGCGCTCCTTCCTGGTGAAGAAGCACTTCTCGGCCAGCAAGAAGCCCAACTACAGCGAGCTGGAGAGCCAGGCCGGTGCGTGGACGGGACGGGCCGTGCACGTGGGGCGCTCCGCGGGGCGGGGCGGGGGCTCCGTGCGGGATCTCCCCGAGGCTCCGCACAGGAGCGGGCGGGGACTGACCGACTCTTCCAGGGTTGTGGATTTGTTTGCTTGTTGCGGTTTTGCGCGTCCCGTGGAGCGCGATTCTGTGGCCCGGGATGCTGAGCCGCTCCCCCGGGGATGCCGGTGGCACCGGCGGCTCCCTCACGGGGTGCATGGGGAGCTCCTGTGTCCGCAGCGGGCGGGATCGTGGGGTTCCCTTCACGCCATCCCTCGCGGCAGGGCGGGCAGGGCCGCGGGGTCCCCGTCGTGTGGGGCCGGTCACTCGCGGGGTGGGCTGGGGTCCCTTTGCTCCTCCGACTCAGGGGTGCGGCTCGGGGCTCCCGAGGGATGGTCTGGGGTAGGGTCCCACAGAATCCGCGGTACGGGGGGGTCGGGCCCCGCGGGCCCCGCTGACCGCCGCGCCTCCCGCAGTGCTGGCCGCGCCGCTGCTGTACGAGACGTGCCCGCTGCCCGTCATCCCCCCGCCCGAGGTGCTCGGCCCCGGAGCCTACTACCCTCCGCTGGTGTGGGACGCGGGGCTGCTGTCCAGCCTGTTCCCGGGCGGGCCGGGCAGCGAGGCTGCGGGCGGCGCCGCCCCCGCGCTGGACCTGACGGCGCTCTCCAGCGAGGAGGATGAAGGCAAAAGCTCCGGGCCCCCCAGCCCGGCCTCGGCCCCCGCCGCCGCCGAGCGCTTCCGCTGCGCCCAGTGCGCCAAGGCGTACTCCACCTTCGCCGGGCTCTCCAAGCACAAGCAATTGCACTGCGACGCCCAGGCCAGGAAATCCTTCAGCTGCAAGTACTGTGAGAAGGAGTACGTGAGCCTGGGGGCTCTCAAGATGCACATCCGGAGCCACACGCTGCCCTGCGTCTGCAAGATGTGCGGGAAGGCCTTCTCCCGGCCCTGGCTGCTGCAGGGCCACATCCGGACGCACACCGGTAACGTCCCCTCTCGTCCCTCTCCCTCCCTGCCCTATCACCTCCCGCTTCCCTGCTCCACCGCCCCGGCGAATCGGCGGGCCGCGTGTTATCTGCGCAGATAAGGGCTTCCCAGACCCCCTTGGCACATCTCTGAAATGTCCTTTAAATATCCTCTCGGCTGGAGCGGAGCGCAGGTCAAGGCCCGGCCAGTAAATCTGCGCTGTTGCTGTGAGCGCAGGGCCTGCCCGGGAGCCGGCCCGCCTCACCAAAATGTCCTGAAGTGGGGCCATGAGACTGCCGGAGCCCCTCCCGGGCGCTGCCGTGCCCAAAGCATCCCTCCCCGACCCCAGCGAGGGCTCGCAGCCGGGGCAGAGCCGCAGCCGCCGCTCGGTGCCGGGCCCCGCTCCAGGCGCGGCCGCTGCCGGGATGTGCCCGACCAGGCTCGGCCGGGCCCCGGGCAGGTGCTGCAGGCACCTGTTGGCCCGGGGCCGGGGGCCGGGGGTGCAGCTGCAGCCCACCCCGCTGCCGCGCCCGCCCCGACAAAGCCTCAGCCGAGCATCCTTTGTGGGGCTGCGGGACGGTGTAATTGTGACTTGGCACTGATTTCACACCCTCTTAACGCGCTAAAGATGATGGCTGAAGGAAGCCGGGTAGACTTAATTGTGCTTTCCAAATTGAGCATACACATTTGTTTCCTCCAAAAGAGCCTTTCTGGGAGGAATTCGCCCTGGCCAGGCTTTTCAATGCGAGCCGGGCAGGAGAAGGGGGAGCGCAGGGCTCGGCAGAGGAAATAGCTGCACTCAGCCGGGGCTGGCGCCTCGCAGCCGCTGCCTGCTATGATATAATTAACACACAGCGCTCGGCTTTTCTGCCGTGCCGCCGCTCCGCGCAGGGACGCGCATCGTGTCTCAATGTGCGGCTGCCGTGCTGCTTGCAGATGTTTCCAGCGCTAATTTTCCGTGGTTCGTAGGGAAGGTTTTTCAGGAGCAGACAATTCCCAAGCTGGCGGTTCTCCCCCGAGCAATGCTGCGCATACCCGGCTCTCCCCGAACAATAACAGCCAGCACTTCTTTTCACCGTGCTCCGCACAAACTTTGGCTAATGAATGCCTCCTTCTTTGATATTCCCCATGTGTTGATGCACTGGTTAATTGGGAGCGTTTCTCTTTGTCCCATAGGTGAAAAGCCCTTTTCCTGTACGCACTGCAACCGGGCCTTTGCTGACCGCTCTAATCTCCGCGCCCACCTGCAGACCCATTCAGATGTAAAGAAGTACCAGTGCAAAACCTGCTCCCGGACTTTCTCCCGCATGTCGCTGCTCCACAAGCACGAGGAGACAGGCTGCTCCGGCTCTCGCTGAGGACTCGGCTCCCCAGGCCTCTCTCGCCACAAATACCTGTTCTATCACTAGTTTCTGTAGGAGTTAGTTCCTCCGGGGCCGCGGCAGGGTGCGCCGGGCTGGACGCTGCTCCTCTGGCCCCGGGAGCCTCACACTCCTCACTCGGTGCCTCCAGTGCAATGCAAGAGCCTGAGCGTGAAGCGTGCTGAGCTGGAAGGGACCCGCCGGGATCCTCGAGTCCAATCCCTGGCCCTGTGCAGGGACCCCAAGGACCCCACCGTGCCTTGTCCAGACGCTTCCTGAGCTCAGGCGGGCTCGGTGCTGTGACCGCTGCTCCTGTCCCGGCATCTGGGGGTGCAGGCCCGGCCCCAGTGCCGAGTGTGGGACACTCGGGGGTCGCGGTGCTGCCCCAGCCCCCGGGATGTGCCCCCCTTGCCAGGGGCACTCGGCACCTTGCGGGGCTGGACCTGCACCCTCGCCCCGCGCTGGTGTTGAACACTGCGACCGTGTAGCTTGGGGGTTTGGGGTTGGATTTCTCTGGGGTATTTTTTTAAATTTTCTTTTTTTACACCATAACCACTTGGTAACTTTTAAGAACCAGTATTTTTTAAATGAAGGACAAGACACTCCCCCCGCCCCCGTACCCCGAGTGTATATAACCCGCCTGTAGAAGGTGTAACTATGCAATAATACAGTATCCCAGTAGTTGTGAAGCAGCTGCTTCTCCCCAGCACAATGACAATTTGCAATGCCTGCGAGATTAACAGTGTCCATGAAAGGCAGGGGTAGCCATTTCAAACCCAGCCCTGTTTACAGAGCAGCTATGCACTCAAGCACCTGTTAATATGACTCTTAACAACTGCTTTTCAAGAGAGCTGTGACTAATAGCAGGCACTTGTCAGCTGATACAATGGTGGCCTGTCCAAGGCTGCCCATCGACAGGTGTGTGCCAAAAGCCCTATTTATGGGTATTGACAGGTGCCTCCTGAATGCATCTTTCTTTGGACATTGTTTTCATGGAATCATTACAAAGAGGATGTTTACATTTCAAAGGTACACTGGTATTTATATTTTTGTGCCACAATTTTGTACTGATGAAACTTTTTATATAATGATATACAGTTTATTGATATTCAATAAAATCGTTAATTTATAATAGGGTTTTGTGGGTGCTTGGGATGACTGTGCAGCTGTAAGGGGGGAGTGCTGTGCGGGCCCGGGCTGGGCTCAGCTCTCCTCCCACCTGGTGCTCTTGGCTCTGGCTGCAGGTGACAAAGTGGCGTTTGCCGGAGGGGCTGTGTGGAGCAGTTGCCTGTTAAGAGAGGAAAAGCCAGGCGGGTCGGAGGGCCGGGGCAGTGCGGTGGGGCGGGCCGGGGGTGCCGTGGATCTCCCGGGCCCTGTGGGAAGGCACAAGCGCTGCCCGCGTCCCTCCCGGCCCGCTCGGCGCTGGCCGTGTCCCTGAGCCCCCTTGGGGAGCAGGGCCCTGTCCCTCGGGGGTGGCAGAGCTGCCTCTGGCTCTCGGCAGGACCCTGAGCCTCGCCAGGGACCCCTCCGGCTCCGGGGTGAGTGACACGATGCGGGCGGTGCGGCAGAGCTGGCACATCCCCGTGTCACCGCAGAGCGCTCAGCACGCACGGGAGGGGCTGTCCCCGGCCTGGGGGCCACCGAGGGGCACAGGAGGGGCTGTCCCCGGCCTGGGGGGCACCGAAGGGCACAGGCGGGGCTGTCCCCAGCCTGGGGGGCACAGGAGGAGCACAGGAGGGGCTGTCCCTGGCCTGGGGGGCACAGGAGGGGCTGTCCCCAGCCTGGGGACACCGAGGGCCAGGCGCTGCGGGACTCCCCCGTGTCCGCCTCCAGGATTTCCACAATGAAGCTCCCGGAGCCCCAAACCACCTGCCTTGCACCTTCCCGGCCTCCTCCAAGTTTGGGGTGCTGCAGAGACTGCACCAGGCTTGCTGCCTGCCTCCCCCAGGGACCGGAATTTTGTCCTCTGCACTTTCCTCGCTGCCATCTCCGGACGTTGTTTTCAGCCAGGGAACGAAGGGACACGCGTCCCCAGCTCCGGTCCCCCCCAGCCCGCGGGCTCCCCGCCCTCCCGGGGGCTGCTCGGAGCAGAAGATGTGTGTGGCTGTAAACGCCAGCAGAGCTGCTGCTCGGCCCTTCTTTAATTAAGAGCTCACCCGGTATAAACTGACTTTCCCAGCCGAGTTGGACTCATTACTCGATTATTAAGCAGGGCAGGAAGTTTTGGGTTTGCTCTTGTGTGTGCTTTTCTTCCTTTTCCCAACAGGAAGCGGGGGAGGGGCACTAATTACTTTCAGCTTTCCATCCATAAAATCCTGGAGCCGCAAAAGCAGCTAAATAGTTAAAAAAAATTTTAAAAAAATTAAAAAAAAAAAAAAAGGTAAAAAAGAGACCAATTTTGAGAAGGGACCACCTGCAGGAGCTGGAGAGGAGGGCCGAGGAGTGGGTGTGCTGCAGCGGCAGCCCTGGCTGGGTTGGCTTTGCAGCTCTGACAGCCACACCGGGACCCTGCGCCGGCTGTGCCCTGCCCCTCCCCACGCGTGCCGGGGCTGTCACCGCACGGGGACCCCGACCCTGCCCGTGTCCTTCAGCTCTTGCTCCAGGCCCACCGGGGACCCCTGCCAGCTCCCTCTCAATGGGCTTCAACTAATATTGGTCAGGCCGGCGGTGAGAGCTGTGAGAAACCTCCTCGGCAAGCCTTGCTGCTCTCACTGGTGCTCCTGGCTTTGTCCAGCGCTGCCCGGGAGCCAGGCTCTTAGGGGAAGGTATAAACCGGGCGGAGAGCAGCCTCGGCTCGACTGACAGATCCCGCTGGCATTCAAACACAAATGCAGCCTCAAAACACTGGAAAAAAGAAATGCTGCCTGTTTTGAATCACAAAAGCACAGCCCAGTGGCACTTGGGCTCCTGCTGCATCTGCTTCTTGCCCTGGGGACAGCGCTGCCCAGGTGATGTCCCGCCCCTCGGTGCCTCTCACCTCCCCAGGTGTGGCCCGTTCTGGACCAGCTGCTGTCCCGTCCAGGGTGATCAATGTGCTCCAGATCTCTCCTTTTCTGTCCAGCTGCTCAATTTACTGCTGCAGAAGTATTTATTTTTCCTACCTGAGGGAGGTTGGGGTGAGCAGAGGGGCGGGGCCATGGCCAGGACACCCCTGAGTCCAGCTGCACACAAACGCCATCCTGTCTGGCCTTTCTCCACCCCTGCAGAGCTCTGGGACTCTGTGATGGAGAAATGCCCCCGGGAGCTGGGCCTGAGGATGAGTGGCAATTTCTTTTTAATTTCATTTTCTGAGGGGAAGCCGCAGAGCAGCATCCCTGGAGCACCCTGCCCTCGGTGCCCCAGCTCAGCCGGCCTCCAGCGCTGCTCAGCGAGGCCTGGGGCGGCTCCGTGGCAGAAGCTCAGCAGTTTTCCCTGTCGGTTTAATGCCCCAGGTCTGGAATTGCCCGTGAAGCCCGGCGGGCTGGCCCAGGTAGCCAGGCGAGCCCGGCCAGGTAGCCAGGCGGCGCTCCGGGGTGGGGGCGGGGGCGATTAGCGGAGGAGCCATTTGGTGGCCACCTTGTGTGACCATCTGTGACAGATTACGGTGTCCGCGCTCGTAAAGCCGCGATTCAACCAGGGGCCCGGCAGGTAGCGGGGCCCCGGTGCGCGGTGCGGGGTGCGGGGTGCGGGGTGCGGGCGGGGCTGCCGCGCGTTTCAGCTCCGCTCTTTCATTTCCACGCGACCTTTAAACGAGCACGTATGTCCCCTCAGCTCCTGGAGCCCTTTCAAAGGCTCCAGGGAAACCACAAAGTGCCTTTTCTTCCCCGAGAGGATCAGTGCTTTCCCCCCTCCCTGACCCGAGGTAGAATCGAGGGTGTTGGGGAACCCACCCTGCCGTGGAGCCCCTGGGGCAGACCCGTGTGGAGACAGTGGGTTAAAAAGGGCTTTAAGGCTTCCGTGCTACCGTTTGAACTCATCCTGTCCTGTCTCTGCAGGCATCTGGAGCATCCCAGAGGCGATGAGAAGGAAAGCAGGAGCATTACAGCCCCCTTTTCAAAGGCAGTCGTTTGGAGGCCGCAGTTCCCAAAATTTCCTTTTTCCTCCCTCTCTGTCCCCATCTCTCCCAAGGACAGGTGCAAGGCACACCTGGTCCTTGTGCTGTGAGGGTGAAGAGGAGCCCTGGGGCCCCCCAGAATGCCTCCTCCCACCTCCAGAGCTGTAGAAAGCAAAGAATTTCCACTTTCTTCTCCTCTCACTGCAAACCCGTCGGATAGAAACGTTCTCACAGTCCGTGATCTCCTGCATCCCCCCAGCCTCTGCAGGAGCATTTCCAGCCCTGGGCGTGCAGCCCCCAGAGAAGGGAGCCAGAGCTCAGCCCTCCCAAACTGCAGCAGCCTGATTCTGCTTTTGGCTCTGGCCTTAGCTGGGAAAAGCTGAACGAGCGGAGAGGAGCGGGGCAGAACCCAGGGCCTGGTGCTGAAGCCAATCTCTGGGTGGCTGCTCCTGGTCTGGGGCAGGGAATGGCCAGAGCTGGGTGGCAGAAGCTGGGGTGGCTCCCAGCAGGGACAGCGCGGGTTTCCCACCTGGATATCTGCGCTGCAGGCGGGCTCGGGAGGGGCAGGAGGCTCTCGCTGCCTGGACAAGGGCAGCAGGTGCCGTGCAGGGCTCAGCCTGTCAACAGGCAGCTCTGCTGAAAGCCCCTGTCCATTCACAGCTCGCCATCAGGAGCGGGCTCACACACACGCTGCAGGTGTAGCTATTGTTTCTCTGCCTCTGGGCTATCGACACGAGCAATAATCTCAAATTAATCTTTACTCGGATGATGAGCCGGTAGCGTGGGGCTGGGGAGGTGCGAGTTTTGCCGTGCTGACAGAGCACAGCAGAGGCAGAGGGAAGGGCAGGCAGGGCTGGGAGGGCCGTGGGGCTGCAGGGCTCAGACACAGGCGATGTCTCCTGCGGGTGCAGGCGGTCAGGGCGGCAGCACCGCTGTGGAACTGCACTGTCTGCACTCACCTTTCGGGCATCCCCGCTCCCCGCAGCGGGACAGGGCTCAGGGCCATGCCCCGCTCCCCACAGGGTGCTCCGTGCCCCAGCAGGGCAGCAGCCACACAGCTGGAACAAGGAATTCCTTCACCTGAGGGTGGCCGCTGGCACCAGGGCACAGCACAGCACAGCAGTGGCCGCTCACTGGGCTCTGCACAACGAGAGGTGCCAGAGGGAAGCCCCAGCCTGTGCCGCTCAGCCCGGCAGCGCTGAGCTGTAATTTACTGGAGATCTGCCTAGAAAACCATCAGAAAGTCTTTTAAATCTAGCATAACATACACACGTATGGATCACCTTCCGTTTTACTGGGCTCCCTGAAGCAATGCGAGGCCTGTTTTACTTTTCCCTGTAAAACGGCTCACATTTCACACGGAGGAGATTGGCGGCTCCCGAGCTAATTAGCCCGGGGTTCCCTCCACCTCCGCATTTTCCACGCAGGGTTATGCTGGCGACACTTTGTCTGTGGCTGCTCCGGAGGACGGTGCTGCACAGGGAGCCTCCTTCGCGGCGATGTGCTGCGGGCAGAGCGGGCAGGGCGAGGAAGTGGCGGCACGGGGTGTTGTGGCACGGAGTCACGGCCCCTCACAAAGAGCTTCGAGGGCCTGCGTTATGTCATTACTCAATTAGCCCGCTGGTAATAGCACTTCATTAGAGAGACAGTTCCCATTCACTGGCCTTAATCCACTTTCTAAAGCCAGGGCCAGAGCCATTGATCGCTTTTCCCGCTTTCCTGATGAGGCAGAAAGGGGTTTTGGAGAGGGCCCTGCAGCGGGCAGAGGGGAGTGACCCCGCTGTCCCTCTGAGCCAGGGCTGGCATCGGGCACCCCCGGCAGCTCAGGGACGGTGGGGAGGGCAGAGCACCTGCCCTGCTCCGAAATCAGGCTGATAATCGGGAAACAAGTGAGTTTTGGTGCCGCAGGACAGCACCCCTCCCCACCCAGGGATGTGAGCCGGGGATGCTCCTGTGGGACCAGCCGTGGGAATGGGCACTGCCCGCCCAGCCTGAGCCTCGCTTCGTCCACGGGGGGCCAGAAGGAAAAGCCACTGGTTTTATTTCTTTTTTATTTCCTCCCCTGCGGGCTCTGTGGCACACGGTGCTCAGTGGGGCAGGGGCGAGGAGGGAAGCGCCGCGGGCAGGAAGGTGATGTGTGAAAGAAGGGATGGCAGGGACAGGGGACAGCCTGTGTGTCAGGGACCCAGGGGTGGCAGGGCCCCAGGGACCCCGCCTGAGCAGGGCAGGAGGCACACAGAGCCCTTCCTCTGCCCGTGGGCCTTTGCTCCATGTGCAGCCCTGCCTGCTCCTGCCTGTGCATGCCAGGTGCCTCTCAGGCCTTGCTGGGGAGGCCAGCGCTGCTCGGTGCCCCAGGGCAGGCAGCCTCTGCTCCCAGGAGGGACAGTCACTGAAGGACCCATCCCGCAGCCACTTCACCCCTGATGCTTTACACCAGGGAGCCCCTGCAGATCAAAGCGCTCCAAGGTGTTCCTGGAGCAGCTGGAGCGCTCTCAGAGGGTGACAGGCTGCTGTGAGCAGCCCCCGGCCATGGGGATGGGCTTGTCCTCGCCCTGTCGCAGCCACTCCTTGTCACTCATCCTGCAGGCAGGCACTCAGCTGCGTCTGTGGGTCCTCGGCATCCCCGGCACTGAGCTCCACGGTGGGTTTGCAGTGGAGCTGGGTTTGCATAGGACTGGTTTGCAGCAGAACCAGGGTTTGCAGCAGGACTGGGTTTACAGTGGAGCCGGGTTTGCAGTGGAGCTGGGGGTGACAGTGCGTGGCCTCTCTGGGAGAGCATGAAGCTCTTGGGTGTCTGTTATCACCGAGGACCAGGGAAAATACTGTGATTAAGCAGAAGGAAAATAATAATAGCTAATGCTTCCAAAAGTAATTTGGGGGGCCTTAATTTAGAAAGCCAAAATTGAGCTCCCTTGAAGAGACAGTTTTCCAGAGGCTTCTCCAAGACGTCTGGAGGAGTCATCCGTCGTCTGGCACCAGCAGAATTTGCCATTTCTAGGAGCTGTGGCTGGGAAGCGATATTTAGGATTCCTGCCTGGCGCTGGGGCACACGAGGAGCTGTCCCACCGACGCTGCAGCTCTGGGGCTGGAGCTGTGCCAGCGACACCGGGCCAGTGTTACCCCGGCCTTGGGATGTTACCATGAGCGAGCCTTCCCAAAATAGTCCCTGGCGCCCCTCCACGCTGCCGTGCCGGGCCAAGCGTCTCTGAGACTTGCTTCCAGCTTCCCCGGGGGGAGGAGGAGCCTCTCCCCTCTGCCCCACGCCCCCTGCCCAGGGCAGCCCCTTCCCCCGCTGCTGCCCAGCGCTCCCGAGTCCCGCTGAACGATCCTATGCACATAAAATTAGCACCCACGCAGGAGGCTGCCAGGGAAGCCCGCCCGGGGCGACTGCAATGGGAAGCAGATGCTCCGTGATTGAGCCCACATGGGCCGGGCAGCGCTGCCCCGAGCAGGGACCGGGGGCTGCCCGAGCCAAGGGGGGGGATGGCTCAGGCCGGGAGT
This sequence comes from Dicaeum eximium, assembly GCA_013396995.1. Lineage (NCBI taxonomy): Eukaryota > Metazoa > Chordata > Aves > Passeriformes > Dicaeidae > Dicaeum > Dicaeum eximium. The sequence goes on from VWZP01010278.1 coordinate 66,692, forward strand.
CAGCGCAGGGACCCCTGGGCAGGGCTAGGAGGGCTGGCAGGGTGGGCACGGGGAGATGGGGAGCTGCTGCTGCGTGCCCAGAGTGATGCTCGGGGGAAATGGGCTCGTACACCAGTGCAGCTCCCCGAGGGCAGCCAAGCTGGGCTTTTCAGCTCCATCAGGCTGAGAGAACGGGGTGAGGGGAGGGCTGGGAGCTGCAACCTGACGGCTCGTGCTGCCAGGGGTGAAACCCCAGAGCCAGGAAGGCAGGAAGGGCCATCCCCAGAGCAGCTGCAGCACAGCATCCCCAGCTAGTGCCATTTGCAGCCCACCTGTAGCTCCTGGCCCCAGGCAGCAGCGGGACCCCCCAGCACAGCCCGGGTCCCTGAGACACTGCCTCTCCTCCCTGCAGCAAGGGCTGCAGCAGAGCTCCAAGGTCCAGGGCGCGGTGACCCTGCCTGGATCCTCTGCAGGGAGTGGAGGTGTGGGCTCTGTCTGCAGGGAAAGCCCTGCACAGACAGCTCTGTAACCCGAGCACCCTTTCCCAGATAACATCTCGGCACAGGGGGCAGTTTGCCGGGTCAGGTCGTGGGGGGCTCGCTGACCCCTCTGAACACCAGCCCAGGACCCGGCACCAGCCGGCCAGGGCAAGACACTCACTGCTGCTGCTGACTTTGTTTCTCCTTTTCTTCCCTTTCATGGTTTGGTCCCTGAGGGGGGGAAGTCCCCACTTATCTCCTGCCCTTTCCAGCCTCCCCAGTGTGGTTTCTCCAGCCTCGCAAGAAGGGATGGCCATTTCTGTTTCTTCTCAAGGCTTTTTTCCACCCACCCTCTCTGGCCCTGGTGGGAAGTGTCAGCTTTGAGATAACGAGAAGGATGGATTGTCGTACAGGATGTTGCATGAAACCCCAGTGCTATTTGCAGGCAACTTTAATAAGTAATAATAAGGAGAGAGAACTCCAAAGGAAGTAACCTGGTACAGCAGACAAGGCAGATTTATCAAGGCAGAGAGGAAATACTCCCCAGAAATGAATCTGGCATGAGTTTCTGCACACCAGTCCCACGATCCTGTCTGCCACCACAGGCAACTCTTATCTGAAACAGTCCAGTGTTTAAAATAGACTGGAAAATAAATAGTCTTCCAGCACGACTGATCCTCCAGAGCCTGCAGTTCATCCCAGCAGCATTTACAGTTTTCTCTGGAGTGTTTCCGACATGTACTTCAAGACCTTCCAACTCTTTTCTCCTCCCCTGCTTGTGACATTAATGAACCTTTAGGGATTCTTAAAGCACATTTTATGTGGATGTATTTTTAAGCAGCAGAGGAGAGCAGTTCCCAGCCTGGGGTGGATGCAGAGTGGCTTTGTGAGGCGCACTCCAAACAGGAATCCGTCAAGCGCCAGGGCTGAGTGTGGCTGCGGCAGCTCGCTCGCGTGAAGTTGTTTAATGTTCATTGTTCACAGCTGTGTCACCCTAATAGAGTATTTTATTGTTTTTCCAGTTGTACTCAAACCCATCATTCATTGTGCTGCCCAGCCAGCCAGTGCCTCACCTTTAATTGATGACACCAGACAAAATGCCTGGTCAAAGTTTCCAGCGTCTCCACCACAACTGGGACTGGCTCCAGGCCACCCCAGACCTGCCAGAGCAGCTCAGCCCCTGTGAGTGACCTGGAGGACAGGGGGGACACGGCCACCAGGAGCTCTGGTTCCCAGTGGTGCAGCTCATGGGGAGCAGGGGCAGTGGCAGCAGAGCTGGCACAGGGCATGGAGTGTCCCTGGGCTGGGACACGAGCTCAGGCAGAGACCCTGAGGGGCCAGGGTGCCACAAGCCACCACTGGGTCGTGGGGAGGAGCAGCTGGGTGGCAGCAAAGGCCCTGGGGCCACCCTTGCCCTCCTGGAGAGCGGTGCCCGGGGCCATTGCCCGGCTTGGCCGAAGCAGCCGTGACCGGGCTGGCAGGGGCAGAGGGGACACCGCAGCAGCCCCGGCTCTGGCAGCAGGGCTGCCTCACACAGGTGCCCCTTGCTGGCTCTGACAGACCCAAATGAACCTTTTTGGCCAGCAGAGACATCTCCCCATGTTGTCTGTGTGGGCCAGGCTGGCCTGTCCCACGTCCTGCCCGAGCCACCCCCATGCCCACGGGCCCATTCGTGACAATCTCGTGTGACAATAAACTGCAGTGACCAAGTGTATTTGCTGGAGAAGAGCCTCTTTGGCAGGCAGGGAAGGTTTCCTGCTCTGTGCAAGGCCTGACAGACTCTCCACAGTAGTTAAAAGGGACAGCATTAAAGAAAAAGAACTTAAACAACCCCAAAGTGAAGGGCCTGTAATTTATTTACTCCCCTCAATGAATGCTGGTTGCAAATCACTGTATAAAAATAACTCCTTTCTCCAACTTTTGATCTCTGATATTCCTGTATTTCCCTGGGGAAAATGTAAATCTATGAACTTATTACTAATGTTTCCTGTCCCTGACAGTGGAGCCAGTTGATATTTTACTTGAGAAGCTGAAGAAAAAAAAAAGTAGCATAAACTTAATGACTGCAGACTGTTTCCAATCTTAGTTTCACTTTTCAGATGTAGAGTTTCCATCTTACAACGGGGAGAGGGAGATTTTTAAATAAAACATGATTTAACTTTAGCCAAACTTCCTCCTAGTGTTTATGCTTTTGGCTCGGGGTCTGATCCAGTTAAAGCTGGTTCCCTTTGAAGCAGCCCCGGCTCATCCCTGCTCACCGTCACCACGGCTTGAGAATCGTCTGTTCCGCTTCTGGATCCCAATTCCCCGGCCTCTGGCTGCCCCGTGCCCTCCTGCCGTGCCCTGCCTCGAGCAGCACCAGCTCCTGCTCACCCGCATGGGCCGTGGGCAGGGGGGGTGACGGGGGTGGCACCTGCACTGGCTGGCACTGAGAGCCTGGCTGGAAGCAGCAGCCCCACGGCACTGCCACGGTCCTTTGGTAGCCCCAAAGCCATAGGCAGGAGTGGCTAGTGTGGGAGTGCAGGGCAGGAGCTCAGGGGTCCAAAAATATTTGGGAAGTTTCCAAATTGTCTCATTTTAGTGCGTTACCCACCAAAACTGAGCACGTTTCTAGTTCACAACAGGCTTGGCTTGGAAGTGCAAGCTTTTTAGTGGCAGCTCTGCTGCCCAGGTACAGAAAAATTCCCCAGCTTGTTCAGGTTTCTTCCTATTTCTGGACAGAAGAAAATCCCCCAGAAACCTCGGAGCATAGGGAGCGTCCCGGCCGCAGCGGCGCTGCGAAGGCGCAGGCGGGCAGCACAAGCAAATCCGCCCCTTCGGCGTGTCCCTCTTGTCCCCATCCCGCAGAGCCCGGGGTGGCCCCGAGGGACCCTCAGCTGCTCTCCTGCGCTCTGTGCGCACCCTGCAGCGTCCTGTCCTTGGCCCTGGCCCTGGCCCTGGCCCTGGCCCTGTCCCTGTCCCTGGCCGTGCCCGCCAGCTCGGGGCTGGTGCTGGGCACGGGGAGATGCGGCACAGGCGGGTGAGCAGCCCCGGCCGGGAGGGAGGGAGCTCACCTGCCGCAGGAGGAGCTCACCTGTGCAGGAACAGCTCACCTGCAGCTCACCTCCCGCAGGAGCAGCTCACCTCCCGCAGGAACAGCTCGGGCTCTGCTCCCGCATCAGCCAAACCACGGGGAATCAAAGGAACTTTAATGCGGTCCAAGCTGAGCTGTGCACCCCGGAGGATTCCCGGCTGCCCCTGTCGGTGTCAGATAAACAGCCCTGTGACTGCAGTAATGTTTAACATCCCCTCATTATCTCTCTGGCATCCCGGGCTCCTGCAGGGGCTGCAGCCAGGCCCCAGACACGCTTTCCCTCCAGTCCCCATCCCTCTGGCTGGGCTGCAGCAGCACTGAGAGCCATCCCACAGCTTCTGGGGGCACCATACTTTTATTTTCATTTCCCCTCACGGTAAGTACATCTGGGCACAAAGCCACTTCCTAGCCATGGCCAGCCCATGGGGACAGGGCCACAGCAGGTCCCGGCAGCACCCACGGGCTCCAGCAGCACCCACAGCCCTGCACAACCCCACGCCAGCAAAGCTTTCCTCCACTGATCCTCACGTACCTAAATAGGGCAAAGAAGAGAAGGAAAAGCCTCGGGGAGGAAATGGCCCATCCCCAGCAGCCCTCAGCACACATTTCCTCTGCCGAGTGTCCAGGAAGGGCTCGAGTGGACAGTGGGACCATCTCCATGCTGAGCCCTGGCCCCTATTCCTACTTTCCAGCAGGGAGCCCGGTTTGACATGGGGTGGTGCATGAAACACATCAGCTACCCAGGGCTTCAACACCCTTTCCACCATATCCACCTGGATCTGCAGTGGGAATAGCCAGAGAGGGCCCTCTCCCAGGGCAGCCAGGCTGTGCTACAAACACGTGGGATCATCCCCCCGCTGTGGAATTCCCTCTGAGGCCATAAAACGACCTGGGAGCCTGACTGCATGGGTTTGGGATGAGGGTGTGATTTCCCTGGAAGGTGTGGGTCGGCAGCCCAGGATGTGAGGAAGTGTCGCTGGGCCCTCTCAGGGAAAGCCCTGGCTGCTGAGGAACAAAAGCAAAAATTCCCCTCCTGGCTCCCAGCCACTGGCTCTGGAGCCACCCTGGCAGGAGCAGCGGAGCGGGGCTCTGTGGGAGGCCGGGGATGTTTGGGCTGATACAAACTGGGGCTTCTGCGGGTGCACCGGTCACTGAGAGAACTCGGGGTTCCACAGGCACCCCCTCTTCAACCCCCGAGGGGCACAGGGAGCCACAAATCCTCCGAGAGGTTTTCCTATTTCCCCAAAGTGAAGCGCTGCCCGTGCAGGTGGAGCTGGGAGTGGGGGGGAGCAGGGACCCCTCTGCACCCCGGGGTCTGGCAGGGTGCAGCCTGCCCCACAGCCCTGCCCCACAGCCCTGTCCCACTGCCCTGCCCCACAGCCCCGTCCCACAGCGCTGCCCCACAGCCCTGCCCCACAGCCCCGTCCCACAGCCCTGCCCCACAGCGCTGCCCCACAGCCCTGTCCCACCGCCCTGCCCCACAGCCCTGCCCCACAGCCCCCTGCAGCCCGATGCTGACTGAGTGCGGAGCTGGAAAGGTTCCTGCATACCAGCGTTAGCAGGAATGTTATTTACTGAGCGAGGAGAGTCTGACAGCGGAGCGCTCTCGCCCGGCGCTTCCCCTTGTATGGCTGTGGCCGGTGTTGGTGTTACTCAGCAGGATGCGGCACAGACGGACGGGAACCCTGCGGGACGGCCCCTCCCGGGCCCCGGGCTGTGCCGGGCTCTGGGGCACAGCGGTACCGCTCACCTGCCCCGGGCTGTGCGGGCACAGCGGCACCGCTCACCTGCCCCGGGCTCTGGGGCACAGCGGTACCGCTCACCTGCCCCGGGCTCTCGGGGCACAGCGGCACCGCTCACCTGCCCCGGGCTCTCGGGGCACAGCGGCACCGCTCACCTGCCCCGGGCTGTGCCGGGACTGCTCCCCGGGATCCCCTCGGCTCAGCGACACTTTGTCGAAGCGAGGGGACACGGGTGGGACGTGACCACCAGCACGTGGCCCTGGGGATGCACCAGGGCGAGGGGAGGCTGCCTGCCCTGGGAGCAGGATGAGAGGAGCATCACGCCGAAAAGAAACCCAAACCCACCCTTTCCCTTAGTAAGCCTCGTTCAGCTCAAAGCAAATATTTTTATAAAAGTGGGATTTCACTTCCCATTTGTATTTCTGACGTCTGTTGAAAACTGACAGCGTGTTCAAAGGGAAACACACTTTCCCGGACCCGTGGACTTTTCCCAGCCCCAGCGTGGCCCCGGGGAAGCCCGTCCGAGTCCCTCCTGCGCCCGGGGCTGCTCGCAGGTGGGGGATGCCCACCGCCCCCACCTCCCTCCTCCCGCTCGGGGTAATTATTGGTCATGGAAGGGCGGATTCTCCTGAGTCACGGGCACATCCCAAGGCCCCGCTCTTCTCCCCGAGGGCTTCAAAGGCTTCGCAAACAGGAATAGCTGCAGCCCCAGAGTTGAGTCAACAGAGCCTCCTCTGCCGGGGGGACGGGCACGGGGGGTGCAGGTCCCAGCCGCCCTAAAAGCACGCCGGGTTTCCTGGCTGGTGTCCACCGTGCACGGACAAGCAGTTAAACACAGGCACTTTTCTTCTCCCGTGTCCAAATTCTGTTGTTTCCCCCTCTCCTGGATCCGCTCGCTGCTCCCCTGCACCACCGTCCCTGGGCGTTGATGTTCCCGGAGCAGCCCCCGCGGCACCGAGCGCAGCGAAGGGAGCGGGATGGGATTAGCCCCGAGCAGGAGGCACCGGGAGGGTGGCGGAGCAGATGCGAGCGTTTCCCAGCGGTGGCTGGCCGTGAAAGTTCAGCGTGACTCATGTGCTTCCCTGCTCTGAATCGCAGCTTTGTGCTGAGAAATCACAAACGCGCTGGCACGGTCCCGGCGCAGCACCATCCCTGCTGGGTGCCCGCAGCTCCGCAGCCTGCCCGGAGCCCCGAGGGGAGCGCCCCGGGGAGGGAAGCAGCGGCTTCTCCCGAATTCTGCTCCGAGGGCCGGGCTGGCAGCTCACACACCTCAGAGCTCTCAACCAGCCCCTTCAGAACGCCTCTCTTTTCCTTGGCACCCTGGGAAGCAAACACACGGCACAGGCAGCCGTGCATACGTGTGCTCCCTCAGCAAACAAGTCGGGGGAAAAGGAGCCGAGCGGAGCCTTCTGGCGGCGCCCCTCTGCCAGCACCGCACCTCCCCGCGTGCCGAGTACACAGTTTATTTTCCTTCCCATTAAAGTCTCCCCACCGGCCTGGCTCTGGGAAACTCAATTTATGCGCAGAGCCCTGGGTATATTATTGCTGTTGAGAACAGAGCGGGGCAGTCAGCGCGGAGGCGGCTCCGCAGCCCAACAAGCCGCTCTTTGCTTTGGCGGCGGCAGCGCCGAGCGGGGACGGGAAGTCCCGGTGCAGACACAAAGTCTGGGGCTCGGCGGGGCCGGCACGGCCCGGGGGGCGCGGGGGCTGCGGGCACACCGGGGCCAGCGGCTGCTCCGGGGCTGGAGCCTCGGGCCAGCGCTCGGGCCCAGCGGCACCTCCGGCACCTCCTGGGACAGCGCCGGGCTCCGCATGAACCGAGAGCGGAGCCACCCCTGCCAGCCGGGCACGGCACGGTGCAGCTAAAACACCGGGAGGTTAAAGGGTGGGGGCATGAGGGATGATTCTGAGCGCCCCAAAGCACGGCCCGTCCCAGTGAATGGGATGAGGGGTGATTCTGAGCGCCCCCAAAGCACGGCCTGACCCAGTGAATGGGATGAGGGGTGATTCTGAGCGCCCCCAAGCACGGCCGGTCCCAATGAATGGGATGAGGGGTGATTCTGAGCGCCCCCAAAGCACGGCCTGACCCAGTGAATGGGATGAGGGGTGATTCTGAGCGCCCCCAAAGCACGGCCGGTCCATGAGGGGTGATTCTGAGTGCCCCAAAGCACGGCCTGACCCAGTGAATGCCCTGGGGGCTGAGCACGGGGCAGATCCATGCGCAGGGCATTCCCAGCACTGTGCCAGGAATTCCCAGCTGTTCTGTGTGCCTGAGCTGGCTGCACCAGTCCCTGCTGTACTTTCCCCCTGCAGCGGTGCAGTGCAGGGCAAAGCCGTGTCCGTGCTCCTGCCACAAGATCCCACCTGGCCTCCACCACCTCCTTCTGCCCGCTGCTCTTCTCCACGGCTTTCTGAGACCTCAGACAAGCTAAATCCCAAGCGCCTGGCTGAGCAGGAGGTGACCTGCCATCCCCACAGCTGGTTTTTCCTTGCTCTGCAAGGTTACAATAGCTCCTTGTTCCTCTGTGCGCCCCACTCCTCTCCTGTATCACATCCTACACGGCCGCTGTGCAGTGACCTCATCGTTCTTATTTTCCATGCCTCCTGCTGAAGCCAAGGCCACATTCTGTGTCCCAGCCGCTGCCCCGCGCCTCTCCCGGGGGTGCCGGACGGGAGGGGCTCTCCAAGTGCCGTCCTGCCCCCTTGCCCCGGCACCCACAGGGGCCCGCACAACCACATTGCAACCTGGGGAGGTTTGCAATTGTGGCTAAAGGGCCATCTGTGAAATCCATTTGCAGCTTTCTCCTGCATTTTTAACCCCTTTATCCCCACCCAGCCTCAGTCTGTCCCGCGATGCTGAGCAGCCCCTCCCAGCTCCAGCCTTTTCTCTGGGGCACACGGTGACTCTGTGGGGTGTGCCCCATGAGGGACCTCACCCCAGATGTATTTGGTATCAGGCACCTCTTCTGTTTCACAGGCTAGAAACGCCCTGGAAATCTGTGCATGGAGGCTGCTTGGTGGCCCTGCGCACGGGGCTTCTCCTGCCCAGGTGGTTTAGGACAGCTCGGTATCTCAGCGTTGCTGTGGCTTCTCAACCTGGCCCATTTCCAGGGCACGAAGTTTTTTCATCTTGGGAACCTTTTCTGTGCCCTCTCCACCCTGTCTCTTTCATGTGGTGTTCACAGGAGCCTGGTTTGCATGAACAGGGGAAATCACCAAAGGCTTTGATCCCTTGGGGCCTGGGACCTTCACAGCAGCCGGGCTGTGGTTAGCCAGAAGAAAACACTTGTGGTAGCCAAGGGCTGGTGAGAAACCAAGAGAGCTGTCCACTGCTGGCTGTGCTCATCCAGCCTGGGCTGCTGCCCCGGGGAGGGACTGCCCAGCTGTGCTGAGCACCCGGGGAGCTGCAGGGCTGGGGAGTCACACCAAGCCCAGCCCAGTGTGGGCTGAGGGACAGGGACAGGGACAGGGACAGGGACAGGGACAGGGCCGAGCTGCCCCCTTGGGTGCCACCCACTCGATTTCTGGGTGCCTGGAGGAGCCTCCTCAGGGCCACACGCACCCCGGGTGCCTCCAGGGGTGACAGCCACCCTTCGGCAGGAGCTCCAGGGGCTTATTGCTCACACCCTGGCGCAGGAGCAGCTGAATCCGTTTGCCTCTGAGCTCCCCACTGAAACGGGCCCTTCCTCTTCCTCTTCCTCTGCCCGACCCAGGCATCGCTGGGGAGGGAAGGTCTTGGCTGCCTCGAGGGCAGGACAAACCAGAGCAGACAAGAGGCAGAGGCACTGTCCCAAGAGCTGCAATGTCCCTGTGGCAGCGATGCTCCAGCCTGCCAGGACCTCGCGGGGGAGATGCGGCTGAAACCCCCTCCCAGCCCTGTGCTGGTGAGTCACAAACTCACTCATGTCACAGGACTGTCCCCGCGTCACCAGGGCAGGAAAACATGGGGTGTCTCCTGTGTCCACCTGGTTAATTATTCTGAGACTTTCATATTCAACACCACGAGGCCTTGGGAGCCCCACAGAGGCGGGGGGGCACCTGTGGCCCCACCTTTTGTCCCTCAGCTGGTGCCCGTCTGGCGCCCACTCGAGCAGCCAGAGGCTGGGGGAGATGTTTTGCTGAGGGCGTCAGCCTTGGAGCAGGGTGGCACATGCCTACGAGCACCGGCATGAGCTCACGTCTGCCGGCAGCGACACAGCCTCAAGTGCCTTAAGTAGGTGTTGAAAATTGGGAGTTTCTCTCAAGGAGCTCTGGGGGTGGGAGGCGCGGTGTGGCTGCGGTGATTGATGGTGTGCCGCCGCTGCTGGCCAGGGGTGCTGCTGGGGGCTGCAGCACGGGGCTGGGGGCTCGGGGGCACGGCTGGCCGTGTGGCCACTGAAATGCTCCTGGGACCCAACCCTAGGGCTGGGCAGGAGAAGGCAGAGGTGCCTCCACATCAGACAGGGGTGGGTGTGGACACCCGGCTGACCTGGCGCTGCACATCTTGTGGGAGTGGTGGCCACGCTCTGCAGTGCTCCGTGTGCTCCAGAGCCCGGGAGCTGCCCTGACACAGGGTACAGGTGCTCCTGCACTGCCGGTGTGCCCTCAGCAGGCTCCACAGCAAGAGCTGCCTCTCCTTCTCTGCTGCTGTGGCTGTTTGGGGTGCACAGGGGATGCCCCTGCATTGCTCACTGCCAGGTCCCCACTGCGGTGACTGTGCCTGACGAGTGGGGCTGGGCTGGCTCCGTGCCTTGGGTCCCCCAAAATACGTGAAGAAAACCAGACCCTTCCCATGTGAGGCGGCCCCAGCAAGTGTCTGCCTGAAGGGAAGCCGGGGTTCCCCTCTGAGGGCAGGGTTTGGGCTGCACAGGGACGCGGTTAATGCGCTCCCAGGGAGGTGGCAGGGACCCCTGCTCGGCCCAGACTCTCACCTGGGGCTTGGATCACAGCCAGGAGAGGCGGAAAGCAAAGGTGAGAAATGCAGAGCGCAGAGCCCGTGCGAGACACGGTGTGGGGCAGGATCGGCCCCTCCCTGGGTGTTTCACACGGCAGTCCCACATCCAGCACAGGCAGCTCCAGGTGCCGCTCCTGTCACACTGGGGCTCTGGTTTGCAGCGTGGAGGGATCCCTGGCAGCCCCCCGGGAAGGGTTTGCAGGGTGGGGGGATCCCTGGCAGCGCCCCGGGAAGGGTTTGCAGGGTGGGGGGATCCCTGGCAGCCCCCCGGGAAGGGTTTGCAGGGTGGGAGGATCCCTGGCAGCCCCCCGGGAAGGGTTTGCAGGGATCCCTGCCCGGGCAGCCCGCTGGGAAGGCGGCCGAGTGCTGGGGGAGGTTGCCAAGGACAGTCACTCCCCCGGCCAGGCCCGGCCGGGATTTCTGGGCTGTTTTCCACCCGTTGCCGTGCTCCGGAGCCGCTGGCTCACAGCGTGCCAGCGCAGGCTGCTCCCAGCCAGGAGCAATCCCTCCTGTCCGTCGGTCCGGGCACAGAGCTCGGGCGGCACAGAGCTCGGGCGGCAGGCTCAGAGCAGGCAGCACAGGGCTCAGAGCAGGCGGCACAGGGCTCGGGGGACACAGAGCTCGGGGGACACAGAGCTCGGGGGGCAGGCTCAGAGCAGGCGGCACAGGGCTCGGGGGACACAGAGCTCGTGGGGCAGGCTCAGAGCAGGCGGCACAGGGCTCGGGGGACACAGAGCTCGGGGACAGGCTCAGAGCAGACAGCACAGGGCTC
>VWZP01010278.1:77820-90529 GCA_013396995.1 Dicaeum eximium
CTCGGAGATCTCGGGGGCAGGCTCGGAGCAGGGACAGGCTCAGAGGGCTCGGGGCAGGCTCAGAGCAGGCAGCACAGGGCTCCGGGGCAGACTCGGAGCCGCAGCGGTGCCTGCCCTCCCGGCCGTGCTGCAGAGCCGGCTCGGGGCTGCTCCGGGAGTGGCCCTGCTGTCCCCTCCGTGCCCCAGCACAGCTCAGGGCTGGTCCTGCACAGCACAGCTCCCGACTGAAACCCCAGGTTTGTGGTGGGCTGAAGCAAAGCCCCCCCGCCTTGAGCTTGTCCCCCCAGTCCCCTTCACACGGTGACAGCCCCACTGGGAACCTGGGTGCTCCAGTGCTGGCCACGGCCAGGCTGTGGTGCCTTCAAGGGCCCCGGTCCCACGACCAGGTGGGTGACACCTGCTGTGATTTACACCTCAGCGGGTCAGAATGGAGCAGGTTTGAGGCTTTCCTGGCCTTTCCTGCCCCCACTGCCCACAAGCACGTATCCACCAGGTCAGAACACAGGCACGGGGACTCAGTGTTGTCCTGGGCTGTGCACAGGGACAGGTCAAAAGGAGCTAATTCCTGTGGGGAGGGGATGGATCCAACCTGTGTGGACCCTCCCACCTTTGCCGGTGTAGATAAACATCCCAATAAACATGGGCTGATGCAATTATCACATGCAGGGAGACACCAGCCTGTCTCCTCCTGCCTGGGGAGGGGGAGCAGCAGTGGCTGGGGGGGCAGTGGGGTGTGGGGGGCCTTGGGGACCTCCAGATCACCCTCCCTGCCGCCCTGCTAATATCCAAAGTGGCTGTGATAAGAAGCAGTTGCTGGGGCCGCAGGTGGGAAGGTGTCAAGTCGTACACACGGAGCTATAAACAGTGCGTGCCCATAAACCAGATCAAAGCACAAAGAGTTTATTTTCAGAAGGTCTGCTTCCTCCGCAGGGCCCGGAGACAAAGAGCTTTTGGGGGAAGGGGGAAGGAGAGGGAGGAAAAAAGGGGGAGAGTTAGAGGAGGGGAGAGGATCGAGCTGGCCGTGCTGATTCCTGCCGGGTGGATCTCGCTCTCCCAGCGGGAGCAGCTGCCCTGAGGGATGCTGGCTGCTTCTAGCAGGTTCCCTGGGTGTGAGGGGCTGGTGCCGAGGGCACGGTGGTGGCTCAGCCCCCGGGAGCAGGGCTGTCCCCCAGGCCAGGGCGGGCTGGGTGCTGTGGGCAGCCAGGACAGGGCTGCTCCCGACGCACCTGAGCCGTGTCACAAGCCCTTAAGCAAACGATTGTGAAACCTCGTTGGTTTGCGGAGTCTGCCCCCACCCTGCAGCCCCCAGTCACAGGGCTCAGCTGTGGGGGGGAAGGGGTGCCCACCTGCTCCTCGGGCAGGAGCTGCGGGCTCTGCGGGCAGGAGGAGCAGGAAATCCAGGAGGGGGAAGGCAGCCGCGCCAGGGTCGGCAGCACTCGGAGCTCCAGGGTCAGGGAGCAGATGCTGGGCTGTAGCAGTGCGTGTTAGCTCAGAGGCCTCTGCATCCTGTGCTGCCCCGGCTCACCCCGCCCGCTGATTTACACAGAAAATTCCCACTCCTGTCTCACCGACCGACTCTGGAATGAGCCAGGTGAAGTTTGAGACCTCAGACTTGTTCAGTTTGGGTTCCAGATATAGTCCTGTGAATCTGCTCACCCCCAGGGCAGCTGGGCACTGTAGCTGCAGGCTCCACCATGGAGGGTTTGCAGTGCACTTGCCCCTCCTTCACACTGGTGCTGGTGGGCTCAGCAGCTCAGATTCTGACCACCCTTCTCCAAGGGAAGAGCAAGAGCTTCTGGTCTGCTCCAGCCCCACCAGCACATTGTTTCCAGGAGCACTTTGGTGTCAGGAGGCCCCAGAGCCATGTGCTCCCTGTGCTCCCACACCCTGGTCCCTCCCGGCAGGCAGGGTATGTCCCAGGGGAACAGCCCACATCAGGAATTGGTGACATCTGCTCCCACATTGCCAGCACCTCCTGCATGCTGCCCGCCCTGGGGTGCTGCCAGCACGTCCCTCTGTCCCTGTGTCCCTCTGCTCTCGTCCCTCAGGGGTGCCAGCCGTGCTGGGGCTGTCCTGCAGAACTGCAGGGCTTGTGGCCCTCGTCCCCCTGTCCCTGTGTCCCTCTGCTCTCCCCCAAGGGGGTGCCAGCCATGCTGGGGCTGTGCCTGCAGCACTGCAGGGCTTGTGGCCCTTGGTGCTTTTCTTACCCAGCCTTGCCAAGGGCAGGCACAAATATTTGGGAATGCCATGCAGGGCCTGTAGCAGGCTTTGCTCCATCCCAGCAGCACAGGAGCTGCTGTGCTGATCCCACACCCCTCTGGCTCTCCTGGGTGGGGTGGGGTGGGGTGTGCTGGCTTCTGCCCTGCAGGGCTCCCTCCCATGGGCCTCGGGTTTAAGCCACAGCAGTTAAATGCCTAGGTTTTTCCAGGACTGTTTTTCCTGCACCCCCAGCAGCTTCCTGCGCCTGTTTTTGGGGTGAAGTAAGAGTTTTGGGCTACTTTCCCCGGGAAGGCGGCAACACCGGTCCCACAGCCCCGGGCAGCACCTGCTGCTGTGCTGGCAGTACCTTCCCATTGACAGCCACGGCGAGGGAAACACATTGCACGGCCTTCAAGGGAAATTTCACTCTGCTCTGCACAAATATTTATCCCACCTGTTTCCTGCCTGGGCCAGCCCCGGGCCCGCAGGACGCGGTGGGTCACAGCAGTGGGGCGGAGGAAGCGGCAGGGAGCCGGCTCCTTCCCACACAAAGAGCTTGCTCTGCAGGGCTGGGAGGCTGCAGGGCCCTTCCTCCCCAAAGGGGGAGAGGAGAGGGTGGGGTAGGGTAGGGTAGGGTAGGGTAAGGTAGGATAGGATAGGATAGGATAGGATAGGATAGGATAGGATAGGATAGGATAGGATAGGATAGGATAGGATAGGATAGGATATCTGCAGGGGAAGGGCAAGGTGAGAATTTGGGGTGCTGCATCTCTCAGCTGCAGAAGTAAAAGCCCACCAGCTTGTCCTCGGTTTTTCACCTATGCTGGAGCATCTCTGGGGAAAAGTGAACAGCCAGGGAAACATCGTGTGCTCCTGACAGGGTGTTTCTAACGGCTGTCACCGCTCTGGTTTTGAATGTCCCCGTTTGATCCTCTTGAAGGGCCCTTCTCCAAGCTGGAGCGGCTCGGACCTGGAACGGCTGCAAGATTCCCCAGCCGGGATCCCCTTCCCACCCACGGTGTGCTCTGGCTGCCGCGGAAACGGCCGGCACCGGCACCTGCGGCTGCTCAGGCTGCCCTCGGCTGGGACGGGACAGAGGAGCTGCGATCCCCGGCTCGGAGCTGCGGGGATGGCACCCGGACCGGCCGTGCCCGGCTCGCCGCCGCATCCCCGGGGCCGCGGGCACGCCCTGCTCAGGAAATCCCTGGCCACGGGGCCGGGCGCCGGGAAGCACGGCCGGGCTATTCCTGCCCTGCGCCCTCGGCTCCCTCCCGGCCGGCTGCGGGGACAGGATGGGCTGGTGGCGTGAGGAGCCTGGCCCGGGGTGTCCGCCCCGTCCCACCTCTCAAATCAGCCCGAACCATCCCGCAGGATGTTCCCAGCACAGCCCCGGCTCCTCGGGGAGCTGCTGCAGCCCTCCCCTCCTCCCTGTGCCCCACCATCGTTCCTCCTCTTTTCCCAGCCAGCCCTGATTCATGCTGCAGCTCTGGAAAGCCCCGAGGAGCGGCTCGGGGACACATCTGCACGGCGACACTGCGGCCAGCACCTGCCCCGGGCGGCACCGTCACCTTCCTGCGCCATCGCAGCTCCCACCCCGCAGAGCCGTGCCAGCCGCAGGCACCGCGCCGGCCGGAACGCTGGCAGGAAGGGCTTGACTCACGCTGGAGTTAATGAAAACAAAACTCCGCAAATAAATAGCATTCGCAGCGTTTCCTCGCCGGAACGGGCCCCGTTTCCTATGCCGGTGCTCCCGGGGGGTTTCACCTACAGGGATGACCCTGCTGCCGCGGAGCTGCCTCTGGCGCCAGGGCTGTGCCAGCGAGGGCCCCTCCCGAGCTCATCCTCGGCTGGAGGAGGTGAAGGCTGCGCTGGAGTCGCTGTGAGCAGCCCCCGGACCCACAGGGTTCAATCCCAAACCTGAACCCAGCCTGGCTTTGTGCTCTGGCAGCCTCCAGCCACGTCCAGCAGAAACCTGGATACCATCAGGGACATACCTGGGCTGAGTTCTGAGCGAGACAGGCTGTTCCTTGGGCAATATTTTGATTTTCAGCTGGAGGGGAGCACAGAGGGTTTACAGTGTGCATCCCCACAGCTTGGGCTGAGCTTTGCTGTGCAGCATTCACACCCAGGACCTGCCCCTGCCCACGCTGGGCCCTGCCAGGCCAGCCAGGCTCTGTCCTTTTGGCCCCTGTGATCCATGTCCCCAGCTCCTCAGAGCAGGGAGCCCGGGGGATGCTGAGGGGCTTGTGGCCAAAGGGCTGGCAGCTCCACACCCTCGGTGGGCTGCTGCTTGTCCCCACAGTCACATCACAGTGTGCATGGAGAACAGAAATAAGGATTCAGTGTCAGCTTTTCCCATCCTTGCCCTAATTTCCCAGGCAATTTATTCACCGCTTAAAGAAGACGAAATGAAACTCTGATGGCAGAAATCCCCACGGTGCGCTGTGAGGGCAGCCTGGCCCAGCGTGGGCTGTCCTGCACCCAGGCTCACTCCAGGGCCTTTTCTCTCACCCACGTGAGAAATGCGGTGATGGGTGTGTGGTTGCCGCGGGTGTGAGGCACAGCCAGCCCCGATCCCCAAGCCCTGCCGAGGATGCTCTCGGGGCTCCTCCGAGCCTCTTCCAGGGCAGCTGGCCGCGCTCCTGGGGAGCAGCAGCCCCGGGGGCGGCCGGAGAGCCCCGGGCGTTTCCTGCTGAGGCAGCGCATTCCCAGAGGGAGGAAAGGCCGTGCCTGGGGCTGTCCCGGTTTCCGCTCCCGCTCCCAGCCCGGCCGGCAGCCGCCGCAGCTTCCTCTGGCTCCGGCCCAGCCTCTGCAAGGTGCACCCGAACCGGCACCGGGCACGGGCCCGCTGGCCCGGAGCGGCCCTGCCCGGCCCGGCCGTGCCTGGCTCGCTCTCTCTCTCTCTTTTTCTCTCTCTCCCGTGCGGGCCGGGGCTGTTCGGGCACAGCTGGGCCGGGCCGGGCCGGACTCGGGTGGCCTCCCGCTCCTGCGGTGACACCAGCCCGGCGGGGACAGCCACGAGTCGCCTCCCTTGGCTTCCCCCTCTGCGGAGCTCCTCCGGCACCGGGCACGGGCCCGCTGGCCCGGAGCGGCCCTGCCCGGCCCGGCCGTGCCCGGCTCGCTCTCTCTCTCTCTTTTTCTCTCTCTCCCGTGCGGGCCGGGGCTGTTCGGGCACAGCTGGGCCGGGCCGGGCCGGACTCGGGTGGCCTCCCGCTCCTGCGGTGACACCAGCCCGGCGGGGACAGCCACGAGTCGCCTCCCTTGGCTTCCCCCTCTGCGGAGCTCCTCAGGCACCGCTCGCATTCACATCCTGCCGTGCGCGGAGCGGGGCCGGGGCTGGCAGGGGGTGGCAGGGACGGAGGGGATGAGGTCTCGTGTGGCACCACAGGGACGCTCTGTCCTGCTCACTCCCGGGCTGCCGTTTGTATCCAGTTGAACTTTGTACTGCCCAAATGAGCATGTCCGTGTCATAGATTGCATTCGCAACGTATTTAGCACATCGCTCAAAGGAAAATGTGAAGCAGAAGTATTTAGCACAGTTCTTAGTATAAAAATCGAAGCAAAATTAACCAAAACAATTATGTGGAAATGAAACTTTGAAGCTTATTAAAAAAATCAGGCACAGACCTCATCGTGCCAAAACCCCCATTAGGGTGAGTCATTTCAGCTCTCCCCCAGGGAAAAAGCACCGAAATGCTCACGTCCTGGTGAAATGTTTCACTTCTGACCGCCCAGGCAGGTGAGTCCCAGCACCCCAGACTTTCCCCTCAAAGCCCAGGTGATGCTCATTTCGTACAAGGGAGAAGAAAGCCAGCTCAGACCCACTTATCACCCCTGGCCAGTGATTGAATCAGCCGCAGGATTTTCCTGCGTTTCCAAGCATTGAACTTCCCCGGAGGGCAATTTACTCACAAAACCCATTCGTGTGGTAGGTTTTAATTGTGATTTTATAGCAGGTTACAGCAAAGCAGGGGCTGCCTCGTGGTGCCTGCAGGTGGGAGTGTGCGGGGGCTGCCCCGGGACCCCTGGCCCGGCAGGGTTTATCTCCCTGCTTTTATCAGCTCCTTTCTCCGGGCAATCAGCCGGGAGCCCGTCCCTCTGCAAAGGGGGATTGAATAATCTCTGCAAGCAGAGGGGCTGCGGCAGGAGGGCCGGTGTGTGCCCACAGCGCACGTCCCTGGGGCGGGTGAGCAATGGCAGCCAGAGGGCTCTGGGGCGGGGGCTTCCCTCCCTTCCCCAGCCAGGGAAACTGAGGCACGCACGTCCCAGGTGAGCCTGTGCCAGGCGCTGCTCTGGGATCACACGGCTGCTCCAGCCAGGGCTTCAGCTCCCTCTTCCTGGGGGGAGAAAAGGATTTACCTGAGCTTCTTCAGCCCTCAGCAGGTGTTTACTTTGGCTCCCGATTAATATAAATGGTTATCTCATCTGATAGAGAGATCAACGGGCAGAGCTGGCCCTGGACAAGGATTTGATAGATCTATTTTCTGCCCGTTCCAAAGCCTCATCCTGGCAGCAGCATGAGGCTGCCCCGCGTTATCAGCAGCCAATTAAAGCATCTGAAATTCAGGCTGAACATTTTTGCGCATTTTTCCATCAAACCCTGCCTGCTCTGGGAGGAGGTGCTGAGGCTGTGTCTTCCCCAGCATCCCTGCCCGAGCACACAGGAGCAGGAGCAGCTCCCAGCAGGCTGGGGAGGAGGGAAGGAGCAGAGGAGGGAAGGAGCTGCCCCCTCACAGCCAGGTCGGGGCTGTCCCCGGAGGGAAGGACAGACTCTGACAGGACATCCTGGCCAGCTGTGCCCAGCAGTGGCTGTGCCCGGCAGTGGCTGTGCCAAGTTCAAGCTCCTGGCTGTCCCCAGCCACACTGTGCAGCCTGAGCAGCCCCCTCTCGTGTCCCTGTCCCTGTCCCCATCATCCTCCCCTGATAACACGGGACAATAGCTGTGGTGGCAAAGGCAGGGCCGGGGCTGAGGGGTGAACAGGCAAACCGAGGGACGAAGGCAAACACAGCCACGAGGGCTCCTCCAGGCCCAAGGCCAGGGCCGTTCCAGGGGTTAGATCCCCTTGGGCTGGGGTGAAACAAGCGTTTAGCAAAGCCCTGGCTGTCGGTGTGCAGCCCTGTGTGCAGGAGCGAGCTGTGTCACCCCACGTGTGCCGTGGGGCTGTGCCCTTGCTCCGGGTCTGTGCCCACCTCAGCAGGACCTGGCTTTACTCCTGTGCCAGGACAGTGCTTCACCTGCTCAGGTGGGAGCTGGAGGGGGCCCGGGGGGCTCCCCATGAAGGAGGACTTGCCCACACCTCCAGCTGCTGGCCGTGGCTGCTCTCACCACCGTGAGTGAGGTGGGAGTGGGGAGCACCCGTCACACAGCGGCAGCTCCAGCCCTGGCCGCGCTCCGAGGGGCTGGGCATCCCTTTCCATCACCTCCACCCACCCTCAGCCCCACCGAGACAGGCTGGCTCTGCGCTCTCTCCCTGCTCTCTCTTGGCAGGGAGTTTGCTGACGTCTTTAACCGCAAAGCAGGTTGATTTGAATTTTCCATGGATGGCTCAGAGTCACGGATAATTCATTATTCACACCTCTCTAATTAAGCTGCTGGCCAGCAGTCCAGGCAGGGCTGAGAGCAGCCACATGTCCCCAGGCCAGGACAGGTCAGCAAGGTCCAATGTGGCTTGAATTTGGGCTGTGGTGTCTCTGGCCCTTCGCTGCACAGGGGACACAGGGCTGCTTTGATAAGCAGGATCCCGGAGCTGGGAGGTCTGAGAGCAGCACAGAGGGAAGAGCAGCAGCCTTTGGGAGCGTTTCTCCAAGCCTGGAGCCCGGCTCAAAGCCCTGCCAGAGCCTTGCTGCTCCCCAGGAAGGGCTGGACGTGGCAGCAGTCCTGCAGCAGCGCCTCGGAGCCGTGCGGGCGTTCATTGCCCACAGAAGGAGCTCGTGAAGCTCGCAGCCAGTTCTTTGGGCTCACAGCGGCTGCCAGGGGCTGCAGGGTGTCACAGGTGTCCCTGCAGGCAGCGTGGGAGCCGAGCAGCCCTGCAGCTGCAGGCGGAGGGGCCCTGTGGGCGCAGGGAGGGTGCAGGAGGATGAGCTGTGCCAGCACAGTCCCTGCAGTGTCCCTGAGCTGCTGAGGGCACAGGCAGGGTGCAGGAGGATGAGCTGTGCCAACACAGGCCCTGCAGTGTCCCTGAGCTGCTGAGGGCACAGGCAGGGTGCAGGAGGATGAGCTGTGCCCCACAGTCCCCGCAGTGTCCCCGAGCTGAGGGCACAGGAGGAGGAGCCATGCCAGCACAGTCCCTGCAGTGTCCCTGAGCTGCTGAGGGCACAGGCAGGGTGCAGGAGGATGAGCTGTGCCCCACAGTCCCCGCAGTGTCCCCAAGCTGTGGGTGCAGGAGGATGAGCTGTGCCCCACGGTCCCCACAGTGTCCCCGAGCTGAGGGCACGGGAGGAGGAGCCATGCCAGCAGGATCCCCACAGTGTCCCCGAGCCCCAGGTTGCAGCAGGGTGCAGGAGGATGAGCCATGCCAGCACAGTCCCCTCAGTGTCCCCGAGCTGATGAGAACTCCAAATGCGGCCGGTGGGCTGCTCCGCAGGCAGCTCTGCGCCGCCGAGGCAGCCAGGGCCATTTTAATCATTTCCAGATTTGTGTGGGAGGTCAGGGCCCTGGGGTGCTGCTCCATGTCAGTTTTATAAACACGGCAGTTTTTCCAGATGGTCTCTGGCTCCAGCCTGGCTAGCAGGTTGATTGGGCCAGACCAAAATAACAACAGGTGGAGAACAGGCCATGACTGCCTGACGCTATCTCCCTTTTCCATCTATTCCCCAAATGATTTTTTTCTTTGCAGAAAACAATTAAGTTTTGCAGGGGCAGGGGCGGGAGCAGCGCTGGGCTGCGAGCTGAGGCCCCACACCTTCACTGCACGTGTGGAGCAGCATCTGCCGGGCTGTGAGCAGCGCTGCATCCCTCACGGAGCCCTCGGCAGCTCTGCAGGATTTCCCTCCATGCTCCTGAGGGCTGCCTGAGCCAGCACATCACTGCACACCAGCAGGCTCTTCCACTGCCCCCACTGCCCCTTTGTTATTCTGAGTTTTACAGCAAGATGAACTTTTTCCATTTTTTCCATTAACTCCCAAGGAGATTTAGTGCCAAATGGGCATTTGGCATGGGTGCTGCCTGCACCACTCATGTCCAAGGGGAGCCCTGCAGCCCCAGGTGCTCTGTGGGTGGCCAGGGTCCATCTGAGGCTGCTGGACCTGGTGCTTTCCCAACCCTGCCAGCCCACCAGGACCACTCAGAGCAGCAGCTCCACTTCCTGCGGCTGAGGAATGTGGCAGCACCTCCGAATGGGTGCTCAGAGCCCCAGGGCTGAAAAGCCAAGTAGCACAGATCCCAGCTTTGGCTTTGCAGGGAGCAAATGGGCTCCAACACCCCCTCCCTCCCTCTCCATCACCCCTGCAGCAACGGAGCCCCACTGGGCACATCTGCCCAGCCACAGGCAGCACTCAGAGCAGAGCTCGTGGCACAGAGACCTCTCTGAGCCCAAAGGATGGAAAAACCACGGCTGTGCACTGGCACTGAGCAGAGCTCCTCTCACATAGAGAGCTCTTTCACATTTCCCACTCGCCCTCATGCTGATGTCTGTCTGCAGGCCAAACCCTCCCGTGCAGGGGATGAGGCTTTGGCCAGAGGTTGTAAACTGATTGTGGGCGTAAATAAAAGAGCTGCATGTGCAGCCCTGCAGGCCGAGCCCAGCACAGGACCCTCCCTGCATCTGTGCCTCGCCCCACGCACACACCAGAGCCCTGCACGTGCATGGGGCTGGCTGAGCACACACAGGGCCTGGGGAGGAGGAGCAGGGACATTCTCGGGGGTCTGCTCACAGGGAGGTTTCACACAGCCAAGGGGACACGGCCCACCACCCCCTCTGTCCCTGTGGTGCAGCTCTGCCTCGACCTCCAGCATCCAAAACCCTCAGCAGCATCCCTTCCTCACTCCATAGCGTCAATCTGGCATCATACATCTTTATTTCCTGAACCCGGGCCAAACCCTGGCTGGCCCAGCCCAGTCACGGTGTGACAGCTGGCTCTGACACCTTCCTTCAGCCTGCCCTGATTCCTTCCATAGGAAGGAATTTGCTCCTGCACAGCAACTCCAAGGATTGCATGTCCCCCTCTGCTAACGCACCATCCCAAAGAAAATCCGTACCAAAGGCCTGCCGTGCTGCAATTGAGCATTTAACTTATTCCATGGCTATTAAAGGAGAAGAGGCTCCATCCCATGACCAACACAAAGCCCTAGCAGGTGAAGGACCCTGGCTGAAATGCAGCCTGGGCACGGGCAGGAGGGGAGGGTCCTGCGGCAGGATCAGGAGCAGGGTCTTTGCTGTGGCCCTGGGCTGTGCCCGCGGGATGGGGCAGTCCTGCCTGAGCAGGCAGCAGCCTGCTCCCCTCCCTGCTCTGGTAGGAAAGCAGAGGATTAGAAAGGCCTCACCCTGTTTCCACCAGCTCCTAAAATGGAAGTTTGGAGCTCTGGGCAGTGGGTCTGGACAGTTTTACTCCCGCAGGCAGGTAGGCAGCGAATCTGGAAACCCTCTGTGGCAGGAGCAGTGGCAGCAGCGCAGGGGCTCACCTCCCCCAGCCCTTTGTTTAGGAATCCCATTTCTGCCATGTCTAAATATGCCCTAATCCTACAAACAGTTCCCCTCCAGGAGAAGGAACAGACCTGAGGCTGATTTTTCCCTGCAGCCATTTGCGCGCACCTGAAACTTTGGGATAAGAATGAATGAAGTGACTCTGGCATGGCACTTTCCCCCCTTGGATCTCACCTTCCTTTCCATAGCCTGTAGGCATTATCAGCCCCGTTTGCAGGTGGAAAACTGGAGCTGTTTCAGTGATGGAGGCAGCCTGGTCTGAGCACTGTCACTGCACCGTGCCAAGGGCAGATCCAGCCCCAGCGTGTTGGGCACCATCGTCTGCACTCGGAATGTTCTGACAGGTTAATGTTGTCCAGATGTTTATTTGCCCATGATGCCTCACACAGGGGTGCCAGTCCAGCTCTTGTCTGGCCTCCACTGCCTGCAGATGGTGGCAAAACCCCCCCATAACCCCTCAGCCCAGAGCCCCGGAGCCCAGGGAAGCGTGGGCTGCACCTCTGCAGGGCACAGCGTGTTTGCCCCAGCAATTCCTTCTGCTGTTGTCATCCTCCTGGAAGCTGGCACCCAGAAAGAGCTCTGCAAGTCCTGTATTTTCAGGCACAAGGAAATTGTTTGTATAAAATCACTGGATTTCTTTGGAGGGTTTGGAAGCTCAGAAACCAGACGGGGTACAGCCAGCGCTACAGGAGTTCCAGTTGGAAGGGACATGCTGTAGATCTTCCCCTAGGACAGTGTTGGCTGGCAATTGCATCACTTGGGAGAAAGAAATGGGGGACATAGGGAAGGAAAAAAATACTGTATTGGCAATAGGGACATTGGATAGAAAAGGACCCCAAGGCCACACGAAGCCAGGAGCAGCTCCTGCATCTTCTGCTCCCTGGCAGTGCTGCTGCCACAGCCTGGCGAGGAGACAGGACCAAGGGCCAGTGAGCACCACGGCACTGCTGTGCCCTGGCCCAGAACTGGCCAGGTTGATATTCCTGCCTTCAGGAGCACTCCTGCCCGGGCCCTGTGCTCCCAGGGACATGTCACGCTCCAGAAGAGCAAGGTCTTTAACTTGGCAGTTCCTGGACAGTCTCTCCCTGGCATCCACTTTTTACTATCGTCTATGCAGGCAGTTTGTTTCTAAAATTAATGCACTGAAACTGCACACCTACTGCACATCCTGGGAGATGGGGCTTGAACACCAGCAGAGGAGTCTGGGAACGCCAGGATGGAAAATCCTCTGGGATGCCAGGTGGAGCAGGGAGGGCTGCTGGCCCTGGGCTGGGCTGGATGGCACAGAGGTGCCAGCTGTCCCCAGAACATCTTCATCACATGCTGCACACTCGTGTGCTGCTCACATGGAACCTGCCCAGTGCCGGCCCAGCCGTGCCCGTGTCTGTGCCTGTGTCCATGTCCATGTCTGTGTCCATGTCCGTGCCTGTGTCCATGTCTGTGTCCATGTCCATGTCTGTGTCCATGTCCATGTCTGTGTCATGTCCGTGCCTGTGTCCATGTCTGTGTCCATGTCCATGTCTGTGTCCATGTCCATGTCTGTGTCATGTCCGTGCCTGTGTCCATGTCTGTGTCCATGTCCATGTCTGTGTCATGTCCGTGCCTGTGTCCATGTCTGTGTCCATGTCCATGCCCACATCTTTGTCTGTGCTGTGCCCGTGTCCCTGTCCCTGCCCGTGCCCATGTCACTGCCCGTGTCCGTGCCCATGTCTGTGCCATGTCCGTGCCTGTGTCTGTGTCTCTGCCTGTGTCCATGCCTGTGCCCATGTCTGTGTCCCTGTCCCTGCCCATGTCCATGCCCACGCTCCTGCCCAGCTGCCATCCAGAGCTCTGTTTGTGCACACCCACACACACAGTGACACACACAC
>VWZP01010280.1:0-31945 GCA_013396995.1 Dicaeum eximium
TCCCTTCCAACTCAGGATACTCTCTGATTCTGTGTTTAGTAAGTTCTTTTATCTCTTAGAGCTCAGTTCAGCTCTCTTGAAGTTGCAGTCCATGCATTAATTTTAGTGCAATTTGGATCACAACCTAAATTAGTTGTCCAATCAACCCGTCTTTTAATCTCGGCATTTTGGACAACTGTAACCAAAAGGAGTCCTTCTCAGCCATTCCACTTTTAGTGAGGTCCCCATATTCTTTGCAGGAAGTTAAGTGACTGCATCAATTTATGCAGTACATCATTAATTCAAAGTGCATTTACTTGCTCCCTGTTGCCTAAGTTCATCCAGCTGACTTGTTTTCTTAATCTGTGGCACGTAAATATCTATTCCAGACACTCTCTATGTTCTGTGCAAAGAGAAATGAGTTGTCATTTAAAAGCTTCAAATTCTTTGGAGTGAATTTGGGCTGATGTATCTCAATCTCCCAGTAGTAGCAGCTACAGGCAGATCAATGCTTTTGCATCAGAGATAGGACTCTGCTCTCTAACTCCCACTATTTCAGAAAGTAGACTACCACAATTTCCACTGCCATCATAATTCTCTAAATAAAGGACTGTATATTCAGCGGTGATTATTGAAAGGAAGTTTGACAGAAATTTTCCATCAAAAGTATAGATAAACAACAGTGTCTGTAAAAATGCTGTGAAAATAGAAATTAAATAGGTGATAGTTATCTCCACATAAGAGACAGACTCTGGGAACTTCCATTCAGCAGAAAATTTTCTGTCTTTGTGAGAGCAACAAATAATGCTCTGAGGGTCAGAGATTGCCTGGCCCTGCTGAATTTTAGTTCACAGGAAACATGGAAACGGGAGAGGAAATGAGCTCTCTCTTTGCAAACACCCAGAAGGTCCTAGAGTGTTAGGAAAGAGCTAATGTGGATTTATCAGAGACAGATCATGCCACTCTTCCTCCTATGACAGGATAAAAGGCCTTTCTGTAAGACAGAAGTAAGAGATGCTCTACAGCTTCTATGAACACACAGCTTTTTTATGCTCTTTCACAATAGAAAACCAGAACATCCTTCTCAGAGGTCTGCTGCCAAACAGAAAGGCTGCATTGTGGGATACTCACTTAGGGCTCGATAGAGACACGAGACAGAACATCTATTTTCTATGCACAGTACAGTCAGCATCTGGAAGGGACTGCAAATACATGGGAGAACAAACTTAGAAGTTTAAATTGACTGAAGTGGGCTTGAAATAAGATAATACCATATGAACACACCATATGTGCAACATATCAGTTGCACAAAAGCAACATGGAAAATGGGTAGATGTGGAGATTAGATAGTGTTAGAAGTACATGTCTGTGTCATGCTGTTGGAAAAACAAATGACAGACAAACAATGACTCTAAAGCAAACTTCACCTTGGAATCTACAGACATTTGTTTCACCTGTACATATTGATGCTTCAGCAAGAGTACTGCACCAAGCCTGGGCACTACACTTCTCTGAAAACACTACAGCAGGGTCAACAAAAAAGAACCCTGACAATTAAATGTAATGAGAGAAATTATGGGTTGTTGCATTTAGTTCAGGATTTTCATGCTTCAGTTCTCTGCCACTGCTCAGGATCCCACACCATGTTACAACTTCCACATGATTTCCATTCACATTACTCATCCTGCATCACAGATGGGTCAGATGAGATTTTCCATATTGCAGCATGGGAAATTTTGTTTTGTAGAAATCCCAGTTCTTCTAACAACCACATAGCACTGCTTTTGTGGGGAAATGCAAGTTATAAACGGGACAGCCAGCATCAGAACTAGAACTGAGCTGAGGTTTCAGATCACTCCCTAAAAAAGGGGGCACAGCTAGTTTCCTTCTTGCCTGCACCCTTTATTTCAATTTACAGGCAGAACAAAGGGGAGGCTGTGACCTTCAAGGCATTTTCTCTGTTTCACATGACTTGATTGATACAGAAAGGACAGATAGGCACAGCAGTGGTTCAGTAACATTACAACTTCTACTGTAAAATGGCAGGAAGAAAAAAAAATCAGCTAAGAGGGAAAAGGAGAGGCAAGAGTGGCATACTTACAGAGACAGAGCAAAAAAAGCCAGTGGCAGAAGAGAGTCCCTGCTAACTGAAGAACTCCCAGCACCTGAAAGTCCTGGAGTCCAAATGTGCTCATAGGCAACTCTAGCACCCAAAAGAGCTCCAACAGAAATAAAAATATGTCTTTTCCTTTTGTATNTGTCTTGAAGCAGCATGGAAATTCACAGGGGCCCATGGTTGTTGGACTCAAGTAGTAGGTAAAAACTTAGAAGATTCATCAAATACCCATAATATTTTCCTACTGTGTGATACTCCATATATCACTGGTTTCAGCTCATTAAGTGCTTGGAAACACTATATCTTCAGAGGAAATGAGTTAGAGTGTTGGCTTAGGAACCTCAGCTCCTCAGGCAGAGGGAATGCTATGGAAATGTCTGAAGAAGATAAGTTTGTCTCTGACCAGACAGCATAAATGCTCTGATGACCACATATGTTATGTCAATGCCAGTAGGAAGTTAAGACCACTGTGCACTGTCTCAGGGAGTTTTTTAATTTACTGGAAGCAGGCAGAGTATGCCCTGTCCACGCTGCTCCCTGGGGCTGGCAGCAGTCTCCCTCCTCCTGCTCTGCCATCGCCTGCCTTACATAAGCAAAGGTAACCCAGAGGTCACAGCAATTTCTGTCTGAATACATGTCATACAAGATATCTCCTGGCTCAGGAGCCCTTTTATGTTTGCTTCAGATACTGCTGCCTGATAAGAGAATCAGAATCATTTTAGCCTTGAGAATGCACTGTGCTTACAAAGGCATCCCCATCTCCAAGTCCTTAGTTGTCAACAGGTTTGGGCTGGAGGACAAGCAGAAGCCATCTCTCTCTTCAGTTTGCCATAGAGACCAAAGAAAAGGGTTTCAATCTCCATCACAAACCAGCATATTTGATATGTAGTTGTCAGCAGTAAATTTCTGATCTACTGGACAAAATGAATTCACTTCTGATTTTATGCCAACAGGCTGAATATTTGCTCCTTAGGGCACAGGAGAAAGGGGGAGACCACAAGGCTTCTCACTCTTTTTCTCCCTAGTTCTCTTCCCCATTAATCAAATCATGCCCAGTCATGAGGCATGTATGGTATGGTAGCTAAATGACTAAAGCATCTCCCTCCATTTTGGATCTTTTCTCTGTCTGAGAGACATTCTGCAATTCTCCCTCTCGAAACAGCAAGACATCAATCACAGACCAGTTTGTGTCTGCATATGAGATATGGGTTTGGGAAGGAGAGTTTGAAAGACTACAAGTCAGGAAAATCAAAGCGCAGGATCTACAGGTGTTGAAATAAACCCAGTAATAACCTGCTGGGAGCACACAGATTTGCTGGAGATTACAGGCTGCCAGTTTCTGTCAGTCCTCTCAACTGATTGCAGCATTTGATACACGCAAGCAAGATTTTCAGGCGATGGCAGATGAATACAAGTCATTTTTTCCATCTTTCGGAAGTCATTAGGATTAGAGCACTGCATGCACCAGAAGCATCAAATTAAGCACCCATCACAGGATCAATCCCCCTTATTCCCCACATTTTTGCAAATGAACATTGCAAATTAAATATTTTAGTGAAAGCACTTATAATTTGTTTTCTTGGTTAGCAATGATTTAATTACACCCATTTTTAAAACACAAGGTAAACAAAAGTTCTTTTTCACACAGCTAACAAAACAGTATTTTACTCCTCCCTGTTACAACTGCAAAATTATGATGTGAATGTAGAAACTAAAATCCAGTTTTAAAATCATCTCATTTGGTTGCTATTAATTCTATTAATATTTGCATTACTAAGGATTACTTGAAACAGTAGGAAAGTACAATTCACAAACAACCAGAAATAGCAGGAAAGGGGGAAAATGCAGCAAGTACCAACAAAACTAACCAGCAAAATTTGCAAGTACCAACTTGCAAATATTTTTATCCATCTGTACCATATGCAAATCAAAACATGCTCTAACTTCAGGCTCCCAGCCTGTCACAGCACTACACAGATTGCTAGATTGAGGCATTCAGAAACTCAGAATGGGCTGAACAAACTTTTATGATATTTGGATTTTTTGACTGAAGACAATCTAGAATACCAGGGCAACACAAGTATCGCCAAGCAAGGAACAAACAGTCTCTGTATGTTTGCCAAGTCACTTGACTGCCATAATCTTTAATGTGAAACATAATATCCTGCTTTAGGCTTGCTGGATTTCTTTACAGAGTAAAACAATTGATACTGGGAGAATAAATCTGGGGAATACAACCCCTCATCTGGTATGCATCAGAGAGATAGCAAAGCTATTCAAGGTGTTGCCATGTACATGGAAATATACAGAACAACAAGCAGAGGAAGCAGAAAAACACTCCACAGCATATGGTTTATGTAAATTGAAACTAAAGTCTGTATACAGAAAATGAGAACAAAACATAGTAGTTATTGAGTTCTATTTACTTGGAACATAGTTGGAATTATAATAACAGGTGTTATCAGATATATGTTTTAATACCAGGAAATTACTTCTCTACAATTTTTGTCTACTATAAAGTATATGCTGGCAATATAGCCCAAAATGAGCAGTTCTATGTCTCCCAAGACTGGGGTTCTTTTAAATCCAGGCCAGTTCATCTTTTGCTACCATTCCATGTATTGTATACACAGCATCTTTCACACAGTATTAAAAAACAAACAAAAAAAACCCAAACAAAAACCAGAAAAACCCAAACAAACAAAAAATCACCATCCAACAAACTTTCAATAACAATTAGTAAAAGTAAATCTTACTAAACTGCAACATCCCCAGATGTTGCTACAGATAACCACCACACATTACCCCACAAGTGGAAAAGGACAGAAAGTAGACTTAAGGCTAGACTTCTGTATTTCCAAAAGGATCTATTACCACAAAGGATTAAATTATTTTCTCTCTGTGAAAAAAGTACACAAACACTACTGAAAATAGAACTATATATTCTTAGCCCCTTCATACTCCATTCTATGCAAGCTACTTCAGAGCAATGTGCCCCCTCTTTCACAGCTGTACACAATCTCCAAGCTGATAGACTCAAAATATTATTTCTGAAGTTCTTTTTGAACCACTACCACATTGCAGAGCAGTTGTAGTTCCAGTTGCACAAGTTGCTTTAGTCCTTAGTCCCAGCAGATCATTAAAACAAGGGAGGCACTTTATACACTTCATCTTTTAATAAGTTAGAAGCTATGATTCTATACAAAAAGTCACCCTTGTGGCCCCTTCACAAGCCACATACACTGTCCTAATTATTTCAAGTAACTAAATTCAGTTGTGTAATTCTGAGCCAATTATATTTTCCCCCAAGTAGGCAGTCAGGATTTTAATGGAAAACCTGCAGATGTGAATATCCAACTGTGTGCATTCTCTTATGTATACGTTCATGCTTCATAAACCTTCTACCACAATTTAATTTTCACTGGATCATAAATATCTGAAGAAAATTGAACTCGGAGGATTTTCACAGAGTAAACACTTTAAACCTCAGAGCTGGAGTCTACTCCCTGCTGTTATGCAAGCAGTTTCAAGCAGTGAAATACATTCTGGGGCTACCAAACACAGGACTTGTCACCTAGTGATTGATTTCTCCATCTTCCCAAACAGGTCACAGATATTTGTTTCAGTCAAGGATTGCATATTCTTATAATCTACCACAGCCAATTCTTTTTCCTAGTCTGTGGGCCAGATACAAATCAAAATCCCAGACAAACACTCCATAGTGAATCAATACTCACCATCCAGACGCCTCTCTTGAGAACAGTTAGGCAGCATTTTTGCCATCTGATCTTCCCAGAGTAGTGAGGGGCAGCTTTAATTCTGCTTTGCATCCCTTTAGAGCAAACTACTGATATATTCAGGTAAACATAAACCCAGCCTTTTACTCCCACCTCACCTTTTTCCCAGCCAGGGCTATCTCCCTCAGGTAACTCTAGTAAAGGAAATTTTCACTTTTATGGCCAAATCCCAAACTTCTGTGACAGAATTTACAACTAGCAGAAACAGGTGTTAATAATCCCTTTATAACTTTGCAACTAATTCAAGCCTGAATCCAATTCTGCAATCTTTACTTCTGAAGCCACAGGACCCCTTTCTAAGGAGAAAGACATTTAAAAATATCAGAAAAAGCTGTGTGACTGAGTCATCGGTTTAAGCTTGTTTCATTCCAAAGGTACATTTGAGAAGTTTGTGTCTGTCTGTGTGCTGTCCTAGGGGAAAAATAAATACAGCAATCTCAATAAAAATAACAGAAGAAATAAGTTTTTGTATTGACTGCAAAAAAATAGCCAAATTAATTCCAAGGACAGAACTGGGCTGGAAACTAACACAAGAATGTAGTTTCAGTGGAAAGAAGATGTTCTTACCCTGAGAATTAGTCTGAAGGTAAAAACACCACAGATAGGATTCTTGCTTAAACCAAGAGTCACTGCTACTTTCCCACACAGCTGTAAATCAGGATCCCATAGATGCAATAAAAAGCTCATATACCAGCAAACAAACAGCAACAACAAAAAAAAAACCAATCAAGATTTGTTCAAAAGAATATGAAAATGGTATCATCTCTAAAAGACAAAAGGCATATTTGCACTCCAATTTACAATTCTTAAAGTCATGCCTATTTTCCCCTTGTTATCTTGTTTTCAAATTATTATTTTTCCCTAGTCTTCTCAAGAGCTGTATCTCTGGGCCTACATGTAGCCAAGCAAAGTCAATCTGAGTACAAAAACCAGCCAACTACTTTAGTCTCTGAAATACACAGGTGAAGACATCTCTTCAGGAAGGGTGCAGACATTTCTGTACTTCTCACCTCTTGGGTGCTTACACACCTTGGTGTCAGCCTCAGGTAGCTTTATAGACTGTCATCTGCCATAGTATGTACAAGACACTGCAATAAAGAGCCAGCTCTAAGCTTCTCTCTTGCAGTCAGCATTCCAAGTGCATCTCCATGTTAAGGGCAGCGGAGCAGATACCTCAGGCACCCCACTGATAAGAAATGCATTTTCAGGAGCCAGGGAAGAGAACCGCAAGGTGCAAAGAAGTTGTGAAAGAAGCATGAAGAAGCCCTTTTGGGGGCTGTGATCAGAGACCTTTTTCTCAGAGGTCTAAGGGGTATCTCACCCCAGCAATCTGTGCCCACTATGAAACCAAAGCAGTTCTTGAGGATTGTGCTACATTGGTGGCTGTGTCTTGAGGCAGCTGGGGTGCCAGAGCAACATGCATGTGAGACAACACGTGCTGTTAAGAAAGCAACATGATGATCTCCTGCTCTTCTTTCCCATGGAGTACTGGGCACTGCTCATGGTCTGCACACACACAGCTACAAACATGCCCATTCCTGCCCTGAGATCCTTCCACACAGAGGCAGAATTCCCCATGCTTGGTGCGTTCTTGCTGGTATGTGCAGAACCACACACAGGACTTCAGCTGAGGACATGGAAGAACCTCCTCTATAAGCAGAGGTAAACATGTGGGAAGACTGGGCAATGGATGAGAGAAATAAATGTGACATGACACTGAGATGCTCTGAGATCTCAGACACTGAGATCTGTGTGAGGCATTTAAATGCCTCAGTGGCATTTAAATCAGTTCTTCCCAACAGCCAGGGAATATGCAACATTAGGATTCCTGCTGGTCTAATTTAGTGCAGACAGATCAACAGCTTTAGCACCCAATTAAACAAACTTTTCTCCACCATGCACTTTGATCTACTGTCTCTAACAACTGCCCCAGCCATCTGTGGTTAAAAGCCACCCCTGTTGCGTGACCCAGTTTAACTGTGGTACTTGTTGGGAGTGATGGCCTGGAGGATGAAAGTATAAAGTGGCTAAAATGTGGAAACTTCATGGAGGCTGTGAGAATCAATAGCAAGTAAGAATGGCAGCTTGGATGGAGGTTTTGGCTCAGGACACTCTCCTAACAACACTGATGAGGGCTATAGCAGCAGTGACCTCTTCCATATGTACCTATATCCATATGTACCTTCCATATGTACCTATACACACCTGTGCAGCCTGATGCTTAAGTTTGTGCTGTAGTATCTGATACTGATTGCCACAAGAGACTTACCTGGGGTGTCCTGGTATGGCCATTATTATACCACAGACTGATAATCAATAGCAGCTCTTCTCATGACTCCTGTGTGCCTACGGGTGCTTTTTCAGCAGCTGATACAGAATATTCATATCCTCACGATGTCCTAGAGAACAGACAGCTTATGGCCAGCTAGAGCCAGCTGCATCAGCAATGTCCTGAGGCACGCTGCCACCTGGTTGTAGTTCAGAGAGATGACAGCAAGCACCCTTTACTTCAGCTTCATTCACAGCAACGTTACCTGGCACCCAGAAAAGTGTTCCTGTGTTTGTTTTTGCAGAGGAGGTGAAGGGTGATGATACTGATACTGAAGGATGATGATACTGGCTATGTATCAGTAGAATCCTCGGGGAGTTCTTCAGGACATGACAACTTAATTTGGATGCGTTGAAAAAAATACTTTTCCCCTTTCAGTCCTTATGGTACAAACATACTTAGAAACACTATCATTTGATGGGTTCTGGTTTGTCTAGAGCAATACATGCTTGTCTAAAAACAGAGACAATGTTCCACAACAAGCAGGATAACACATCTAGACTGCCTAAGTCAGCCTAAGGACTTTCTCCAAGTCTGGACTGTGCTGCTCTGGGTAAATTCAGTATGAAACACTCTCATTCACTGTGCATAGACGTGAAAAAAACCCCCAAGCTATAGAAGGCAAAGGGATGAGGAATTCAGTCCTTAAGGTGAATGTGGTCTGTTGACATATCTGCCTGTTCAGAATATCCTCTACACATGTCTTGGAGCTTATACATATATATATATACACAAGTTTAATGGGTTCAGCTTAAAATAACCAGTTTTAAGAGCTGCATTTTTACCCACATAACCCTGGATTAAAGTGGCTTAAAAGTATACAGTCATATAGCTTTATCTCCAGTGATACAGAAACATTCCTGTAACTGACATTGCCCTGTATCATGGTCAGTCTCTCACAGTGATCCTCTCCAAGGTACAGGCCGGGCTTTTTTTACTATTTCCTGAGGTATTTATAGAATTTACACCAAGAATCTGGGAGCAATTACCATAAGGCAGACAAAGCAAGAGGGCAAGTTAACTAGTTAAAGTACATGAAATTTAAATCAAACAACCTTTTTTCTTTGCCTCAGGGTAGGATTCCAGATGTGTTGTAAGGAAACAGAAGACAAGACAGTAAGACATCAGGAAATACAGCTTAGCACTAATGATTTGAAAGCTCTGTTCTTGTAAAACAGAATGATACAGTTCAAAAGTAAGGTGTTCAAAAAGGTTTTAGAAAAAGAAAGGCTACAGGTGAAGTGATTTTTTTTTTAGCTTCAATCATTTAAAATGCTTAGAGAATTTACTTAGGATGACAATACATTCTGTTCAGACCTTTCCTGATCACTTTTGTTTTCTGGCTGTCAGCAAGAAGAAAATGTTACCTTATGTCATACAGTCTATTGCTGAGAGACTTGGTGGTGCTGTTCATCCCATCCTTTCTTTCCTTCACCTTAATTAGAATTGAAGACTGAAATTGTGTGACTCTCAACACTTGTGAGATATGTAAATTACAAGGGAAAAACAGCTAAGGGCTAGCCTGCATGTGTTGTACACCAGATAAGGCAACACTCTTTCCTTCCCCTCTGCTATTACAGCATTTCCACTGCAGCATGTTTGGCCACACTAAGATATACAATACCACAAAAGCTATTTATGAACTCTCCTATCAGTGTACACACAGTGGTAACAACAGAAGAGTGCAGTAACCAGGAACATTTTGATATGACATTTTTCTAAAGAAAATCTTATTCCCTTGATTTCTGCAGGAAAGGGAGGAGCTGCTCCAAAGCTTCAGGCCTGTGGTTAAAGCACTGATGGAAGACCAGAGCTCTACCTTTGAAGATGAAATGTCATTTTGGATGCTCATTTAAAATTAGGTTTAATCCATTCACTTGCATAACAAAGCTTCTGAAAAGTGCTCACCAAAAGGAAGTGAAACCGCTGACACAATGTGAAGAGCTGAAAACAAAGTGATGCAGCTAACACATTTATCCCAGGGACATGGTGCATCTTGATTTTCTTAGATGGTTTCTGCCTAATGCTGTCATGCAAAGGCTCTTTAGAAACCCAGGGATGATTTTCAAAACATCCAGCTCTGGCCACTGATATTGAAAGATACTGAGAGACTTCACCTGTCACAGAATTCTCTAAAATTTGTTCCTGTATCAGCTTATGCTGTTTGAGCGAGAAAATAAGAAGAACAATCTCTGCTGTTGATGGCCTTGTTAAGTGAAAAATTGATCGATATTTTTCTTTTCTCCCACCCCCAAGAGAATTTACAAAGCAAACCCAAATATTTTATAAATTACTAGCAAAACAAAAAAAATCAA
This sequence comes from Dicaeum eximium, assembly GCA_013396995.1. NCBI lineage: Eukaryota > Metazoa > Chordata > Aves > Passeriformes > Dicaeidae > Dicaeum > Dicaeum eximium. The sequence goes on from VWZP01010280.1 coordinate 10,537, forward strand.
AGTATTCTCAACAAAATAATACATTATTGTTTAAAACTTTAATTTTAATTAAAATAAAACAAAATAAGGTGACTAGAAAATCAATTATATCTTGGATTTTCAGACCAAAAAATCTGACTAATGTCTCACTCATATGGAATGTGATAGCGCCATCAAATCTGCTTTATCTCTTGGAAGAAAATCTGTTCCACTTTATATCTCGAAAGATTTGATTAACTTAACTCTATGTTTTATTCCATGAAGGAATTAAACTAAAGTAAACTGGCAGCAGATAATCAGAGGCAGCACCAACCCTCAGCAATAACTTGAGCTGATGTGTACTCCTGGTGTTTTGAGGAATGATGCTAATCCACTGCAACATCCCCCTTCCCTTCTCTTTCCCCCAGTCATTTGTTTGTATTTGGCCCCTTGCTGTGGACTGATAATGTTGCATAAACATAAAACTAGTTCTTGTGCTTGTAAATGGAAATATTATTTCATCTGGTATAAAAAAACATGCTGAGGTACATACTTTATTTTCTTCCTGTATTTTTTGTGTTGAATACTGTGCTGTATCTTCAGGGGGTTGAGCTCTTACTTCTAGATCATTTGATATAACAAACATAATAAACAGTCCCCAGATAAACACATGAATGGAAGCTATCACCTTTGCTATTAAAAAAAGGGTTATTTGAGTTGTATAGTACAAGTTAAGTTGTATAGAGAAATAAAATGCTTCAGCTCCTCTCAGACACCATTTGGGAAAGAAATATTGTGTTAGAGGCACACAGGTATCATGGTTTTATTTGCCACAGTTGTAGCAACTAGGTTTATTGGAGTACAAGATGTTAACAAAGAGTAGCAGAGCCTGTCTGGCTTTCAAATTATTTTGTGCTTTTGATGGCAATTTTTATAGAGTTGCTCTCAGAGCTTCCTCTTTCTTGTTCACCAAATCACTCTGAGAAATATCGCAGCAGGAACAAGCAAGTCCTTTTAAAACCAGCTAAGAACATCACTGTGAACCACATCTTTAAACAAACTGCTGTCCTCTTTCGAAGGAAGTTCTGACTGTGAATTATTCTAACGTGAAAGACAGCAAATGATATTTTGACTTGTATTTCATGGGTCTTTCCCAACACTAATGAGGGCAGCCTCCCAGCCCTCGTCCAAGGACGGTGGTTGTTTTTTCTCCAGCTGTGGGGGGAAGACAGTGAAACTACACGAGTGCCTTGTGGGTGACAGAGAGTTTGGGGTACAGGTGAGCTTAGCTGCTGGTGCTCCCAGCTGTCAGATCCACCTTGTGAACCAAGCCCAGCAATCACTTCTTCCCGGAAAGACTGGTCACTGCTGCTGCCCACAGTGAAATTCTTCAGCCAAATGAAAACTGGAGGTGAAGGGACAAATCTTTGACACCTTTTTGCCCTTTTCTAGCTCTTTACTTTCTGAAGGTCTTAAACACTTGATTATCAATGGTAAACAAGGAGACATATCAATCCCTCCACTTCAAGCCAGCTGGTAGGTAACTAGTAGCACCCAAACAGGCACTGCACCATCACAACAAAAAGTTCTTCTTCCAACTTGTCAATGTTATGACACAATAGGAACTTGATTCAGCAGGATCCTCCTCTTTCCAGATCATGCAGAAACATTGTGAACTATAGAAAATTAAAATCGCTGCCCACCTGTAACTCAAACAATCAAAAGCCTCAGATGTTGAGCTGGCCCTGCTGTCCTGTAGCAAAGGAAAAACAATATACATATTGCCAAGTTGTTTATTACTGAATCATATTGCATCCATACATATCCTAAGTAATCTGTTGCTAGGTGCTGATTTATTTAATAACTTAATGGACTTTAAATAGTTTCCAGAAAAGAATGACGGACCTCAAGGTTGTGTTGTTATTTTGTTCAAATGAAGCAACAGTAGCTGTAAAAACTCTCATGAGTCCTCAGCAGAGGTAGGAAAAAAAATAATTCTGCATTGTGGCAGACCTTGAAATCATATCAAAGAGCAACTATGAAGCATCCTCTTTTGAACTGCGAGAGTAGATGAATTATTTACCCTTATGCTCTTAAAGTGAGATTAGATCTACAGCTTGGAGAGACCTGTTCAGAAACAATCACAATCAACCAATCTTTCACAAGACGTAAACTGTTCGGTATACAACAGATTTTTGAACTGGATGATCTTTGGAGATTTATTCTGTCATACTTTCAGTCCTGTAATTTTGCATCATCAAAGTGAAACTGAAACACCCAGTTTTAGCCTTAGCTAAATGTAAACAGATCTTCTATTTCTGCAGACTGTTTTGCATTAAAATATGCCAAAATGTCTTGCAGAGTCCATTAAGTGTTACTCTTTTTTGCAGGAGAGGAAGGGCAAATGATTCTCAGAAAACTACAATGGCCCCACCTGGAAGTCACAGAGCCCTCAGGATGCTCTGTGGACTGGGGGCTGTGATGATTGCAGCCCCTCTTCAGGGTATAAAGACAAGACCTGAGGAGTGGGTTTCTTTTGATGAAGCAGATTTGTGGCTAGTGAGACTGCAAGCAAGATAAGGTTTGTTATACCTCCCAAAGGCATACTTTGGAGTCTTTCTGCATCCACACTGGCATCCTCTTGCTGCCCCAGGCAGCTAATGCTCCCCTGAGCACCTCCCCCCTGGACATGGGGGTGGTGGAGCGTGAGAGTGGAGAAGCCCACTGGAAATTAATTTGCCACATGCACTTTGGCACAGGGATGGCCCACGCTGCTGAAGGACCAAGCTGGGCAGTTGGGCTGGCACTGGAGGCACATGGCAGGCATGGTGGGAGCATGGTGCTCTGTGTCCAGGGCCAGTGGCATCAGCACAAACTCCCACAGAGCTCACCTTTCTCCATAAACAGCTGAGCAATGCAGGCTCAGCAGGTGGCAGAGCCTGGGTATGGTCTTCAGGAACTGAGATCTGAGCATCAGACAAAAACCACGGCCCAGACTTTCACTAAACACTGGAAGAAACACAGAATTGGACTCAAAACTCATTGCCTCTTGCTGCTGGTTAAGGAGATGGATGTGAACTCCTTAGTCACACAGCTGTAATATTGGAGGTCTCAATGCAAATGCAAACATGCTGCTGAGCATGATCAGCACTATACACCTGAGTCAGAATCCTATTTAGCTGAGTAAGGTTTCCTGAGTGAGCAGGCAGCTCTGGCATCCAGCCCATGCAATCAGCACACCAGCTTGTCACGGCAGGCGATACATGGTCACAGACATGTTTAGATGATTGTTACGACCTATCATAAGTGTCTAAAGTCACATCAATCTGGACTGAAATTACTTACCAGAAACTGCTCCAAATGCTGTAGTTATTTTATTTCCCAAATATATATAATTTTGGTATCTAGTAGTTTGTGTCACACCAATAAACCCATCATGCATTGGAGTGCGAATACACTGTTGAAAGTGTTGATGCTGTTAAAAGATTATATCAAGGGCACAGAGAAACATGATTAAGTTCCATGTCTGTGAATTCTTTCATTTTTGTATAACACATACAGTCAGTGTTCGATGAAAAAAGAAAAGATTTATTACAATGAAAGGGAAATATCAACTAAACAGAAATAATGTCAAGCAGAAGAGTAAATCATAGGCAGGTCTGACAAACCAATACCATGTGTTAAAGCTGCTCTGGATGCCCTGAGGCAGAGCAGCACAGTTTTTTCAAGTGCTATGAAAATAGACAATGGAAGGTACATTGTAAACTTGTTCCAAACTGTGCTCACCTTCAGCTGGCATTCAGCATGGTGCTGGCACTGAACCTGTCACCAGCAAAGCTGTAACTGTCTGTTCCCAAGAAAAACCTGGCCCAAGTCTGCAAGCTCAGCTATCCAGAAGTAAACGTTGTGGTGGTACTCCTTGAATCATGGAAGGCAGTGATGGGAAGGGTTTCACATGATCTTCCAAGGCAGCTAGTGTAGCATCACCTGCATTTTTGGACTCTCCTATCACCATATTCTTACAGTTTTCAGGTTTCTCATCTTATACTGCTGTAATTTCCATACTTTTGACTTGATTTAGTTAGCCTAGCTCCCTATGAAAATCAGATTTCCAGGATCAGTTTGTTTATGTGTATGTAATAAACTTCTAATGCTGATTTGAGGCCAATCAGACAGATACTGGAGATCTCAAATATTATGAGCTCTCTGTGTATTTTGTAAAACCAGAGTGAAGGATGCCAAGGTTTTGATTTTGTTGGCCATTTAAGTTGAATGAGGCAGCCTACATGTAGCTGTCAAAACATTTGACAGAACAAAAGCTGTAAAAAAAAGTATGGATACTGTATAGGATACATGGTAAAACCAGAAATTAGTAGTTTAATTTAGTTTTTGAAAGCCTATGAATGAAAAGGCTCAAGACCATAGGAAACAGAGTTTCCAAGGTATTCTCTGTAGCCACAGGACTTGACATACACACCTTTGTGAACAAGATAAATTTATAGCAACAGCTATATTTAAGCTAATATTAATGATGTGATTTTCATTACTAAGCTTTATTGTCTTCTATAATAAATGGGATTGCTGCTGGAATCTGAGGGAATATAACAGTCATGCTGGGCTGATCATCTCTGCACAATGCTCAATAAAGATGCTGTGTAGTGTCTATGTGCCTAAAAGAAAGAAGAATCACAGAATCACAAGGTTGGAAGAGACCTTCAAGATCATTGAGTCCAACCCAGCCCTAACACCTCAACTAAACCATGGCATCCAGTGCCAATCCAGTCTTTTTTAAACACATCCAGGGATGGCGACTCCACCACCTCCCTGACAGACCATTCCAGTACTTGATCCCTCTTTCTGTGAAAAACCTTTTCCTAATATCCAACCTATATTTCCCTTGATGCAGCTTGAGACTGTGTCCTCTGGTTCTGTCAGTGCTGCCTGGAGAAAGAGACCAACCCCCACCTGACCACAGCCACCTTTCAGGAAGAACAGTCTGTGTATGTATAAACTAGTCCAACAGAGAGAGTCAAAACCTAACTAATGGCTCCTGGTTGATTTTAACCCCATTGCAATCAGTGGTGAGCTAACACTGGGGATGGCAGTGGTGATGGTTGTGTGAACTGCACTGAGCAGCAGAGCAGTAACAGCTGAACATCAGTCCCAGCTGCTTCCAACACATCCATTCCTGTGTCACTTCTCATTCCAGCTCAAACAGTAATTTCCATAAGAAATGGATTTCTCTGCTTTCAGCAGGGCAGCAAAGAAACCCATATTTCTTAATACCACTTCTGGGACTCCTGCATTGCAGTTGTTGGAAGAAACTGCTACTTTTAAACCTAAAATTTAATTAAAGTGTCTCCAGGATTTTTTTCTCCTATAATTTAGTGACACTTCTCTCACAGGCTAACCAGAATTATTTGCAAACTGTTATGGCTACTGCAGACAAAAGAGGTCACCAAGCTGCAGCAGCAGCTGTAATTAACACAGGAGCATACGTCAATAAGTAATTGACTTCTCAGGGAATTCAGAGCAGCCACACAACCAAGCAGCTCTGACAAGCTCTTGGCATCCAGACAGCAGCTACTCCTGCCACAAGCTGGAACAAGAACAGGAAGAGACTGAGAGGACCAGTTTTTTCTGCAAGGATTTTTCTAAAATCATCTTCCCTGGATGCATGGTCACATCAGATCCATGAAACCCACCCTGCTTAGAGATCCTCAGTCTAGGTGAGCAACAGTGGTGGCAGAATTTCAAAGCTTGTGACCAGTCAGCAATTATTTGCCATGGCTTGAATGACAGGACTGCAGGACTAGGTATGATGAATATAGGCTGCAGCTACCAAGATGTTCGATTGTGCCATTGGGTCAGAATGCAACATCTCAGCACAAACAGGAGCCTTAGGCAGTCATACTGGGAGGAATGGGCTTGGAGTGTGATTTTTTTGCCTGTGAGAGCAATGTGATGGGCAATTGTGCAGAAGGAACAGCTCTTCTTTGAGAAGCAAGCTAATAATTGCAATTTTTTCTCTGTAATTGGTCCTGACAGTGAAAGGTGTAGCCCACCATCCCCGAGTCAGAAACACAGACAGGGACCATTTAAGAAGGTTAGAGAGCCCAGCCAGATGCACGCGGTGTTTTGCAAGGGTGGGACCCAACCATCCCTATTCTGAAATGAACCATAAGGTGGCACTGCTTTAAAACATTACCTGAGACAATTTTCCCTGACATTTTCTATGCTCTACAAAGTCCCATAGAGTTCCCACTTTTAATTTAAGTGAATCAAGTCACCCTACAGAAACCAGAGTGATACAGTGAGAGTAAACATTATTGGTATTTGTACTTTCACACGTATTATTTTCTCAGAAATTGCTAAGTTTTGTCCTGAACATCAAATGTCTGAGATACCTTCGTTCAAGCACTGCAACACCCATTTCAAAATTTATGTTTGTGTAACAGCCAGACTCCTCTTTATACAACCTATGCCAGGTAAGACCATAAAGGTTCTGCTCTTTCTCTGTGCAGGGCAACAGCCAACAAAGACACTTCTATCAAGTTATTTTATAGTTCACATCTAATGTGCAGGACAAGCTGTCAGATAAAAACAGTCCTTGCAAGTGGAGTTGCAGGAAGTTCCTAGTCCTTATGGTAAAATGAACTACAGAGATACCCTGTGTCTATTGATTTGCTGCTATGGCAGACCTGGCCACCATTTTAAATGAATGGTGAAAGGGACATAAAGCCACCTATAAATAGGAGACTATGTCAGTCTGAGAGAGAAGAGTAGAAGAGTGTGATTCTTAACAAACTTCCTGAATGCAAAAATAAAGACCTCCTGAATCTCCAAATCCCAAGGGCAGAGAGAACCAGCTGCTGGTTTTGTGCCAGGGTACAGTACCGGTTTTACACAGCACAAGAAAAATAAATGGGTCAGAACATAAATGCTCACTGACTGCAGAACCTTCTCTTGGGTTGTCCTGTAAGAGCCTAACTGATCTGAAAATAATGAGGCCATGAGTTCAGGTCCTCCTCGATCTTCTGTATCCAGCCAGTCTCCTGCCCTGCAAAGAACTCCTCAACTTTCAGGCAGTCCTTTACAATGAACAATGCAAGGTCTTTAAACCACTGTTATTTCTGCAGTCTCCACCACAAAGTATGGCTCACCCACCTCCAGCTACCACATGCTATGCAGAACACACTGGGGAGAGACAGCAGAACTACCTGAGCTTAGCTTTAGATATTTTCTTTCTTACAGGTACTTTTGATCTAGTTTTACATCCCAGTAGTGACCTTGCACTGGCACCCTTTCAACCAATGGACCAAAGTGTTCTAAAAGCCAGTGAGGTGATGGACAGGCCACAGACCACCTTCCAAGTTAACCACACGGTAGAATGATGGACCAGTGTCAGACTACAGCTGACTTCAGGACATGCAATTGCCAGTGAATTGACCCAGGCTGTGTGTTGACAGACAAACTACATCTATTCACTGATGTGTCTCTTTGGATTCATATATTCACTCTGCCCATGGAGCAGAAGACACACTCAATACACAGTCTGGCAGAATGCAAAGCACTTGAATGAAACAGCTGGAGAGATACCACAACTGTCCACACATAGCTACATGAGGATGTTCTCACTTACTATTACCTTACTTGCATTTCAAATGGGAGAATAGGCTACTTCATACCAAGAATGTAAACACAGATCCCACCAGAGTGTTGTGATTCAGATGATTTTGAGCTGATACTTACCATTCTGGCAAGGTAATGGGAAGCTTATTTCAACTGCAGATGGCTGAAAAATCTTCCATAAATTTAAAAAACAGAAGAAAACAATAGTGGGAGACAGGAGGATGGATGAACTTGTGATTATCAGCATTCAGACTTAATAAGTTAATAAGATTGTAGCAGTAAGGTTCATATGATGAGTTTTAGTCTTTTTTTTTTTTCCTATTTTGATCATCCAAGAGAGTCTTTATTTCAAATATCACCATAGAAGCAGTAATTAATTCAAGTGAAGTGGGATTTTCTCTAAATGAGCAAGAAAAATGTTTCAAAACATTCTGAGCTTTGAACCTTAACAAAAAAGAGAAGTATTTCTCTTTAAACGTTTAAAATACAACTTTTAGAGAAAGCAAGACCTTTTTTTTTTTTTTAAAGTCTGCAAGTACACTATGGAATGGCACACTGGCTCTCTTTAAGAAGTAGGCTACCAAATTCTCTTTTTTTGTCCCCAGTCATAGCTAACTGAATACTACCAGTGTCAGTGAGAAGCTCTTGGACCTATTTGACTGTTACAGATCTTTTTGAGTTGGATACTAACAGCTGTTACCAAACTGGAGCCCAAACATTAAATATTATTAAATCCTTTGAATACAATACAGAAGCACTTCAATTATACAAGCTTTGTGTCATCCCAGATGAGGTCATGATTCTTCATGCTCATCATATTCAATATTCCTGCCATATTCATAATGCTTGATTGCCAAAATTATCCTTTGTCCTTTGTGTCTCATGGATAACTGAAGTTTATACATTTCATGCAGAACAGGTTTTGTGCCTCATTAAACAGATCTGTCTGTATTTCCACAATGTAATTCCTGAACATAATCTGTGCACTCTACATGCTCATGGCTGGATAGCATGATTATGGTAACTATAAGGTAAACTGGGCTTTAGGTCAGAAACTTCTAGAAACCTGGAAATCCAGTGGTAGGGATCCAGCTTTGGAAGCAGGTTGATTTTCTGTGCTCCAAACAGGCACGCAAAATGGCACCATTTCGTTACGTTATTCAAGCTGTTCAGCTGAACAACGTTTTACTCATGTCTAACTTACACTGGGCACTAACCATCCCTTGTTTTTAGCAAGAGGGAAAGTCCAGAACGCAAATCATAAACAGCTCAATTGGTTTCAACTAGTACTACAGAAATGTGACACACAGATGCTAATTCTTAGTTGCAGCAATGCAGGTTACTTAAACAGAGTAAGTTCAGCATGCTTACAGGTACTGGTGAGGACTACACAGAAGTTCTCAATATGAATTCAGTCCCATGTGTTTACCCCAAACACAGAATTACACAACAGTACTTGTGAGGCAATAGACTCACTGTAAGACACAACCAAAGTCTGAGGGAAAACCAAACATTTTACTCATTGACCAGCCCATCTTCTTGGGAAGCACCCACAGAGAGGATAGGAAGGTTCACACCTGCCAAAGCATCACAGGAGTCTTGTTCCTGGGTAACAGCATGTACCTCTGGCTAACAGAAAATTCTCAAATATAGCATTAGAGAAAACTGGGACATCACCTGTCCCTTTGTTTTCAGGAAGACAGGGGATACATCAATCTAATCCTGCACTTTGAGTAATTTTGGTCCCTCTTTCACACCTCATTATCTGAAGAGCATCCTAGCAGTATAAGATAGCTGAGAGAGACCTGTACCCAAAGGCCTATTCACAAGGCAATGCCATGCAGAGGTGATGGCTTTGAGGGGCCGTTCAGGAAAGAAGTGGGAAAGTGGGGTGCAGTGAAAGAGAAGGGGATGAAAACATCTGATACCTGCCTCATCCACCGACTGCAGAGAACATGGAGCAGCAGTGAAAGCAGAGAAGGGGACCAGAGAGTAAGCCATGAAGGAATCAGGAAGAGCTACACAAACTTCACATAGCAGGAGATGGGGACCAGAGCTAAAGAAGCCAATCATAGAGCCTGGAGGTAATTCCAAAAGGATGCACCACTGGGGGATGCACCCCAAGAGGACAGCAGTATGACTGAAGGTGGGAGGCAGTGTTTGTGGGAGCACCTCCTTTGGAAGGAGAGCAGAAAGGGATGTGCCCCCAGAAATAGTTATGGTGGAACTACCTAAGGTACACGGAAATGCCCCTTGTAGCTTCTGAAACAATGTTATTGTGAGCAAATTAACCGATCAGCCTTTGAACAAACTGAGGTGTCAGACTGTAGAGTTCAGAGAAGTTGAGTAGAAATGTGGATCAGAATCAACAGGGATACAGCTAGTGAGTTTTATGCTATCTAAAATGCTTCAGAAGGGTTGTTTCATGGATATTTCAATATGCCGATACTTAATTTGATCAGAAAGGTAATTATCTGTGTCCTTCAGTATATCTAAATTCTTCAGTATACCTAAGTATTTGTCCTACAAGATACTACTCCACATGAATCTCTAGATTTATGCTATATAAATACATATATAAAAGTCTTGAATTATGTTCACTGAAAGCTGATCAGAAAACATTAGTGCTACCAGTAAAAGAAATACCTTAGAGTGTTTGCATTACTTCTAGTAATCCTGACTAGGTTGTCATTTTTACCTTAGCTTTTGATTCATGAAAGAAGATCCTCCCCTCCAAAAAAGAGGTTATTTTTTACAGCTAGAATTAGTTTACAGACCTCACTTGAAAAACTTAATTCATCATCCTGATTTCTACCCTTTAGTGGTCAATGTATTTCCATACATGCGCTCCTCTAAACCATAAATCCACCAGTTTCCATAGGAAGGCAGTTTCCATAGGAGTGCCTCCTTGAAGCTGAGTTTAGCTCTTTGCAGGATTAAGCCCCATGAAGCAGAACTAGTTTGCAGCACAGCAGAGGTCAGAGTACAGTAATTCTCTACATGAGGCTGCAGATTATATCTCATGTGGCAGGTTGCCAAGGAGCTGCTAGGAGCAATGAACAAATACAGATGGGAGGAGGTGGATGCATCCAGGGTAGAATTGCACTGAAATGGCATTGGCTGCAAAGTGCGACAATAACAAGCAGTGGGAGAGAACAAAGACCAGGACCAACAGTGACCAGGAAAGGCTGCTCCAGCAGAACTAGCAGAAGAGTCCCTGAAGGTCGCAGCAATGCTTTGTCCAATGGCTGAATTTCACACCACAGCTCTACCAGGCATCCTCAGCCCCAAACCACCCCCCTTCAGCTACTCTCTCTTCCCAGCTATGCCCAGAGACCCAAGGCCCACTCCTCACATGTTCTGAAGGTGCTGTCCCTTTCCCTCTCCTCCACCCTTCTTTGCAAACTGAGTTATGGGGAAAGAGAACTCACATGAGAAAAGTCTAAAATTGCTAAACAAGCAACAAAAAAACCCCTTAGTAAGCTCTGTGATAGATGTAAAAATTTCACAGCTTTTCCCTGCAGAATCATTCAGCTATTTCAAAGCTGCACTGGTTTCCCAAGCACTAGTTAAGGAACATTTCTTTGTTCTGAGAGCACTGATGTATGTGCCTACACAAGTGTATGCTTTTACAACACAGCAACTTAAAAAGGCAATTTCCAGTTGTCTAGGATAAGACAAGTCATTTAAAATGATAGGTTTTGCCCTTGGTTTCTCTGGCAGTCTTTGCACAAGAAAATTTTCTCTCTTGCCCTCCCATGTACTATAGTGATAATACATATTTACATCACTTCATGGCAGTGTCATGAGGATTCATTCTGAAGATGGGAAGTCCTACATGCATTAAGTTATATCAAGGCAAGGGCTTTTTAATGCACACAGCCATGTGGTGAGTATCTCTCCTCTTCCACCACCCTCGTTAGCATCTCTAAAGGCGTTTGCCAAAATATGTCCTGTGGAGCAGCAGGACTGCTGTATAGGCCCAGGGGACTGAACCATTCAAATGAGTAAGGTTAACAGTGCTGATCTCAAGCACAGCAAAAATACTAATAATGCACACATACTTTAAAAATTCCTACAGAAGCAGTGGCAAGGAAGAAAATGTGCTTATGAAATCAAAATGGACCCCAGAATCAAGAAACAAGCAAGCAACTGACTGGGGAAAGTATTACTTTTTCTTAATGTGATTCAATGCCATGATTCCCTCTGATTCAGTGATTTGTGTCTTCCATTTCTAAATTGTATTCTGTCTAAATATAGTTATCACAGAGAACAGAAAACCCAGCCTGAACACCTGAGCACTTGTTACAGGCAGGCTATTCTGGAGGTGGTGGATGAGCACATGAGAAACAGCATTCAAAAACCACCTCCAGTGTGCTCAGCATGGCTGAGAATAATGATACCAGCACTTGGTCCATCAGGCAGCTCCTCTTCCTCTTCCCTGTCCCACCTCACCCATGGAAACCTGGTCCACATACAGTCCCTGGACCTAGAGCTGGAAACAGGAGCTCTCTGGTTGACTTCTCAGTCTTTTTTCATCTGTCCCTGCAGTGCCACAGTCTGACAGTGATCCCACATTCTCATCCAGATTCACCAAGGAATAACAACTGGGAAACCAGAGCAGGCAGGGCAGGTTCCAATAATCTCGAGCCACCAGCTCTGAGGACAGATGCAGTGAAGCACAGCTACCCTCCACCCAAACAGTCGGGGGTTTGTCCCTTGAGCATCGAGCATCGGGATCTACTCTGGCTCCACCAGCTGTGCACAAAGGAGGCACAAGCACCTTCACAAGTGCTAATAACCTGTGTTGTTCTTACACCACTGTTTCCTATGCCAGCTTGCCAAAGCACCAGCTTGCCCTCTCTTGACAGCAGTTCTAAAACTGTATACCCACACCTGAGAGGCTCCAGCAGAATAATGGCATAGGGGATCCATAATTCAACATCAAGCAGTGCAAAAGCAGGTCAGGACACATGCTGGCACTGCGCTGAGCCCACCTGAGGTCAGGGCGACTGCGGTGTCGGGGACAAGGTTCAGCCTGACTGCAGCTGCCCAGGGCTCCTGCACGCAGCTGCTCTCCCTCCGTGCTTGGGTCAGCAGCAGGAGTTGCACTTCTGTGCTCTCTGCCTTGCACTGCTGGATAATGGGGCCCAGGGAAAAAAGGGATTTCAGGCAGCAATAAGGAATTCCAAAGCTTTTAAGAGCTGGCAAAGAGAATATGGCTACTTGTAAGTCTGAATGCTAGTTTGCCACAGGAGACTTTATATGATTTCTGCAATTCTAGGAATCTTTTCTTTAATGAAAACATTCTGTCACCACCTGTCAGGAATAAATTTAGGCAAAGAAAACAAGACAATATTGAACTATAAGGCAGGATCTAGCAAAACATCAGAGCTGATTCATCCCTTCCCATTCCTCCCCCCCATCCTACTCCAGGCACCATGCCGAGAATACATTAACTTAACTTGCCTGGGGATTTACATTAGATTACTATTCATTACCAGGGCTTCAGATTCCTTTATTCTCCATCAATGCTGTATTTCTATAAGAGAGTACTAAATATAAATAACTTCACCTTTTTCTTCAGTTATTCAATTTCTGTAGTCTGGCAGCAGAGGTGCCAAGTACAAAAGTCTTGACTACTCAGTCCCACCCCTAGAACTGATATGCCAGTGTATTAGGATATAAATCTGTTATTTTTGCCTCAACATGCATGAACTACCTGAGTATTATATATGTAGATACACATTCTTGCTTGCTAAATCTGAACTCCTACTTTTTAGAATCTGAAAACAGTAGTTGAAACAAGTCACCTGTTGTAGGACTAAGTTAAAAACTACTCTTGGATAAAAAAACCCTCTTGAATCACACATTAAAAGAACAAATAAAAACTGGGGCTTCTATTATCACCCAAGGCTAGGGATATTTTATTCTTCACACCCTCAACTTACTCTACACATTTCCTGCAATGACAGCACTCAGGATTGCAGCCTAAAAAGGCTACAATTTTCCACAGTAATTAAAAAAATTGAAATTTATTCATGTACTATAACACTTATCACCCTTCAGAAGGACCTTTTCCCTGCTCCTTTCCCTCATTCATTTAGTCTTGTGCTCAGCTGCCCTCCTGTGCAGGTGTTCTGCATGCCACAAAAGCAGTGTTTGCCCAAGTAGTTGACCTGGCAGCAGCAACTGGCACTGAAAGCCTCGACAACCAGCCCCACTTTCAACTTCAGAGAAGGGAACCGAAAAAAAAGAAAATATCATTGAATCTAACCTTTGCCTAAACATCTCCATGCCAACTTAACTATATCACTAGTGCCACATCCAGTCATTTGTTGAACACCTCCAGTGATGGTGACTCCACCACTTCCCTGGGCAGTCCATTCCAACATTTGACAACATTTTCAATGAAGAAATTCATGATATCCAACCTGAACCTCCTCTGATGCAGCTTGAGGCTCTGTCTTGTCCTGTTGCTGGTTGCCTGGGAAAAGAGGCTGACCCCCACTGGCTACAGCCTCCTTTAGATGGTTGTAGAGAGTGATGAGGTCCCCTCTTGAGCCTCCTTTTCTCCAGCCAAACACCCCCAGCTCCCTCAGCCACTCCTCATACGACTCACTCTCCTGACCTTTCGCCAGCTCTGTTGCCTTCTCTGGGCACTGCAGCACCTCAGTGTATTCCTTGCAGTGAGGGGCCCAAAACTGGACACAGGATTTGAGGTGTGCCCTCACCAGTGCCCAGGACAGAGGGACAATCCTGCTGGCCACACTATTTGTGAAACAGATCTAACTCTCAGGAAGATCCAAACAGATTGAATCTAAGCGGAAAAAAAGCAATGGAAAGTATATCTCCTCAGGCTTAAACACAAAAAGCATGCAAAAGGATAAAATATCCCCTTTATTTTTGAGCAAGTCAATATTTATCATACATGCATTCACATTCATTAACTCAAGTAGGCCAGTACCAAAGGTTTGCCACCAGGGGATATGTCCCTTTTAAACAGTTAATGGAGTTTTAATTAATTGTGTTACCTGAAAGTACATCTTGACAAAAAGTAAAATAATTGAAATGCATTAAAAAGTGTGTTTATTCATCTGTCCAGAAATAAGCTGGAAAACACAATGAGAACACGTAACAAAACATTTTTTAGAACACCTGAAAAGAATGGAGAACTACTGGGAGACTTCCAATTAGACTACTGGTACCAATACCAATACCAATAGAGCCTTTACTTTTTTAATAGAGCTTTTTTTACTTTTTCATTGGAGTAATAATATTTTCCTCAGAAATATATTTTCTGGATTTTGTTTGTTGGTTTTTGTTTTGCTTTGTTTTTTTAAATGAAAGCCTAATCTTCTATTTCAAAACAGTTTTGATAAGAATAATATGGACTAGGGAAGCATTTCCTTCTATGATGGTTTCTGGCACTCAAGGTCAAGTTCAACTATATTAAATACAATAGCTTTAGATCAATTGCTCAGAAGCAGGAAAAGAGTGATCAGAGAGCCAGTGTCCTGATTTTAAAGGTCCTGAAGCCTCATAAGATCTGTCAAGTAATGCACAGATGTTGCAGCAGGACAAAAAAGGGGAACTTTAGCCATTTTTTAGCTTACAACTGGAGACTATCAAAGGCTTTTGGAAGTTTTACTTACTCTTCAATCAGCTCATCTCTCCCTTTTTTTCACATGCCTATTTTTTTCATATATGTTTCTTAAAGTTAAGATTTGTCTTGTCAGTAGGACAGTATTCCAGCAGTGGAGAACATATAGAGGAAAAGATGTTAACTGGCCATTCTCTGTGTCTTTTGTGCTAGAAAGTGCTTTGCCTTCACCTCAGAACAAGAGGAAATAGAAATGTTCATCCTGGCACAGGCAAGGTTTCAACGAACGTGCAACCAGCCATTCTGACCTACCCCTGCCCTGAATGGCAATCTTGAACAAAATAAATTACTTTAATCAAATCTTTCTGGGTTTAGTTCAGTGAAGTCAACATGTTTAAAACATCCTAGCCTTCCTCCATTTCTTTTCTCACAACTGCAATCTCAAATTATGCACATCTTCTCTGAGACAAGATAGACTCATAAAACTTTTCTCAGCTGACATGTTTAATCAAGGTATGACTAACAGGTTCAACACCTCACAAGCAAGCTCAGCAGAAAACAAAGCTCAGTTCTGTGTTGCTAGATATGAACATAGTGGTTCATATTAAATCCATGCCTGTATCTTGGCTGGAACAGTGGCCAACAGTGGATATCTTGGGAAGACTCCCATTACTAGAATAACCATGGAATGCTGCCCCTCAGAATACTTCCCAGCTGCTGGAGATCTGCAGGTCAAGGGGTTTTTGAGCCAGCAGTGTTCATTTTATCCTCAGGGGCATATTCGGTGTGATTTTGAATCCATGGAAACTCGTGCTCCCCCCAACACCCAGTGGCCAGGAATCTCACAGCTAAATGCAGAGCCCATTCCTCTGCTCTGAACTTGAGGGGCCTGATGTTTTCATTTGATGGCCTCAGCTCTTTTGCTGACACAGATTGAACAGTCACTTTCTGATTCTTCCTCCCCATGTCAATTATGCCTTGCTCTCCTCTCTGCTTACCAACAGAGGTGGCAGATAAAAATGAAAGACAGCTGAAAGCACATCAGTCATTTACATGCCATTTTAGAAAGTGAACCCAGGGACTTTGATACATAAACCTCATTGACCTTCCATTACATTTTGATTCCTTATTGCCCACCCTTAAAGAAATTTACGCTAGAATCTTAAGAAAATAAATCTTAGGACAGATTTTAAGTAGAGGGTAGATATATCTGAGACATCACATTGACATTTCTTTATACCACAATGACACTTCCAACTTAAGACCTCGAAAACTGCAGAAAAATTCACCCTATCTTTTAAACATCCTATTTTACATTGCTGAGCAGAGTGAAATATTCTTCCATCATCTATTGTCTGCCACAGCACACACCACTGCTGAGCCTGAAGTCTCAGTCTTACTGCCTTGGTCCCCTTTATATCCTTGCCAGTTTCAAGTCTTCAAGCACTGGAAAATTTTGACCCCATTTTGATCTGGTTTTGCATCATAGATGCTGTTGGAAGAGATGAATCCTGCTGCTAATCAGTTGAATCACAATAAAAAACCACAGCAGAAGCAGTGGTAGGAAAGATGAACTCCTTAGCAAAGAGGAGTGCTTGAGGTAAAGGTGGGAAATCCTCTCTAGTCCTTCAAAACCGATGCTGATCTCCCACTGAAATCCTCATGCACATCATGAGATCTTTTAGGCACTTAAACACCTGCAGGCACCTAAATTCACTGCAAATTCGCTAAAATCCACTTAAACTCACGCCTGCCACAGCATGCCCAAATGTGGAAGACATCTCTGACTGTCTGCCTGTCCTGCTTCTCCCAAAGGCGAGAGCCCCCTGTTTGAACTGCCACTCTGCTGTGTCTGGAGCCAGGATTTATTCCATGCTCCCTTGTGCCAGTGTGCCCTGTGTCTTAGCCAGTTAAATTCACTGCATGTTAACTCGGCTGAATCTAACACTCTAGTAAGTTATCTGTTGTCATGGATTTAACTGCTAACACATTTCATATTCCCTGAGGGTAATCTAAATAGTAGAGCCTCTAAAATAGCTGAAAAGGAAAATCTCTGTATTACTTCAACCCTGAAATTTAGTCTTTGACTGAAAGTATTACATACTATTTGAAGGCAATTTCTGAGCAGATAAATATTACAAAAGGGCACGTTTCTTCCCCAGCAGAGCCAAAGTGCCACTCTCTCCCATTAGCACAAATTGTCCCAGTTTTTGCCCAACAAGTTGTGAAGACCAGACAATGACAGCTTGCTAAAAATAAAGCTTTCATTCTGCTCAAACACCTGATGAAAAAATTTTATATCAAGCACTGTTCTGCACCTGGCAAGGTATATTTGTCCCTCCTCACTACCTTATGAATTAAACAGAACATGAATAAGGCAGACTGTTTCCTTTCCCTCCCCATAAGTACTTGCAAGAGTAGTTACTGATTATTGAGAATCAGAGCTCAAACCCACCTAATACTATTAAATGATACATAATTAAAACAGAAGTAGCACAGAATTTCATCTTCATTTTTTCACTATATTCTGCTCATACTAATTTCTTCTTTTTGTTGTTCCTAAATACTAATGTCTTGTTGATGTATTTGATTTTCATTAATTTCCAAGTGTAGGTACATCTTGTCTGAAGAAATAACACCGGCAGTATTTGACATGTGAATTTGTTTACCCTAGTGAAAATGAACAAGGTACACAGAGCTGATATTCAGAGAGATAATATAAGCAGACATAAGTGAGAACTTATATGTAATATGTACTTCAGTGATCTGATAACAGATTGCTGAGACTGAATAAATTAATTCCTAATATGGTCAATTAAGACAGGTAGGTCATCTGGCAAGAGAAACTGAGAGGAACAAATCCAAAGAGACAAGATTGTTGAGGTCTGGAGAACTGGCTTTCCATCTGTTACCTGGCAATGTAGTCTGTCCTCTCTGTTATTGCATTCCCACAGTATCTAACACACAGCTTGTCTCCATTAACTACAATGCCAGTCTACTGTATTTGAATGACCAGGAAGAGGAGGTATGCAAAAACAGGAAAACAACCTCAGGGATTTTTCCTCCTGCTTATATATGCATTAGTATTTTCTTACTAATAAGAAACTACATGAAAAGAGGGGCATATGGAAGAAAAATAACCGGATCTTTCATCTGGAATGAAATCAAGTGGACCAGCCTCAGATGACATTTGTTACACATCCAGCTGCAGCACCTACATATTACACAATGGGGTTCATATAAGCAAGAAAGTACTTGGACATGTCTGTGCTACCTCTGTCATCTCTAACTATTTTGAACAGCTTGATGAGCAAGAGAAGCAGTGGTGGCCAGGAAGATCTGTACACACAGCTACTTCTGAAGTGTGAAAAGAGCATGTAGAGACAGGGAAAGGGGGGGACTCTGTCTGGAATGATCAAACTCCTATAAAGCATCTCAAATACAGTGTCAGGATTATTAGTAATCAATGACCTCACTAGTACTCCAAGGATTTTAGAAAGTGCTCCCTTTGTGACAAGCAAGTTGGACACAAGCAGCTGGAGGAGCTAGAAGGGGTGGTAAGCAGAGGAGGCACTTGGTAAGGGCTGCTGAGCTAAGCTCCAGGCCCAGCAGAGAATGTTGAAAGCAGCAGGCTAGCAGAGCATTGCTACCGCCCATCCTTCCCTGTCCGTGGTGCTCCCTGTGCCCCGACGAAAACAGCGCCGGATTTCACTTAGCCTGGAATGCCCAGCTTTCCTCCACACACTGTGGCAGGGACCTGAGGAACACATGGAGGGCTGTCTGCCTCAGATGTGCTTCTGGACCCAGGAGCAAAAGGGCAGAGGGTGCTGCACAGAGCGTTGCTGTGTCACTCTGGAAGCCCCAGGACTGCCAGCCTCTGCATACACCGCTGGCCTCAGGCCACCAGCGCCTGAAGGACTTCATCCCACTTCAGTGACTGAAGCATGAGGGGCAGGCTGGCTCCTCAGGGAGATCAGCTCCCCTGGGGATCCAAGGGCTCAGCTTAGGGAGAGCCCACCCCACCCACACAACTCTAGGGCAGCTCCCCAGAGGCACCAACACTTCACTGATTCCACCCATCTTCACAGAGTCATTGTCTCTGCATTACACTTGAAATTCAGTACATCCCAAACAGAAGGGGAAAGGACATTATTTCATGTCTCCAGCCACAAATCCCAGGTTTTTTTTATGTTAATGAGGCATCCAAAACAGCTCTTTTACCTATTGCTCCTTTATGAGCACAGATGGCCTTGGAAAACATGAACCGAATGGAAAGTGTAGATTTAGCACAAAGTTTTTGACCCATACTATAATCCCATGCAAGAGCTTGAGCTTTCCAACTCAGTGGCCCAGCTTTTATTTATTTACTTACTTACTTACTTTTGAAGCAATCACTGAAACATAAACTGCATTTAGGGACAGCAAAACAGAGGGGTGTCTCAAATGTTAGGCTTCTTGCTGGCCATAAAATCACACGATGGGGGAACAACAGAAAAACAGAGGTTTCTCTGTATTGTATGTTCCCTTTCTGACAGGTATAAGAGCAAAAAAGGGGATGTTAAGATGGAAATGATAGCAAATCCTCTGGAACAGCAGAGAATAAAGAGGAGACAAAGCAGTCAACACTCAAATTTCATACTCCATCATAGTGAGCCATGACATGAAATTAATTTTACTGCTTGCTCCCCACATGATTACTGTTTTTCCAAGACATGCTAAGGACTGTGAACTCAGTGACGAAGGCTGCCCAGTGGGATGCTTAAAGTAGAATCAGAGCACTCCTGATTTAAAGTGAGAGCTGCAATTTCTTTTTATTTCTTGCTCCATTTGTCTAAAAGGAGATTTCCTGTCTCAGATGATTTGTTATGCAGCCTTTATTTGTGCTAAGGTGTTGCTTAAAAATTAGGAATTACAAATTTTATCACTTTAAGCGGAAGTTTAACGTCTCTTGGCAGTGCTCTAATTGTGTCCAGCAGAGGAATTTAGCACAGGTGGCTCATAATTCACATGGAGGTCAGTCTGCAATGGGCAGCTCATAAACATGCAGCACAAAACAGGCTGACAGCATAAACCAACCCTCAAAGCCCAGTTCAGCACTTGAGAAGCCACAGAATAAGGTATGAAAAAGAAACAAGGCTCAAATGCCTTGTATCCACAATTCCCAAGGTAACTTCACCCTTTAATAAACCCTGACTTTCAAATCTTGACCACCTCTGCATTTCCTCTCCTTGTAGCAAAGGACTGTGATGGGCAGTGGAAGAAGATAAAATTCAGAAAAACATGTGTTCCATAGTATTCACTATGAGAGGATAGAATTAATCGGCTTTCTCTTATCCAGCTTGTCCAAACCATATAACAAACACACAATAATTAACACTAAGTGTAAAATGCTACTATTTGTAAAAGAGATTAGCAATATCAGGCTTAGGGAGTCCAGCTAAGCTGAGGGCTCCTCCCAAAACAAAGAGAAATCATCTTGCTTGTTCTGCCAAACTGCCGTGGTTTAGAAACCACCACACACGCCAAGCACAGCCTTTGCAGCCTGGATCTGTGGCTCAGAACAGCTGAAGAGGACCCCAGGCTCCAGCCACCTCATTCACCAGGAAGTGATGGAAGAGATTTCCCATGTCTTTTAACATGAATTTTGAGAGATGGCTTACTACTCCAGTTGTCTGAGCTACTGCACACTTAGGTTAATGGGCCTAAGGATGTAACAACAAAATTTGGAAAGATGACACAAAATGGGAGCAAGACAGGAACAACAGCAGAACAAGAAGGCTGAGCAGTTAGGTGATTCACTCTTTTGATAACCTGCCTTCTACACTGGCACTATGCTGTTGCAGCCTGCCCAAGTCTACCTAGAATGGAAGCTTCCCTTTTTGGAAGGAGCAGTGAAAATTGTGATTGGAGCTGGACGATAGGGAAAGGATCCCTGCTGACTTTAACAACCTTTGGTTTCAGTTCCAAAGTGGGGTTTGGCTGGCTACCACGCTCTCCTCGGCTAAGAGCTTCGGACTGTTTTTCTACCCCTTTTAGCAGTGCCTTCGGCAGTCATGAGAGCGTTGCGTTCGCCTGCACACAGCACCACCAGCGTCGCTGCCTAGTGTGGATGGAGAGCTGTTCCTTCGCCCAAGTC
Organism: Dicaeum eximium; assembly: GCA_013396995.1. Taxonomy (NCBI): domain Eukaryota; kingdom Metazoa; phylum Chordata; class Aves; order Passeriformes; family Dicaeidae; genus Dicaeum; species Dicaeum eximium. The sequence goes on from VWZP01010280.1 coordinate 31,866, forward strand.
TATCCGTGCCCGAGATCCTGCGGCCAAGGCATCGTCTGCGGCCGTGCAGGGAACAATAGCGGCGGGGGAAGTCCCCGGCC
>VWZP01010280.1:32222-64369 GCA_013396995.1 Dicaeum eximium
GGCCCTTTTCCTGGCCGCGGCCCCCGCCCGCTGCCCGGCGCTGGGGCGGCCGTGGCCGGGCAGAGACGCGGAGCGGGCGCCTGGCTGCGGGCGGCTCCTTGTCACGCCGCGGGGGCTCCCGGAGCGCTGCGGAGAGCCCCCCGCGGAAAGCAGCGCGCTCGCCCCTCAGCTGCGCCGCGTTGGTCGGTCCGGGTCAGAGCAGGGCAGGGCTGGGGCCGCTCCGGCTGGGGAGCGAGGAGACGCCGGGCTGGGTGGCTGGATGGTCCGAGGGGCTGGATGGCTGCATCGCCCCGGCCAGGTTCGACCGTGGGAAGCTGCTTGGACCACGCTGCTTTTGGTGCTCGAACCCCTCGGTGCTCCAGCTTGTCGTAACGAAGCAAGTCTCACCCGAAGCAAATTACACGCATTCCAGCAGCAATTTACTTTTCCTGAAAGCTGTAGTACACTATCAGAGTGACAAGCTGTTCTCAAGTTAAAATAGAATCCAATCTCGAAAGGTATTTATTGTTAATTATTACACACTTTCTGTAATAGTGTTAAAAGCAAGAATCCAGGGCTCCCGCTGCCGGGTGTGTGGAGGTGAGCCGTGGCACGTTACACCTGCACACGCATCCCCCGGGTGAGCCTTGTGCCGAGCAGCCACACACCGAGCAGCAGCTTGTGCTGTGTCTCGGGAGACAGTACCACACGTTTCAGATTCTGAAGGATGTGACTTATCTTAGCGCAACCCATTATTTCATGTTTTCTCTGTGTCCTGGTATATTCTTCAAGTAACTTTTCATGAAACTTCAGTCCTGTGAGCATATAGCAACCCACTGAAATCAATTTCTAGCAAGATAGTTAACAAATAAAAAGCAGACAAGTTAGGGCGAACTGTCATCGCATTTACAGTTGAACTTAGTTTGACAAGCAGTTTGGCTGAAGCAAGAGAATATTCACTGGCAGATCAGTATAAAGTTTGTAGCGTGTCATGGAGAGCAGCAAACCAAGAGCACTTGGCCATCAAATTTTGCCCATCATGTTTATGATGCTGAGTCAAATGTTGCTGCTTGTGGTGTTGTGGTATGTGGTATCACTCAGCACAGTGTTGCCTTAAGGTGCTAAAATGGTGGGGCTGTCACTTGAGTGGAATGTGCATGACTAGTGGTTTGTTATGTTGCTTATATCAATGTCAGCTATTGGGCTAAGATTTGTTGTGTTCCTTTTAACATGTTGATTTGTGCCTCCTGATGCTGGTTGTTAGATACTTCTGCTCTCTCGGGTCTGGTTGTACAGACTTCAGTGGTGCTCCTACTCACTTGTTCGGGTTGCCTCTTCCCTTTTTTTTGTCTCCTGAAAATGAAGAACCCTGAGTTTTGTCAAAATGTCCGTATTCCAGGTACAATGGGATGTTTTCAGAGTCACTGTAGATGACTATCCACAGAAACCAGCAGTGTTTCCAAGAATACTGCCTGCTACAGTCATTAACTCTTCCTGGCCACTACCCAGTGTAAAATGCTGAGACACATCCCTCTTCATGTACCTGCTGGCACCCCAGTTGTGACAGACTCTCAAACAGATTTCCTTTCTTCCAGACATTCCTCACTGAATTGCACATGTCCTGCTTGCATGAGGTTTGATTGTATAACCTTGATTCAACTACTAGTTTGCTAATAGGTGAAATGGGATAATAACACAGAATAAGAACATCAGCAATAATCCTAGACCATAGATGGAGGGGGATTTTCTCTGGGTATTTAACTTGTTTTCTCTGTAGTTACACTCAGGAAAATATATGTGCTCTGAAATCACTTCTTTTCTGAAGAAAATCTCAGAGTGTGATAAAAAAAGAGTTGAAATCCTGAGATTTAGGTGTTACAATGCTAAAATTGCATGTATGGGAGTCTTAGAGTGCATGCATGTCTTAGAGTACTCCAAACATCAGTGCTTGGTACCTTGGCTTTTTATTCATTCATAGGATTCAATACTTTGGAACAGGTTTCATCTCCTGATGAGCCAGAAACTATCCAAAGTCAGCAACAGAGATTTTTCAGGGAACAACTTCCTTGGGATACCTAACAACAGGTTGTGGAAGCCTGGTTCCCATCTCAAGGCAGAGCTTCTGTCTTCTCAGTTCAGGGCTCAGCCATTTGCCCTGGAGATGGATCCTGATGTCCAAAGCTGTGTTAAATAACTCACCTCAGTGCATAATTTTAAATTATTTTCTCCTAACAGCTGTCTCCTTGCACTGCTGACCTCTGCATTTTTTTTTTCTGGAGCTGTAAAAATTTAAGTACATCCCTTTATTTTGAAGACATAAGCATTTTAAGATAGATGAAAAGTTTGGAATCCAGACCTATCGAGAAATGTGGTGGGTAGGGATTTTTGATACAACTCCAGGCCATCCGGCCAAACAGCAGCAAATAATTAAATTTACTGACTTGTCTTGTCTTGTCTGAGATAACATAATTTCAGGGCCTCAAGATTGCTTGTGTTTCCACTCTTTCATCCCATCACTGTGTTTTTAGTTTTTTGTGGTGTTTTTTGCTGATTTTTATCAGTTATGACTGTACATAGCCCTTGGCACCCACGTTCTCCTGCCCCTCTGCTGCTGTAACTTTATGTTCCTCCTCAGTACACTCACTCTTACATCAGTCTGTGTTCCCCTTTTCTCTTACAGTTTTAGACCCCTTATCATGCTTCTTCAATACCAGACATCTTCAGAGGAAGTCTGGACACAAAGCAATGTGTGATTTGGTGGAATTGATCCACTGTCTCCAGGAACAGACCCCATACAAAAACATATTTCCTCCTCCAAAAACTCTCTAATAAAAATTATGACTGATGATAATTGTACAATTATTGCCAAGCTTGTTTTGACAAAGCCGTGATAGTTTGCTTATCTTCAAAGAGCTTTAGCCACATGCAATAATGCCACTTAATCAGAATATGATTGGTGGGAATCCCACCCCATGCTGGCCAGCTCAGATGAAGTCTGGATAACTGGAGAACAACGGGCATTCAGCATGAACACACCTGCTTCTTATTTCCTCTGACTTTCACTCATATTTTTTGGTGTCTTCCTTCCACAAAACTTCTCAAATCAATCTGTCTGTATTTTCTTTCCTCCAAAAAGTTAGCATTTTGCTGCCTTCTCATATTTGGGTAATTTTACAGTTTTACATTACCAGCTGAATGGTGCTACACTATAGTGCTCTCAACTTGTTCCCACTAAGGAATTTGCCAGTAACACCAACTTTTTGTTATTCTTAATATCATACCTAAAGTATTAAATTACCACTGTATACTAATATAATATACCATTCTTAAAATACTCTAACAATGCCTCTATGTGTGCATTTGGTTAGCACTTTTGTCCTTCTGGAGGAATTAATCATTTTTTCCTGGACCAAACCACTGTGCTTCTGACATGTACTGTCCCACTGAGCTGTTTATCTGCCAAAGTGAAATCCTGGAAAAATACATGGAATCTTCCAGTTCTGCCTGAACAAGACTTGCACTAATTGAGAGGTTCTGTCTGGAGAAACACGGCTGGATGCAGCCAAAGAGGTAAGGCCAGTTTGTATCATCTTCCCTAAAGACTACTACAAATTTCTTCTGCCCTGTCCTTATTTTCCAGTTTTTCACAAATGAACCAAAAGTCATGAAGCAAAATACCTTCCTTGTCTTGTCCCTCTGTCATTGAAATCCAATTCGCACAAAAATTACCCCTGCTACTGTACGATCAAACTTTACAGGAGGAAAAAACCCAGAACATAAATTACTTTTATCCTCCAGTCTTTGTCCAATGGTGTCTTCCTTCAGCAGCTCCTTGTATTGGGAAAGACTTTTTTCCTTCATCCTGTCACTTCTGCAAGAATCCAACAGCCCATCCCCTAGTGTTGCCCCACCTCTCTGAGGTACAATCTCCTGCTTGGGTTTTACTCTTCCTCAGCCCATTAGCCAGTTCCCCCCAAACATCTTGCTCAGTGGTGTTGACTCCATTGAAAGTAAAAGAACTCTTACAAAAGCAACATCTGAGCTTTGGGCTGACTGGTTTTGACTTAAAGTTCTGGTGTCCAGACAACTGATAGCACAGAGCATTCTACGACAGCACTTCAAGGGGTGCCCTGGAGCACACCTGATATCACCAGGCTCCAGTTTCCCATTTGTGAATGCAAAGATTTTTCTTTTTTTTTTCCTCTGGTGTTTACTGAATAATTCTGTCAGATGCAAAAATGAAAACACATTGTAGAGTACATTGTAGAGTACAACCTGCTCTTTAAAGGCAGCATGTTTGAAATGCCTGAAGCCAGCCTAATTTCTGCAGGTTTGGATGCAAAATGTTGCTATGGGAACAAAACCATCTCTCCACCCAATCAGCTGAAGCAAGAGGTGGTTTTTTTTTTAAATAATGAGATTGTCTTTATCTGCCCTTCACCTAATCAGTCAACAGAAGAATGAGAACAATAGTTTCATAGCCAAACCATAGAAAATGTGACTCACTGCCAAAAAACCCCTATGAGCTTTTTAGATCTGGGAGATTGACATCTTATTGTAGAACATGAACTGACAATAAGACAAACTGACAAATCAATCTCATTTGACAGTGCAATCAAAGAAAGAAATGGGTGTGAAACTGTTCAAATCTAACTAAACCTTGCTTTGGGAGGGAAAGCTTGAAGAGGTCTTCAAAGGAATTGAAAGAGCAGTAGTGCTAACAGATGAAAAGACTTCACATGATTGTGTGATTGCCTCCTTTACCCTGCAGCATATTGAGGCTGGGTTTGTGTGGCGATTTTCTCCTCTGTGAGCTGGTCCTGCCCATCCCACCACAGGAATGTCCAGGCTGTTCTCACACACCCTACAGCCTGGTAGCCTGCAAAAGCCACACTCAGCATTGGCTTCCCTCAGTGACCAATGGGACAAGGCTTGGTTCTGCTCTGTCAAGTCCTTCACCATGGACTCGAGCATTAATCTCTTCATTAATGTTTTGATTCAGCCAAGGTGACCCAGGATCCTCCATCCACAGCAAATTAAAAGTAACATAACGTAGTTTGATCCTCTCTTGTCTGGAATGATGTGTTAGTCCTGTAGCTCTGCTAAGGTTTAGCAACATGTTTAACTACAGCAAGCATTTATTTAAGTCCCGCCTCTTCTCAGTCTGTAAGCAGAAAAGATATTTCCAGAAAAAAAAAACCAACAACTGAAACATATCAGTAATTTTGGGGTAGTTTTCAGACTAATTTAAACTCTGTTTGTTGACAGTGATTTTTTTTAAACTTTCATATGAGGGGAAAGTCCTAAATCAAACAATAACAACAACAACAACAACAATATTGTTTTTAAAATGTTTTAAAATCTGACTAGCTAGTTCATGAATGGAAATAAAGTCAGTCTTTATTAATGAGTGATTGAACTGTCAATCTTCACTCCTTCTCAGTTATTAAAATGAATAAAAGCATACCTTTATCAATCTTGGATTCTGTACACATGTCACATGCTGTCTCTCTCCTCCAGGAGCTGTCAATTTAAAGTTATGAGACAGCTCACAGAAGAAAGGAAGTAGCTGTCTGCTCACAAGGCCCATAATAGAAATAAAATAACACTAGATGCACAAATACAATATAAAATGTGAGCACCAACCCAGTTCCTTTCTTCATACTAAATGTAGGAAAATTATCTGTCCGTTGTAATTGAAAATCTGGGAGGTACATGATGTTGTTCCTGCCTGTATGAACACTTCCACCTATATTTGTTCAAGGAATTTGACTGTAACTGTAAAAATTTGGTGTTATTCATTGTTCACAAAGCAAAAGAATTGGCTCATCCCTGCTAAACAGTGTGCTGCCATAATTGTGGTATAACTGTTAGCTTGGTGTGATTTTAGCTGTTGTGTTCAGCATAATTTGAAAGCACTTCATGTTTTCACTTTTCAGACAGCTATTCAGTTGCTTTTGCTGCTACTACTGATTCATCTAATAATTTTTCATACACAAAGCCAAATCCTGCTATTATTTAGTAAGACTTGTGTTCCCATTGAAGGTAATCCAGATTCATAATACCAAGATATTATGCTGATAGCATTGGCTGAGACAAATACAAAGCTTCTCATGTTGGGGGTGAATTCAGGATCTTGTTAGATCCCAGAGTATCTCAAGTCAAAATAAAATTGCCATATTTAAAACAGAAACGCAATAGACTGTGTGTTTGCTGTGCCTGCAGAAGAGGGAAATACTACAGTATATCCCTTTCAGCCTCTGTAGAGAATGGGAAATTCTGAGAGCTCCATTAGAGACACTTCATGCCTTCCTCAGTCATCTCTGCTGCTTTTGGCTGGAATAGAGTTAATTTTCTCCATAGTAGCCGGTATAGGGCTGGGAACAATGCTGGTAACACAAGGATGTTGTAGCTATTATTGATCAATGATCACACAGCATCAAGGCCCTTTCTGCTTCTCACCCCACCCCACCAGAGAGAGGGCTGGGGGTGCACAAGGAGTTGGGAGGGAACACAGCTGGGGCAGCTGAGCCCAGCTGAACACAGGGATTTTCCACACCATATGGCATCATGCTCAGTGTATCAATCTGGGGTAAGAAGGAGGAAGCAGGGGACATTCAGAGCGATGGCATTCATCTTCCAAGTCACTGTTCTGTGTGATGGAGCCCTGCCCTCCTGTAAGGCTGAACACCTGCCAGGCCACAGGAAGCAGTGAATTAATTCCTTTGTCACTTTGTTCGCGTGTGCAGTTTTTGCTTTCCCTATTAAACTGTTTTTATGTCAGCTCATGAGTTTTTCAAGCTGTTAGCTTCTGATTTTCTCCCTGATCTCACCAGGGGTGAGGAAGAGAGCAGCTGAGCAGGGCTCAGTTGCTGGCTGGGGTTAAACCACAACATCATCATTAAAAAAATCATACATTTGGAAGCATATGTTTGTGTTCACTCACCTATGAACTCAGAGCAAACGGCCAGCAGCAGCAGGGAAGGCAGAGAAGTCCCAGCAGCGTCAGCTGGCCTGACTTAGCTAATGAAGTGTGCATAAACAGCAAACATCCATCATCATAAATTATCCTCCAAGTCCCCTTTCACATCCCGTCATCTCCTCGCATCTAATGCTTCTTAGACAACCTGTGACATCCATGGCCTGAATCCTGCAAATGACTAGACTGAGTAGGAAATGTGCTCTGTAAACATGCTGTTCATTATAGCTATTTTACTTCCTGCCAGATGGATTGATTTGAAATAATTTATTGCTTACTCACCCTTTTGTGTATTTGCATTAGAAGAGTTAACAAATTGTCTAGTAGTCAGGAATCAAGTGCTTCAGGCCAGCAAAGGTTATGAAACTGCCTTTTCTGCCTCCATAGGCTTTTGCATGGGAGGTGAAAATTTTACATGGGGGTATTTTTATCTGAACAGAGTTTGGCTTTGTGTAACAAGCTGCATATTGCAAATAAAACCTGTACTTCAAGACTATTAGTAGGAAAAAACAATATGAAAAATTGTAGCTTATTAATTGGCTACAGTGTTGTTATTTTGATGTATTCTAAACAACAGATAGAGAGAACTAGAAAGATAGACCTTAGAAAAAGAACTCAACTGGGACATAAGAAAATTTATATTAGAAAGACATTTTTTCCCAGAAAAGATAATAGTAGCAAACATGTATTCATTCAGTATCACTATTGCAACATCATCTAGTACTCAAGAGATCAAACTTATTTCAGTGATGGTATTAATATCAGTATCCAGCACTTATTAGTAAAGCAAATATAGACCAAGGGAACCAGATAAGCATGTATTTTGAAGCACATGAGTAAGCTTAAGGAGCAAAAACCTACTGAAAGGAATAAAATATCCCAGTCAGGCAGAGCAGAGCAGAGCAGAGCAGAGCAGAGCAGAGCAAAGCAAATGGAAATACATTATCCTGTGGCTAAAGAAACAAGCTCAGCCAGACCTCACACTCTCCTCCAACATTTTCATGGAATGATGGCAGGTAGCTACCCTGCTACTTTAAAGATTAGTTGTATGTAATTTCATTGAACTCAGCACACTGAGCTGCATTTGTAGCAATTTCAGTAACTGCCATTCTGGTTCAAGTCTGTAAATTTTCTAAAAGATACAGAAATATGTTTGCATTTGAGTTTACCTGCTCCATAGATACAGTTATTCTCCCCCTGGCTGCTGCAAAAATAAGCCCAGCTTTTCCCAGATCTGGCTAACTCAGATACAGAGCTGGTGCATCCAGGAAATATTTTCCATCTCTTAACTGCAGTGACATTTGAGAATGCCTGCCCACTGGAAGGCTGCCTGGGCTGTAGATCTTTTATCAAACTGGGGTTTGCCTTCACTTTTGCATTTTGTCTGAGCTTACAGAATTTTTGATTTTATTTAAATGAACAGATATTAGTCCTGACTTAGGACAGTATTAAATAATATCCTTAATCACTTTCTTAAGGGGATCAAAACTTACTGTGTGTTGAAATGCTTTCTTGCACTGACTCCATACAGAGCAAGACTGCTCTGAAATTACTTTTGGTCATTCTTAGCATTGCTTTCCTCTGCCTCTGTAGACGAAATTGGAAGTGTCATTCACTGTATTCCTTCCCAATACACTAGCAGTATCTTCTCCACTTGAAGAGTATTTTGAGGAGCAGATCCTCTCTTATTACAACTTATCATACAGGGCACAGCTCTCAACAGCTCCACAGTAAACCCACACCAAACTGTAAATATGACATAACAAGGGGCGTTGAAAGCACCATGGGTCACTTTAAAATTTTAATAATGACCTACTTTTTATAGCAGCAAGGATTTGGGAACATGGCAATTCAGAACAAATGAAGAAATATTTCTTTGCCTTTCCCACTTGGTACCTTCTGGTGGGTATTCACACATTAAATACTTACTGCCTAGCTGAACTGCTGGAAAGTTGTTTACCTCTACCTTGCCTATAGGCAGGCTCCTTTCATGAGAAATTAAGTAAATGTACTTAAAATAAGTAGAGGAATATCCATTCCACTCAATACTCCTCCCCCACCCAATAATTGGAGCTGGTTCTCTTCTTACAAAACAAAGACTATTTTAAACATCAGGAGTACTAAGGCATAAATTTGGCAAAAAATATGTAACTTTTTCCAGAATCATTTGGAAAACAAGATGGGTCCTTTAATTACCAAGTAGAAATAAAGCTGTCAGGCATTTACTGACAGTTTTTCAAAATGATCTTTAGCACACAGCACAGAGAAAATGTAACTTCAGTGCCCAGCGTTAGATCAGAGTTTGTCTCCCAGCGATTAGAATGAAAGAATATATGAAGTCTGAGGGCGACATCTGGTATTTCAACACAAAAATGGAAACTCTCAGACTTAAAAAGGCTTTTGTCAAGATAATCTCCATTTAAAGCTCAACAATGTAAATGGTGACCGGATTGAAGATTGCAAGCAGTAGAACCCACAAAAGTGTGACACTGAAAAGATGACTTTTATTTAGCTGGCCTTTTCTTATCTGTTAACATGGTATGGTGTGAGCAGTATATGGACTGTGCAGGGCAAAAGGGAATGCCACGGATGGCTGCGTTGAACTACCCGAGTACTGTAATGTTTACTGCTCCATAAAACCCATCATATGGAAATCAATTCCCATCACAGAGCTTGTTGTTATATATTTTGGCTGTTGAATTGTAAATCAAATGGTGGAAGCTTAAGTTCAATATATAATGTGTCTTAATACAGGAATTCTTCATTTTTTTATTTTTTATTTTAGCAGTTACTCTACACAACTATGACTTCTTGTTTTGAACAAATGCAAAATATAAATTGTCTATGGCAGCACGTATTAAACTGATTCAGCTCTTGTAGTCTAGCAGGAAAAGGGCAGAGAAAGGCCATGTGCCTATTGCAGTGTCTTTCAGTCAAGCCCCAGAAGGCCATTACTTTCTGCTTAGAAAAAATAGGTGGGATCTTAGGCAGCATGAAGAACGCCTAATGATGAGGAAACCTTTTGCCTCATGGTTTGCCTTATTATTTTCAAAAGGTCAGCTGTTAAATGTAGGCCAATACAAACATTGTTGCACAAGAACTTGAACTAAAGAAAACAACATGGCCATATGCACCCACCAAAATAGCTCTGGCTTTTTTCTCCCAGGAACTGCCCTGTTTCTTCTGCACACCCTGAATTCCCCCCTGCTTCCAGTGCTTGCTGCCTGCCGCCCTGCTGGCTCACACCCCATGCCAACTGATCAGCTGGGACACCTAACATCAGAGGAAAAGTCACAGACAGCAGAATCTAATGAGATACCTGGCTTTGATTTTATTTTAATTCTGATTTTCTATCTTCTGTATGATTTTAAACTGGTGGTGATCAGTGTGACATACAGTATCACTGATGGTTAGGGAATGTAGTCCCAGCCTTGCTCTTGAGTCTGTAGAAATGGAGAAAACTGAGAACAGCAAGAGATTAAGAGCAGAGTAGGAGTTTCTATCTTTCCTTAACAGTCCCCTGACTATACCTACACCAATAAGAAGCACTTGCATATGAGTCATCAACCATTTTAAAGCCAGTATTAGCCTGTGAACAGGTTATGAGCTGAAATGATTAACAGTTGTCAGAGAGGGGTGGGGAACAATTACTGCTCCATGGCCTGCTCTTCCCCATAGAAGACATCAGCCTTACTGCCCCTCTAACAGAATATATTCCCTAGTTCACAGGTTCCCCTGAGTGGAAAAATGAGGTGTGCAAGCACTTATCCTTCTCACCATTGCCTCTGAAGGTCAGGCAGCTCCTACTCAGGAGGTTTGCATGCCAGCTGTGAGGCTAAGGTCAGTAGAGATGTACACAGAAAGCCAAAATTCTTGGGAGAGTGGCTGGTTCAGAACTGAGTGGTGAAAGGGGTAATAATACAGAACAGCTTAATATTTTTAATTTTTATTTGGAAAAAAAAAGATTCCTATAATTCATATAAATTAGAGAGAATTTGTTCTTTGGTTGTCAGGAACTGAGGAAGATGTGTAAGATGAACATGTAGGACAACCTGGCACGTTTAGATGCCCATGAACCTCAGGAGTAATAGAATAGTTGGCTGAGGATTCTTTTTCCCTGACCTTGATTTTGAAGGCACTGGGGGAATTCCAGGAGACTGAAAGAATACTTATGCTGTGCTAGTATATAAAGTGTTGAAGTGACTTGACTGAGATAAATAGCAGTGACAGGGAGTGTAGAAAAAACACACTGGTAGAGACAACAAAGAGTGAAGTATTCCAAGAATAAATAATAGGCACAGGATTGTGGCGATTTTTCTGAGACTTGGCAAAAAAATCTCATTTCATCATTTCAGATCACAGGTTTGTACAGGTATCTGTGGAGATGTAACATACCTAGATGATTGCAAGGGGGTTAATTTTTGTACTGTGTAAAACCTAGTGAAAAGTTAGCAATATATCATGTCAGAAAAGCCCTTGCTAAGTGGTTTAGAAACAACAGTTCCCATGAGTATAGTTTTATTTAGCTCTTCCCTCTATATTTCAACTTTATATGCTCCATGTTGTCCTCCCTCTCAGTGTTTGCTAACATATAATTCAGGAGCTCTTAGCTACAGGGAGGTGTCTGAGAGTGGAGCTGGTGCTGCAACCAGCAGGATATGGCTGCAATGGCAATGTCAGGGTACAAGGTAGGTCTGGAGCACATGGTGAGCAGTACTCAGCACTGGAACTAGAGGAGCCCAGGGCTGCTGCCAGGTGCCAGAGCACAGCCAAGCTTCTTGGATGCACCTGTTCACTCACTGCCTTCAGAGCAAACCGAGTTCCCTGTGCAATCCTGCAGCAAACAAACAAAATGTCTAGTATGTCCTTGTCTACTTGCTGGAGGCTTGAGGGAAATAAAGCAAGCAGGAGGAGAAGGATGAATTTTACTTTTTATACAAGATTGGTATGACAGGTAGTCCTCATTCTGAAAAGACTGATGAAAAAATAGAAAGGGTAGAAAAGCACCAAAAAAAAAAAAAAAAGAGACAAGGGCAAAGTGCTTTTCATGGAGAAATTGAGGGTTCCATCTGTTTAGCTTGTCAACAAGAAAAGTGAGAAGTGACTTGCTTACAGTGTGTAAGTGCTTTCCTAGGCAGAAAATACTGGGCAGTCATCACTTCCCACAGCTTGCAGAGAAAGACAACAACAGGATCCAGTGGCTGAAAGCTGGAGCCAGCCAAATTAGATTAGAAATTATGCTCAAATTTGTAAAGATGCCTGCTTAGTAAACACATGAACAAGGAGATACCATTCCATAGAGCCAGACAGGGTGTTTTGTGAGAGATAGGCTTGAGCCAAATGAGACATTTCACTCAACTTGAATAAAATAAATGCAAGTTAGTGATTTCTAAGAGGAGGGATTAAACTGTCAAACAACAACTTAAAAAAAAAAAAACAAATCAAGCTTTTAGGTCTTCTTTGCTCAATTCATGGACATCTGTCAGACTAGAAGAACAAAGGGAGACATTTCCAGTCTCTTTTCCTAACAAAAAGTCACAGATGGCTGAGAGGAAAATGGCCAAGAATGACATGCTAGGAGGAATAAATGGAAATCCTACACCTCTTGCTCCTTCATACTGGTAAGTAATCATGGAACCTTCCTGTTAGGAAGGTTCCTGGGGGAAGGAAATGAAAGACCATCTTTAATTATACTGGCCATTGTATTGATGCATTTACATTAAGCACTCAGCTCCACTGGTGATGAGCATAGCATCATTAACATCAGAAGGGGCAGCCTTGCAGCATTAGATGGAAGGGGAGAGGAAGAAGACCTACTGGTGTGAGAAGGGACAGCAGATCCGGATGCAGGGTGTCAGGGGTGGCACAAAACCACTTGGCTGTGGCTGAGGGGAGATAGACAAGAGGCAGCATGCAGAGCTGCAGTGGCAGCCCCTGGAATGAGGCAACAGAGGATGGAAGGTGGCCAATAGTGTGCAGGAAATTGAAGGGAAGCAGGAAAGATGTGCAGATGCACCTCAGAGTAATAACACAAGCTCATCGACTGTTCAAGAGAAGCAAAACTATGACCTGCTGAGAGCTTTCCCCTGCTTTGCCCTCAACTACAAAATCTATTTACACTACTGGCCTCCCACTGCCTGCTACAGTCATCACTGTAAAAGCAGTATGTCCTGCTGCGCAGAAACCAAGCTGCATGGAAAAGTTTGCTCTTGGATCTCACCAGCTATTGCTACACTGCTCTCAACACCATGGGGCTTCCCAGCAAAAATTGAACAATCCAGCACAGTGAGAGAAAAGCTTTTCAGTGCTCAGGCTTCAGTAAAATGCAGACACAAAACATTTATGCAACCCATGGGCTTAGGCTTTCTTGACCTACTGTGGCATGGCTTTTGGGGATTAAAATAAGAGAAGTGGGAATTTCAGGCAATGCTGGAGGTGAGAATGGGTCCCATGTGGACTTAAGATACATAAAGGCTAAATAGCTACCAAAGCCAATTACAAGCTTAAGCAAACTCATGTGATAAGCACAAATACATGCCTGTATAATAAACACATATAAATAAACATGTGTTTATTAACCCTATTTAGGAGATTACTGTCTTTCTTAGAAGAGTTTATTTTAATTGATAATTCTTATTTAAATGTTATTTTAACTGAGGCAGAGGGGATGGACAGAAAGGGGAGGACAGAAAGGAGGACAAGACAGTCCTACAAATTCACTCACGGCTCCTTGTTAACACTGACAAACTCAGAAATTATCCAAATGCCTGCTGATGTCTTCTCTGAAAGCCCTGTATGAATTATAACACACAAGTGCTAGTCTAAAGCAGCTTTTAAACACTTGATTCTAGGCAGATTACAGTGGGTGACACAAGTGGTTTTTTTCCTTATCTGTCTGTAGCAAGATGCTATTTTGTTAATTGCAGAGCATGAAGATAATTATACTGTGGGATGATGGGTTGTGACATGAAGGTGTTCATCTTGGCTAGTGTGGAGTTAGACAAATGGATGGTCAATCATGGCTTGCATTTCCCTGTTGCTGAGTACAAACAAGAAGTACAGTCCTGATTATTAGGAGCTACAAGTACAGATAAGAACCCACTTGGGCTTTAAAAGAAATGAAGTTTACTAAATGTAGTTAGACAAGTCTTACAACACAGATTAATTGCTACTCACTGCTTTTCTTCTGCAGATGCATCACTGCCCTCACAGGCTGGGTTTGGAGAATCCAGTCAGTGCTTCACCATGATGGACATATTCACTGTTTTTGATTGCTTTTTGAAAACCAGTTTGTGCTTTTCTTCAGCTGCCAGAAGCAAGCCTGCAGCCATAGCTTGGGTAAGTAGGTGGCAGGGCTACTGCCAGCCCCCTGTAACTCTAAGGTGGCTGGTATGGGGGTGAGTTACACAGCAGTTACTTACTGTCCTTTCTTTTGCAGTGGTGAGTGGCAAGCAGCAGAGAGGACTGTGCTTTGGAGAAGCTTTCCAGCTGTGGGCAGGAAGGCTGTTATTAGCACAGAGTTGATAGATGTTCTAATGATTGTTTGGATCCAAGTGAGGGGCTGTCACCTTGCCAGGAGGACAGATTTGTTGGGGGTGAAGGGTAAACAGAGCCAGGTATCCACTTCCCATCTCTGTGCTTTGTAGGGGATTGATTGCTGTGGATTTGTGTGAGCACAGCAGGGACAGTGCATGCAGATCCAGCTGCAATGGGTAATACAATCCCTCAGTCACTGGGCAAAGCCGGACCTTAGATTTGGGATTAGTCTCTGTGCCTCTGTTTTGTTGTTACAGGTGCAAACAACCACAGAGTGCTGCAGAAGAGCAGAGCAGACAGCCGTGGCGCTGAGCAGGGGCCAGTGCTGCTGTGTCCTGAGCAGCCCCTTCCCGGGCAGGCACAGCAGCCAGCGCTGGCTCCCCAGCCCACAGCACCCACACGTGCACCTGCCTGCGACTGACCGCAAGGTTTGCAACCCGCTTTGATGAGAGCAAACAAAAATATCCATGATCAATTTAATTCTTCATTCAGCTCTCATAATTGGTTACAGCAAGTGATGATCAAATTAATTTTTGCTCTCTCAAGTCCTGTACTTTAACACATGTCAAAAGACATTTTGCTATTTGCTGCAGTTTGAACTGATCCTGGAAATACCAGCTTCTGTTGCTGCTTTTCAAATCCTAAACTTCAATGGCTAATTCAAGCTTTAAAAATTCAAAGACTAACAGAAGTGTAAGGAAATTTTTTGAAGAAAAAAATCAATCAGAAATTATTTGAAGTCTATCATTTGAAGTCTATTGGAAAGAATTTCAAGTTGATAAAACAGAAATTAACTTTTGCTGTCAGTATTTACAGCAACAACACTCCAGGACAGAGGGATCCAAACTGAAAAATCTTATTTATAAAAATGAAACCAGATTCCACTGGAGGGGAATGCAAACTAAATAGCAGGAGTTAAAGGAAAGCCAGGTAGATTTTGGTGGTAGACAGCCACCATGACTTCTGGGTCAGGTTCCAGGCAAGAGCTGGTACCACCAGCATCTTGCCCTGTCCATGAAACAGAAGAAAGGTAGTGCAAATCCCTTGTTGGCCTCTGTTTCTATTTCCAGACTAGCTCTTGTGCTTTAGATTCACTATCACCATTCATTGTTAATGGTCTCTCTGGGGCACAGACATGGAGAAATTAAGCTTTGCTATACCCAGAAGGCCAAGAGCACTGCCAAGAGTCAGCACCTGATTTAGACTCATGGTGATGAGGCTCAGTTTGAGATTCAGAGTGATGTCCCCTGTCAGAGGCAGAGACATCTCTGTCTCAGGGTGGCTTTGTGCTGAGTGGACCAAGCACTTCTAGGCTGGGTCCCAGAGAGATGTGATGGTCAGACTGAAGATATTCAAGGTCAAGTGAAGATATGCCAAATAACAAAAATGCCCTTCTCGTGCCGACAGTGATCTTGCTGCTGTGTTGCAGGCTAGTGAGGTGTATCTGAGGCTCATGCATTTATCTTTTTTCTTTGGAAAGTAAAGGAGGTCCATGAATTCCCCAACATACAAAGTAAATAAATCCTCTTTTTTTTTTTTTTAACACAGCTGCTTCAAATGAAAACATGCTATAGTTTTCTTGATTTCTCGGCCACTGCCAGACACAAGGAAAGCGCCACACATATATTGCTGAATTTGGTTTTGCCTCATTGGATTTTTATGGATGGTTACCCTCAAAAAACAAACTATTAATAGGCCTGTGTCTGAATGCTCGACCATATGAGACTTCATCTGTTACATTCAGGCTGTGTTTTGATAGATTGTTATTCCATTAACTAAAAATCCTTTGGGCTATGAAGGATATAAAAACAGTCCTACAACCACTTGCCCTAAAACTAATATTTAAATATCACAGGGAAAAACTGAGTAGTCCATTAGAGGGATGGGAAAGGAATTACATCATAGACAGAGAATGAAATAGATATGAACTCTAGCAGTATAAACCAACAAAAAGCAGAAGTCTTTTGAGCTGTGATTTGTTTAAGTGATGCTAACAATACTACAGATAATTTAAATAGATCTTGTAACTCTGTTGTTGTTTCATAGGTTAAATTACACTAAGATGATAATGTAGCTTTGGGGTAATTTACATAAAGAAAAAGCTAGGCTCCTAAAATTGCAGTTTTCTGCATATCCTTCTTAAAGAGAACAAATTCCAAAACAATTTTGATTTTAGAAGCAATCTGTGAAGCTGTCCAGTGATCATTGCTTCTGCTCTACATTCCCAGGCAAAATTAGCCAATAACTTTTATTTTCACTCATGCACACAAACAAAAATTCTTGCTTAATCTCATCTGCCTTTTCTAGTTTATAGTGCAGGATAAACAAATTTAAATGAAGAGATTCCTGAATTTAATTAATAAGCAAGAAATTTTTATTTGAATATGAGTTTTTAGGTTGCATTACATATCTTTATAATTTGATTTTAAGAAAGTTTAGCATTTTTTGTCAGAAACTTTGTAATGCAAATTTCCACCTAAATATAATCTTGAGGCTAAATGTGATAATTTTTTTTCCTACCTATGTACCCATACACATTGTGTATACAGATCTTGCTTGGAGTACATGTATTTGTGTTCTAATTATTTTTTACTCTGATAATATTTAAAACCAAAGAAATCATTAATCAGAACCTGTAAGTAAAATGCAGAGAGATGTATAAATTTAAGTCCTAAAGTGCTTTTTCAAAAAACCAAACCCTCTCATAGATGATTATTACATACATATATTTTGAAAACAATGCCTTTTTTTCTCAAGACCCTGGTTCAATTCTGCCCTTTAGGTTTGTTGGCCTGTGAACAAAGCTAAGACCACCTGCAAAATTCATCAGCACGAGAAGTGACATTGCATGGGTTCAAGTGATTAAAAAACATAAGGAAATAGCCAGACCTGGTTTTGGCCCCTCAGCAAAGGGAAGTCTCTGGCAGCTCTGATTTCTTCTGCAGATTGAGCATGGTCCTGCTGGCAGCTGGATATGGTGCACACAGCAAAGCACTCCCCTTCCTGGCTCCATGCTGGAGGTAAGTCACCATCAGCTCTGGCACGAGAGCCCTGCTCTGCTCAGCAACCAGAGGGTGGTGTTCAAAGCCCAGCAGGTCTCCAGGACAAAATTCCTGCTGGGCCCTGCCCCACTGACATGGGCTGCTCTGATATCTTTCACTGAGGTAGGCTTCCCCTTGGTGCAATCCAGCATTTACTGTGGGATTTGCGTGAGGAACCTGGAGTGCCATTTAAAGGCTGCCACTTTCAACCCACACCTTGAAATACCCGCTTTTGTACACTCCTTGTAAGCACCTTGTGGAAGCAGAGAGCCTCTAGAATTGCAGGTTTTTTAACCTCTAAGCAAAGCAAGGATCTGTTCCCCCTCTCCCCACAAGCTGCCATCAGAATAATAGGCCCCACAGAATTAGTAAATCAAAGGTTTCACTCTGAATGCATCACAGCTGTGGAAAACATATACTTCAGTTTTCAGGGCTGACGATTTCCAGCTCTATCCAAAATAACTGCCCCTGTAATTCCAATCAAAACTGCTTCCCACCACCAACTTTAGCAGGAAACATCCCAAAAACTGAAGCCTGATGTTAGATGGCATAGAAATTTGAGTTGGTGAATATCTGAATGTTTTCAGTGTGCCCCCAAAGAGCCAGGTGGGCACAGTGTGCAGGAGTCAGTAGCACAGCACAAGTTGGGTAGGAAGTGACAAGGCCTCCTGCCCTCTCCTTTCAGCATCCTTAAATGCCCTAGGATGCCCCTGCCTGTCAAAGATTTTTCTTCTTGCTGTAGCTGGAATGGTAATGAGATGGTCTCCTGAAGCTCCTTTCACCATTATTCTCTGCTCCAACCTGTCCTGGGCAGTTTCAGCTGAGAGGGCAGAGGGGTGCAGCAGCGAGGCAGGATGCAGTGCCCCATGGAGGGAAGGGCACCGTGCCAAGGCACGGGGCTGAGCTGAGTGTGCTGGGAGCACAGCAAAAGCCTGCAGGCAGCTACAACAAAGGGCTGCTCAGGACCCTAGGGATGTGGAAAGCTACTGGTACAGACACAATTTCAAAATAAAAGTGGCTTTCAACTGCTGCTCCTGGAAGAGGTACCTGTCTTCTTAATGAGCATGTTCCCATATCAGAAATTTGTTTATTTTAAAACTCACATTTAGTGCAAGGGGAATATTTCTGTCAGTGCTTTGGTTGCACTTGGTTGAAGACACTGCTGTGACACTTGATCAGCTTGGCATTTAAAATGTCATTTAGACCAGAAAGCAACTAAACCTGAATACTGAGGCAGATGTCATGAGCAAAGGTGAACTTCCATAACTGAATGAGATTGCTGATAAAGACTGAATTGCAGGAGTGTTTGCAGAAAGCCCAGTGGAAGACCACTGATTCTTCTGAGTATGCTTTATTTCCTGTATGTGCCTTGTGCAATCTACCTTGGAGGAACAATGCTACAAGAGAATGTCACTGGAATTTTGCATTTAAAATCCAGCATTTGTGGTCCCTGCTGCTTAAGCAGGATGAGCAGGTTTCTGTCCTCTCCAGAAATGGGATTGATGATATTTTCTAAACCAATCTACTGAGTTCTAGACTTGCTTGCAGGGTAGGAGGACACGCTCAATTTTTCTCTCTATGTAGCATTGCTCCACACAAAGTTGTTCAAAACTGTTTGCTACCTCAACGTTTCTGTTCCAGATGACAGCAGAATGATAAACAGGTGGAGATCTCTTCTTTCAGCATGGATTGTGTAGGAAGAGTTACTGCCTATCCCCTAAGTACAGAATCTCATTCCCAAATGTACCTCCTGACGTGTGTTTAGGATGCAGTCCAAAAAGCCACAGGACAAAGAAGGCAGATGAATGAAATTGGTAGAAAACACATTAAGGAGAAATAGAGGCAAAAAAAAATATTAAGAGTTAATTGCTCTACCTGTATTTGAGCCCACAGGTCTTGCATAGATGAGTGTTAGTGATGAAGCTGTCTGTTGGCACCAGGGCAAACTTTGTTCTTAAGGTCAAATAATCTATCGAGATAAAAATGTTAAACAAGTCCTTTCCACTTATGCTGCTCAGTATGGCTCTAATTGCTTTTGAGCTGTGCTCAGTGCTTTTGCTGACTTAAAGTAAATAAAACATTATCCTTTTCTAATTAGACAGGTTAGGAGATGTTGGTGCTACTTCTTACTAATTAAGAATATAACTAATTTAAAGACATTACAGCTAAAAATCCCACCTTTAAACAATTAATTAATCCAGAATTTGATTTAATAAGGATGGAAGCAACTGAGTGTTAAGTAACCCAGTCAGGTGGGCAGGCAAAGGAAAATCAGCCAGTGTAGAGTCAGTGGTGCAGCCACTGTGGGGGGTTATTGGGGAGCAAAGGTTTTTTCTTCTTGACAGGCAATTGCAAACATTTAATACATCCAACCCCCTTCTCAGTCATCTTTAACAACCATTTCTGTAGGTCATTACACTGAGGGTAATCATCAAGGTGCTGGCAGCGGGGGCTGCAGGAGCCTCTGTGGGGAGAGGCCAGGGCTGCCCTGTGCTGGATGCAGCCAATGCACCACAGGGCATGGCTCAGTCCAGCTGCCAAACAGGGGCACGTCTGGGAAAGAGGATTTGAGGTCGGGCAAAATCTATTGCACAAGCAGAGGAAGAGGGGGGGAAGAAGTGGGCAGCAGTCACCTGAACAGCAAGTTTAAAGCAGGAGGAGAGTGAGGAGGTGCTGCAGGTGCTAGAGCTGAGATTCCTGGCAACCCCAGGAGGAATCCACACTAGCAAGCAGGCATTTCCCAACAGGAACCTCAGCCTGTGGAAAACCCATACTGGGTTTATCCAAAAAGACTGCAACTGATGAAGAGGACCCAGGCTGAAGCAGGGGGCAGGAACAGCAACAACAGGAACAACAGCTGTTATAGACTGACCACCATTCCCTGAGGAGGAGGCAGAGGAGTCAGGACTGAAGGTGTGAAATAGTGGGAAGGGAGGGTGGTGTTTTACAGTTTTTGACTTTGTTTCTCACCATGCAATTTTAATTGGCAACAAACTTAAGTCTCTTATTGATGGTAACTGGCAAGCACTCTTCCCATCTTTCTCAACCCATGAAGTTTCTCTTCTCTTTCCCAACCAGCTGAGATGCTGGGGTGAATGAGAGGGTGGGTGGACACACCCCCCATCAGTTATGAACAGATCAGGTACAGGAAGCCTTGTGGAGAGGGCAAGCTTTGCTAAAACACATAAGCAGACTGGAATAAAAGTCAACTATTAGCAAGATACAGAAAAAAGCCACAGTCCCAACTAACTCTCTTTCAAACGTGAACTTGCCAGCTTCACATTTTTGAGACTGGGTTCTGGCACATTTTACTTCTCTACCTCCTAAAAAGATGCGCAATATCAAACTTCCAAAGACCTTTAAAAATCTTGCCACAAGAGAGCAAACAGTCCATCTCAAATCCTTATAAGAATATCTTGTCATGAACCTGCACAGCAAAAGAGATTTTTGTGACAGAGGGCCCTCTTCTTATGGCTGAGTTCCCTTATGGGTGAGATGTCATTTGATTAATGTAGCTTTGCAAGTTTTATATCATGTTTCATCCCATACTGGAACACAGCAATGTGTTTTGCATACTCATGCATATACTTAAGAAAACTTTATGAATGAAAATTATAATCCTGACTGGTCGAACTATTCTAACTTGTCTTATAAAAATTTAAAGAGATGGCTTCCCAAAATAGTATGTGAAGAGTACACTATCTGCCATGCAGAGACAGTAAAAGGATTATGTTAAAATGCATAAATCTCTATTTCAAATGCATATTTGTATTCTGCTGAATGACACAAAAATGAGGAGTAACTCTCACAGGAATGGTTATCATGCTAAAAAGAGTTTGAGAGCTACTTGTGTGAAGACAGGACACTGACAACATGAGAAAAAGTACAGTATCTTGATGAGATTAAGACTTGTCATGTACTCTGTCCTATTCCCAAAATTTTCTCACTTGTTTCCTTACCTTCAATTCAATAAACTAAACTACAATTACTATAGGAGGCTTTTATTCTAAGCAAAACCAGTGAAAATACAATTGACACTGACAGCCCAAGCTGAGACAAGTCATGTTGTTGCTCTTGTTATTTGCTGGCTGGTTTAGGTGGGATCCACTCGTGTATCTTCTTGCGAGTAGTAGAATAAGGCACATACTGCTCAGGAGTGCCACTCACATTGAATTTATGGTTCTCCCAGATAAATTTACGAGCAACTGGTGGCTGAACAACTGGAGGGTCATCCGTCATTGAGTGCAGCCAGCGATGCCTTAAGAGGAAAAAGACATATAGTTACTAAGGAACATCACATAATGTCTATCAAGCCTATCTCCTGACTCCCAAGGGTCCTCCTCTGAAGAGACACTACATATTTATTCTGAGAAGGGAAAAAAATAACTTTAATCCAGTGTGACTTTGAATGAGACTATGGGATATTGATTTTAATTAGTTTCACAAGCATAATTGATAAGTAACAGTTCTGCCTCCAAGAACCTGAAAGCACATCTAAGGACAAATTTTCTGTTCCTTTGTACGCCCAGTATTTGGGCAGAGTATGTTGTCACTGTTTGTACAGCCCTCACCAGGCAGCCAGGTTAAGGCAGGCACTACAAGTGACAAAACCATGATGTTTGGTTTTGTTGCCTGGGCTTTTTCTTTGTTAGGTTATGGAGATTTGTTTTGTTTTTAATTACCAGAAGACTACACTGCACAACAATTTCAATGCCATTTTCAAAGCATCCATGAGGCTGCCACTTGTAATACAGATTAACGACGTAAGTACACCTAAAACAAGCACATAAATATTTACTGACTGCACAACCAAGCAGTAATAGGGTAATTACCAAGTGATTCCAGTGATTAGCCTTTACCTATGAACTAAATGTCAATCTTTATCTGTGCAAGCAACATTAATCATCAAGCAAAGCATTTTCCCTAACAAGTTACTGAAACACTGCATCAGGGACCAACTGAATTGATTTCATCCCTTTCCCATTTCAGTGCCTGAAGCAACTTTCAAATATTAATTACATTTTAATTATCTGTCAGTTTACATGTACTTCATACTGTGTATAGTTATAACAAAAGTAAGGTTATGACATTTTTTGCAAGCTTATGTATTTTTTACTGAGGTAGAATTAAGGAGATTTCTGCTAATCAGCTTTTGCAAAGACTTGACCTAAAAATATGAAGTCTTCTTTTCTAGTTCTATTAGAAAACCTAAAAATTGCATCTTCAGCCCTTAGCAACAAATCCAGCACACTTGATTTATACAGCAAAACAAAACCATGATAAAAGTGGTGAGAAATAGACTGACAAGTATATTCCAAATCCAAATAGCTCTACAGAAGGTTGGTAATATTTTCAAATTGCTTCTTGACATGTATTTTTTTAAAAAGATTAAAAAATCACAACTTTGGCTATAACTTTAGTATAAAAATTTCACTTTAAAAAGAGTGTCAGCCTAAAGTTCTTTTTCTAGAAGTAAAAACCAAACAGTATATACATGTGTATAATGCTCTTTCTCCCTCTGTTCTCATTTGTAAATCTGGTCTCATTCAAAGTGTACATTTTGCACTGCTTTTATTAAAACAAATATAAATGGCTAACAATTTCAGTCTGGAAAAAGGTGGCCCCATAGCACTACTAATCACGATGTAGTCTGATGATACAGGATCAGGTCTTGCTCAGTTTTAATCCTGGTGTTTTAAACCAGCCTCTGAAGTGCCCTGGCCACACCACAAAAAGCTCTCACCTTGGGTGAACTCTCTTGCCTGACTCACACCTGTCACAATAATTCTGTGTACTACTGGGCTTCACATCACCTCAGGTATCACGTGTCCTGTGACAGCCTGCATCAAGGTTGGCAGAAACACTGCAAAAAAGCTAACCTGACAGAGGAGGGATCCTGTGCTCACACCCAACAAGCTCTCCATTGCTAACACAGAAACACAGAGTTTGTGGCATGAGAGAAAGGGCAAAAGAACAGTCCATTCTGCTAATACTGACTCAAGGACTGCAATTCAAAATGCTTTGCAGTATCACTCCAGAGGAGCCCCAGCTTTTCAAAACTGGTCACTGTAACATATGCTGGCTTTGGCCAGGGTAGAGTAAATTTTCTTTTTAAAAATAAAAATTAAGGCTCTTACTGCAATGTGCAAGAGACATTAATAAAGTGAATTTAACTCTTATGTGACTGTGCTGCTTTGGGCTGGGGTAAACTTAATTTTCCTCACGGTGGCTGGTATGGGGCTGTGTTTTGGATTTGTGCTGAACACAGGGTTGATACTATAGAGATGTTTTTGTTATTGCTGAGCAGGGCTTACACAGAGCCAAGGCCTTTTCTGCTTTTTGTACTGCCATGCTGTCAGGGACACTAGGGGTGTATGGGACATTGGGAGGAGACACAGCCAGGACAGGTGACCCCAGCTGTCCAAAGGAATATTCCGTACGACATGGCATCACACTCAGTATATAAAGTAGGGGGAAGAAGGAGGCAGAAGGGGATGTTTGGACTAATGATATTTATCTTCCCAAGTCACCATTATGCATGATGGAGCCATACTCTCCTGGAGATGGCTGAACACCTGCCTGCCCATGGGAAGCAGTGAATGAATTCTTGTTTTGCTTTGCCTGTGTGCAGCTTCTGCTTTCCCTACTGAACTCAACCTGCCGTTTTCTAGACTTTTCCCTTCTGATTCTCTCCCCAGTCCCACTGGAAGGGGGAGTAAACAAGCAGCTGCCTGGGACTTGGTGACTGCCTGGGGTTAAACCATGACACAGGCAACCTACAACACACACACACGTTCACCTAGTGATGCTTCTGGTGACAGTGGATAAGGATCCTGCACACAAATCCCTATTTAGGCACCTGTCATCACACCTCACCATCCTCATGCTCCCCAAGGGTCACACACACCACCAGGATGGACAAAAACTTGTCAGACAGAAATCCAGTTACAAAGGCCTTGAAAGACAGGCTGGAGCAAGCACAGCACTAGAACTGCTCAGTTCAAATGCACTGTATCATCAACTATAAATGCTCAGCTAAAATCTATGTTCCAAGCTTGTGTGATGTCTGGCACTTCTGTCATTACAAGTGTACTTGTCACACATTCATTCCTTGAAACATCAGAAAAGTTTCATGATGCCATTTAACAGAGTAGCTTTACCTGCCATTTAAACTATTGCTTTGCAGCTTTTAAAGACTAAATCCATAAATCTTTTAAAATACAGCATTTTTGAATAATTAATATATTTGGGTTTAAGATTTTTTGGATTTCTATAACATCAACATGAAACCAAGCTCAAATTTAAATAGATCAGCAAAACCAATCCTTGAATCACATTTTCTCACTGGAAAGTAAAAATAAATTTGCTCAGTGACAAGACATGCCAGTCCAGTCACAGGTATTGAAAAACATGCAGATACTTCAAAAGTTTGTTTAGCCAATCAATACACTATGAATTATGCTTATTTTTAGGAGTTTCAGGGCTTATCCTGGTCACAAAAGATTCCCCTTAGAAGCCCAATATGTGACTTATGAAAGCATTTTGGTTTGCAGAGCCTGTTCTCTCAAACAAAAGCTCCCACTTTCCACTGAAAATCTTGAAAACTTTATTTTGGGAAGACTTTCCCCTTGACACCTGCCTCAAAGAATCATTTGAAGCTCTGAGATCTCAGACTCTACCCCTAGATGCTCAGTAAAAGCTTTTCATGCACTAGATTGAACAGCATGAATAAAGAGATATGACATCCTGTA
This sequence comes from Dicaeum eximium, assembly GCA_013396995.1. Classification (NCBI taxonomy): domain Eukaryota; kingdom Metazoa; phylum Chordata; class Aves; order Passeriformes; family Dicaeidae; genus Dicaeum; species Dicaeum eximium. Next base: position 57,509 of record VWZP01010280.1, read on the forward strand.
GATGGCCAGATTTCTATACAAACACTGCCTATAAATCCACAGTGGAAAAAAAAGGATTCAAAAGCAATTAATGACTGAAAACCTACAAAAAAGCAGACAACTTGCACAGAGTACAGAAAAATCAGGAGGATGCAAGCAGCTCTTCATGATGTGAAGCAGCTTCCTGAATCAGTGAACAGTCATTAGGAAGCAGACTGAGGCTGGCAAAGCCTTTGCACTTTTTCTTGCATAAATGGATAAAAGACACCTCAACATATCTTCAAAAACTCTCAAGACTATGTAGAATTTTTTTCCAAAGCTTTAAGAAATATTTAAAAGCAAATAGATTTCAAACTGAAGCTGCAAGAGACTGGAGCCAATTATATGATGTACAAGCTGTCAAACAAGAAGTGATGCTACACAAACTCAGCAGCCACTACCATATGTGCATCTGCAAGGTTCAGGCACAGCTTGAGCCAGCTCACCATGTTTGCCAACTTGTTAACATTCACTTTGTGCCACAAGTTAACCATGCTACAATGAGACAAGAGAAATTACGATGTGGGTTCAGGTCATAGGAAAGAGAAGGAGAAAGGGACAACAAATGTGTTTATTTGTTTACACATGGGAGATTAATTTCTCATGCAAGTTACTACACCATAGCAACGAGATGGCATCCAATTTACATGAAAACACCAAATTAGCATTTAATCGAATTATAAAACCCCACAAATTGATTGTGAAGCTACTAGAAGGATGGAAATTTTCCCAATCCCCTTCCTTTTCTGTTCAATCTTTTTGTTTTGTTTTCCTTGAAGGCAAACTGGAAAAGCAGCATTTTTACAGGAGAATTGCACATTTCCTTACGTTTTCTAGTGTGTTGGCACTTTAAGTCTGAGGATTACATTCCTCCCTGTCAGATCAATTAAAGAGGATTCAGACTATTAAACTGAAGGTAAATTTGCAATACTTCACTATTTGAAGTAAACACTCCTGGAGCTCCTCACAAAGATGTCAGATTTGCACCATAAGGAAACAAGCCTCAAAGTACAGGACAGACACCTTAAATACATAGGACAGTGGTAGCAAAATGAAGTGTCCCTACAAAAGGAAAAACTATTCTCAAATTACAGCTCTTCTTTCTTTTCTCTTGATACTGAAAGAGAAATTTCTTTTTAACTAGTGTGTACACTTAGAGCATTGTCAATTCGTTTGTTCAAAGTATTTGGCCAAACTGCAAACCAAAGTACATTACAGAAATACAATAAACAAATAGCTTAAACACACAGGCCAAGGACTAGTGATGCTGCAGTGGAGACATCCAAGAAAACACTAAACAGAGTCCCCACAGGCATTGCTATAAACGGATTTAACTTCTATTGTTTATACGCTCACAGAGCACACCAGATCAGTGTGTTCAAAAATGGAAGCACTGAGCTCCTGCAAACAACACTGACTAGTAAGAGACAAAACAACTATTTGGTTTCTCTCACTGTCTAAAAGTGAAAAAGATTAATTTGTGTAGGGAAAAATTGTGCCAAATATCTTGTAAAGCATTACAAGAAGATTAGTATCCATCATTCCCAAGGCAAGTATTAAAGAATTTTTAAAAAAATCTAATTAACTTGTCTCCAACAAAGCAGATACCAACATCTGCATTTTGGAGGCAAAAGAAAAAAGAAACCCCAGAGTAAAAAAGAAGTTAAATAACAACTAAATCAGAATAAACCACAGCCTACATATTCTAGTGTGGAAGCATTTTTAAAAAGCAACAGTCTTGATTCCCTGGAGAGTAGACATATGTCAAAACAACACTCTGATTTCCTTTAGACTCTACAATTTCAGTACATCCGTTGTCAAAAGACATTACATCAATTATTTCAGAATACTCAAAATACTCAGTAGCTCCTAAAATGGTATTACAATATGTTATTACATATAAGGTGATCTTCTTGCTGCTTTTTCTTTTTCTCTAGTATCTGAGAAAAGGTAAAGGGTAGCATTTTCTTCTAGTTGTTTCCAGAACTTTTCAACATACCAAAATGCTTTTTTCCACTTCATCATACATGAGCTTCACTTGATTGTACTTAAACAATCATTCACATTCTACAATCCTGAAGGCACACAACTTACTGCAAGAAGAAGATACAACAGCATACCCACAAAACTTCAATGACCTGACCTAAATTAACTGAATTCCAGAGTAAAAACATCAGTGTTCAGAAGAATTCAGATCACATCCACCTCTAACAGCAGTACTTTAAATACTTCCCAGTTGACCCAAGGATGACAAAAATGTATCATACTATTATACTATGGATTAATGACTTTCTTTGTTAATATAAGTAATTTCACACAATTTAATTTATTTCCAACAAATTTCTGGGTCCAAAATAACCTGGGTCCAAAATTACCTGTTGCACAACTCCAGTGTTACACTGACAGCAGCTTGTACAAAATACTGTCAGGCTCAATTCAGAAGTCTCTGGCATGTTAAAAATTTAAGGCAGTATAGTGCCAGATTAAAACTTTTTAGAAGTCTTAAAAGACAGCATATATTCCCAGTCAAAATTTTTGTATTTTTAAGGCTGTCTCTCAGCTGTATGGAAATACACATCAGTGATTTAGATGCGTCACAAGGCTAGTATTCCTATATAAGGATAAACATATGTTATCATGGGACATACAAATTTATCAGCCAAGAAATATCATCCCCCACCTTATCCCTCCTCCCCCAAAAAAATTCCAAATCCCAAACCTGACTGGTACTGCACAACTAAGTTTCCTGACTAAAACCCCTTAGAACACAAGACTGTTTTCCCTTTTGTGCCGCATTACACTCACCAGTCTTGAAAATAACAAAACTTTTACTGCTTCTTTTAAAGGATTTTTTTTCCACATTGATAGGAAAACAAGTTTTTCTACCTCATTAATTTCTGTGAAGGAAACAAACTACTTAAGCCTTGAAACATCACTTTGATTCTCAGGAAGAAACCCTTTACTGAAGTTTGTAAACAGGCAACAAATATCCCATAAACACAACCAAAGGAAAACAAAACAAAACAAAAACAAAAACCTGTGTGAAACAAAACCTGCGCCTGGAAAAAAAAAAAAATCACACATTCCTCAAATGTTCCAGTGAGAGCCACAGTTTAGGAGATTTTATAATCAATCCCAGCCTTGGCACAGAACATTTGTCACAGGAGTAATAAAACCAGTGTTTGCTCAATCTATCCATACACTTCTCTCTTGATGTCATCTTCTGCTTTTGCTTTGTGGCTGAAGTGCTATTCCTGTTCCTTTAAGAATTGCATAGAGATTGTTTTTACAAGTGTACACTGTAACTTCACAAGGGGTGAGTTTTCTAGGAAAACAAAGAAAGGGTCAACAGCTGCAGCCAGAGACCTTCTGGAACTCAAGGCTGTACAGAATTATTACTGAAATGCATGAACAGAAAATAAAATGTCAATAAAAATTATAGTCAAGTAGCAGTCAACATATGGAGAATCCTGGCACTTCAATGTTTACTACCACATCAATGCATATAAATTGAAAAAATTATGATATTAGTGGCTGTGGGTTAAGGAATGTTGCTCTTCCACCATGGCCATATGTTCCTCAGGTTCTTGCTTAGAATGGAAATAACAAATATTTTACTTCTGGTGGCCCAACGCTTTGGCAAAGCATTAACAGGGAATCACAAGTAATACAGAAAATTAGAAGACTGTCTTGACCTGCCCAATCCAGCTGGCAAAATGCTTTTCTCAATCCAAAAAGCAGTGAGTGCCTCTGCCAGGACAGCGAGCAATAAACATGAATGCCGTTGAACATTAGAGTGATGAGTCCGAAATCTTCTGGTCATAGACAAGACAGCTACAACCATGAAATCTTTTTTTTTTTCTTCAATTTTCTGCTTTGTAATATAAGAAAATATAAAGCAAATACACAGTTGGTAATGGTCCACGTTATTAAGCTAAATAGTTTACCATTCAGGGGGCACCATGCTTCCATCAACTTCCCAAAAGGTATTTTTGCCATTCATTTCCTCAGTATATATAACCCATCTGTGCCGACCTTAAGGAAACAAACAGAAATATCATATTAGGAAAAAAAAATTATTTTCTTATAAAGGAGAGAATTCAGGAAAACCAAAGAAAAACATTTTGAGTAATACTATCTACCACAATGGGCACTTATTTTTAAGCCAGTACAGCTTTTATTTTTCCAAGTCTTCTGTATTTCGACTGTTACTGTAGTTTTAGATGACTGAATCTCACACTATCACAAGATGGCAAATATTGGCTATTGTATAAATAATGGGAAATAGGAACTTAGAAAATTTTCAGGCAGAGAAATAGGTTTTGGGGTTTTTTTCCTCCGTTTCGAGAAGTCTTTCCCAATAGGACATTGCCGCTGATAACCTAAGACTAAATTTCAGCTACACAAAACTACCAAGCAACATTAGCCAACAAGTGCTTTTCCTGGTTACACTCCAAGTTAACCTACAGTCAGCAGCTACCTTGGCCTGACCAGTGTGTCAACTGCTTATGTGTCACCTGTGTTGCTTTAGGTGCTGCCTTTTTAAGTACTCTAAAAGCTTGATTTAAAATCCCATTACTTAAGGTAATAGTTAGTTTAAGCCAACCTGTGCTCTTTGCCCTGAAGTGTACATATAAGTGAGTAAAGCTGTGAGGCAGTTCTAAATGTAGTTCTCCTTCTTTCCCCACCTGTTAAATTACCAGCCTTCATGTCAAGGACCAAATTCAACTCTCAATCACAGTATCAGATACCTTTACCTACACAGAGACCATAGGATTGGCTTATATCTAGCCTATATTCATTCTTTCAGACTGACTGTGTTTGCAAATGAATTGAGGGATGCAACAGAGAAACAGAAGCTGTCAAAGCATTTCTGTAAGTCTAAGATTCACACAAGACAAGTGCAGGGAAGTCAGGCAGGCAACAAGTTGTATTTCACTAGCAGAAAGCACACAAGCTATGTGGGAGCTGCACAGTTGGTTGGGAGGTGTTCACATTAGCACACGTACCAAAGAAGTTTCTTTTGTCTTCGTAGTATTTGTTTCCATATTTGTCAATTCCTACCAGATTACCAGTCTTCAAATCATTGACCCTGTCAATTATCAAAACAACAGTTTCAGTTGGTGTCCCCTCAGAATGAAATTGTGACAGAGGTTTCTTAAGGGTTAGTAAAAACCTGTATATATGTATGCAAAGATATTTTGTAAAAAACTATTCAAGCTTATGGATTGCAAAACAATCACCAATACTATAACTAATGTGCACCCCACTGACAGGATGATAAAAGCCATACAAAAAGGCTTTAGGGGACTCTTATTAAACAGCTCATTATAGTAGAAGATAAAGCAACTCTACAAAGTAACAATTTAACACCCACAAAACCTTAAATACTGTGAGAGTCCCAGAGGCACATGTTAATCCACTCAGTAGGAAATGTTACCATCCTTTTCAACTATTAGTAGCTACTATTTCAGCCTGAATTGACATTGGAAGTGGTCAGCACTGAAATGGCACAAGAGACCTCACATGTCTGTGTGGGCAGTAAGGTCCAAGAGAGGAACAGTAATAATATTTTATGCCATTGCAGCTGCTTGCCAAGGAAATACATGCTAAACCCTGAACTATAATTGTTACTTTCTTGCTTTTGTATAATTGTGGAAGATCCATGCATTCACCCTGCAACTCTGTGGGACTTGCTGACCCAGATAAGGTATCTACAAGTTTCAACTCTTTACAGAGAACATATTTTAACATTATTGTAGAAATCAATCATTAAAGTGAGCCTATGATTTACATTCCGGTGCTAAAACCTTAGAGCTAATCAAAGTGTTCTCCCTCTATATTTGCAATTTTGCTTTTCTTTTTACTGACCTTCATCCCAGGCAGAATTAGATAGGGAAAAGTTTCCTCTCAAAGGTTTTAGTGGCTTATAGTATTATGCACACTCTTAACTGATCCCAAGTAAGAGGAGGAATGTGCTCAGATGAAGCTTTTTTGTTGTCTTTTCTCCCAGGGTGTGTGGAAGTGACAATCATTCCAGCAAGTACTTATTTTAAACCTCTGTGGTGGCAGGCAGAGAGATTCTCTGACACATCTCTCCTCTGTCAAAGAAACACTAAAAGATCTCTGGCTCAACTATACAAGCCTGAGTTCCCAGCTTCAGAAAAAGAAGAGCCATTTCACAGCTGCTCTCCCTGTCTTGCAAGTGCTCTTATGCCCTTGTCCTGACTTCATGCCCTGAATACCAATATCAGACACTAAGAGGTATTTACGGCTTCCTGAGAATATTTTCCAGCCAATTTCACTGAATTTTAAGTAAGGAGAATGTTTCCAGCCACAAAGGCTCTTAATAATTTGACTTTATAGCATATAAATCTTCTGCAGCTGCCTCAGTGGAAAACATATAGAGAAGAGCAAGGAAATTCAGAGAGTCTCCTGACCTGGGTAAATAATTTTTTTCCAGTTACCAGTGATTACTTCTTAAAATCAACTGTTGCAAGAAAGAACAGCTTGATAACACTTCCATTAAATTATTCCTTGAACTGGGATGGATGATTTAATGGCTTGAAAGGTGAGCAGGAGGCAGCAGCTCCTTGTGGCTGGTGTGGTTATGAGGATCAGGTGTGATTCCCTACCTAGCTAACCTAACTTCAGTCTTCTGAAGGAAAAAAAGAACAGCACTGCCCCCAGTCTTGCCCATGCTCTTTTTGTGTGTGGTAGAAAGGTGTCAATACAGCCTGCCATCTCAGACTCACAAAGGATTTCTGAGGAGACATTTATTAAGCTGTGCTTAGGAAGAGGCACTCTGATGACACCTAATACTCAAACTCTTCCACACTTTCA
>VWZP01010280.1:65321-205064 GCA_013396995.1 Dicaeum eximium
CCCGCGCACCGCCCGCCCCGCGGCGCCCCCTCACCCGCAGCCCCGCCGGCGCCGCTTCGCCCGCCCCCGCCCGGCCGCCCCTCAAGGTGACCCCGCGGGGCGGCGATGGCGCAGCGGGGAGGCCCCGCCGCCCGCGCCGGTGCCGCGTTACCTGAGCAGCTGCAGGATGGCGCCGCGGGCGCCGCCGTGGCTGCCGATGTGCTTCATCGCCCGCTTCAGCACCTGCACGTACTCCGCCATCTTGGGGCGGGGCGCCGCCCCCCCCCCCNTTTACTTCTGGTGGCCCAACGCTTTGGCAAAGCATTAACAGGGAATCACAAGTAATACAGAAAATTAGAAGACTGTCTTGACCTGCCCAATCCAGCTGGCAAAATGCTTTTCTCAATCCAAAAAGCAGTGAGTGCCTCTGCCAGGACAGCGAGCAATAAACATGAATGCCGTTGAACATTAGAGTGATGAGTCCGAAATCTTCTGGTCATAGACAAGACAGCTACAACCATGAAATCTTTTTTTTTTTCTTCAATTTTCTGCTTTGTAATATAAGAAAATATAAAGCAATTACACAGTTGGTAATGGTCCACGTTATTAAGCTAAATAGTTTACCATTCAGGGGGCACCATGCTTCCATCAACTTCCCAAAAGGTATTTTTGCCATTCATTTCCTCAGTATATATAACCCATCTGTGCCGACCTTAAGGAAACAAACAGAAATATCATATTAGGAAAAAAAAATTATTTTCTTATAAAGGAGAGAATTCAGGAAAACCAAAGAAAAACATTTTGAGTAATACTATCTACCACAATGGGCACTTATTTTTAAGCCAGTACAGCTTTTATTTTTCCAAGTCTTCTGTATTTCGACTGTTACTGTAGTTTTAGATGACTGAATCTCACACTATCACAAGATGGCAAATATTGGCTATTGTATAAATAATGGGAAATAGGAACTTAGAAAATTTTCAGGCAGAGAAATAGGTTTTGGGGTTTTTTTCCTCCGTTTCGAGAAGTCTTTCCCAATAGGACATTGCCGCTGATAACCTAAGACTAAATTTCAGCTACACAAAACTACCAAGCAACATTAGCCAACAAGTGCTTTTCCTGGTTACACTCCAAGTTAACCTACAGTCAGCAGCTACCTTGGCCTGACCAGTGTGTCAACTGCTTATGTGTCACCTGTGTTGCTTTAGGTGCTGCCTTTTTAAGTACTCTAAAAGCTTGATTTAAAATCCCATTACTTAAGGTAATAGTTAGTTTAAGCCAACCTGTGCTCTTTGCCCTGAAGTGTACATATAAGTGAGTAAAGCTGTGAGGCAGTTCTAAATGTAGTTCTCCTTCTTTCCCCACCTGTTAAATTACCAGCCTTCATGTCAAGGACCAAATTCAACTCTCAATCACAGTATCAGATACCTTTACCTACACAGAGACCATAGGATTGGCTTATATCTAGCCTATATTCATTCTTTCAGACTGACTGTGTTTGCAAATGAATTGAGGGATGCAACAGAGAAACAGAAGCTGTCAAAGCATTTCTGTAAGTCTAAGATTCACACAAGACAAGTGCAGGGAAGTCAGGCAGGCAACAAGTTGTATTTCACTAGCAGAAAGCACACAAGCTATGTGGGAGCTGCACAGTTGGTTGGGAGGTGTTCACATTAGCACACGTACCAAAGAAGTTTCTTTTGTCTTCGTAGTATTTGTTTCCATATTTGTCAATTCCTACCAGATTACCAGTCTTCAAATCATTGACCCTGTCAATTATCAAAACAACAGTTTCAGTTGGTGTCCCCTCAGAATGAAATTGTGACAGAGGTTTCTTAAGGGTTAGTAAAAACCTGTATATATGTATGCAAAGATATTTTGTAAAAAACTATTCAAGCTTATGGATTGCAAAACAATCACCAATACTATAACTAATGTGCACCCCACTGACAGGATGATAAAAGCCATACAAAAAGGCTTTAGGGGACTCTTATTAAACAGCTCATTATAGTAGAAGATAAAGCAACTCTACAAAGTAACAATTTAACACCCACAAAACCTTAAATACTGTGAGAGTCCCAGAGGCACATGTTAATCCACTCAGTAGGAAATGTTACCATCCTTTTCAACTATTAGTAGCTACTATTTCAGCCTGAATTGACATTGGAAGTGGTCAGCACTGAAATGGCACAAGAGACCTCACATGTCTGTGTGGGCAGTAAGGTCCAAGAGAGGAACAGTAATAATATTTTATGCCATTGCAGCTGCTTGCCAAGGAAATACATGCTAAACCCTGAACTATAATTGTTACTTTCTTGCTTTTGTATAATTGTGGAAGATCCATGCATTCACCCTGCAACTCTGTGGGACTTGCTGACCCAGATAAGGTATCTACAAGTTTCAACTCTTTACAGAGAACATATTTTAACATTATTGTAGAAATCAATCATTAAAGTGAGCCTATGATTTACATTCCGGTGCTAAAACCTTAGAGCTAATCAAAGTGTTCTCCCTCTATATTTGCAATTTTGCTTTTCTTTTTACTGACCTTCATCCCAGGCAGAATTAGATAGGGAAAAGTTTCCTCTCAAAGGTTTTAGTGGCTTATAGTATTATGCACACTCTTAACTGATCCCAAGTAAGAGGAGGAATGTGCTCAGATGAAGCTTTTTTGTTGTCTTTTCTCCCAGGGTGTGTGGAAGTGACAATCATTCCAGCAAGTACTTATTTTAAACCTCTGTGGTGGCAGGCAGAGAGATTCTCTGACACATCTCTCCTCTGTCAAAGAAACACTAAAAGATCTCTGGCTCAACTATACAAGCCTGAGTTCCCAGCTTCAGAAAAAGAAGAGCCATTTCACAGCTGCTCTCCCTGTCTTGCAAGTGCTCTTATGCCCTTGTCCTGACTTCATGCCCTGAATACCAATATCAGACACTAAGAGGTATTTACGGCTTCCTGAGAATATTTTCCAGCCAATTTCACTGAATTTTAAGTAAGGAGAATGTTTCCAGCCACAAAGGCTCTTAATAATTTGACTTTATAGCATATAAATCTTCTGCAGCTGCCTCAGTGGAAAACATATAGAGAAGAGCAAGGAAATTCAGAGAGTCTCCTGACCTGGGTAAATAATTTTTTTCCAGTTACCAGTGATTACTTCTTAAAATCAACTGTTGCAAGAAAGAACAGCTTGATAACACTTCCATTAAATTATTCCTTGAACTGGGATGGATGATTTAATGGCTTGAAAGGTGAGCAGGAGGCAGCAGCTCCTTGTGGCTGGTGTGGTTATGAGGATCAGGTGTGATTCCCTACCTAGCTAACCTAACTTCAGTCTTCTGAAGGAAAAAAAGAACAGCACTGCCCCCAGTCTTGCCCATGCTCTTTTTGTGTGTGGTAGAAAGGTGTCAATACAGCCTGCCATCTCAGACTCACAAAGGATTTCTGAGGAGACATTTATTAAGCTGTGCTTAGGAAGAGGCACTCTGATGACACCTAATACTCAAACTCTTCCACACTTTCATTTCCCCAGCTCTATTTCTTCTTGAGAACTGTCAGACTAATACCTACAGTCTGAGAAGGAAAACAAAGTGGAGGAAACAAGCTGGGGGAGGGAGGGGAGGTGTGTGACAGAAAATAGTAATTATACGAGCAGTAAAGCACAAGCCAGGGAAACCATGTAATTGTCTTACTGCCCAACAGGGACTAAAGCCACTATATGAAAATACTGATGAGGCCTGATCAGCACCTGTGTAAAATGTCATGTTTAACTCTTCAAAATAGATCAATTTAAGAAATAACAGAAAAAGAAATAACAGAAAAAGGGCCATTATTATATGTTTGGGTCGGGGGAAAGCCTTCAAGAAGGTTCAGAAAGCTTGTCCTGTTTGTTCTAAGATAAGAAAGCCCTTAATATATAGCAGGAAATTTTATATTTGCAAATTATCCCTATCCCATACTCCTGACTTCCCAATATTGATTTTAAAAAAGGCTTTTTAGCATGTGGTCAGGCCTAAAACATTTACTGGATACATCCTACTACTTTTCCAGGACTAACTGTAAAGATAACACAGGTTACTGACACCTGACTTCCACCCTACATTTCATCAAGGATCCAAATGAAAAAAAAAGTACCTTCGTAAACCTGCAGCTCCTATTTGGGAGCAGCTTCAAGCATGCTGTATCACAATTCAAAACACTTGTCACAAGAAAGAGATGAGATGTGAGTGAGGGAAAAAAGCCAGGAGAAAGTTTAATGTGGACAAGTGGAAGGTTCTGTAGTTGGGGAAGTACTCAGACATGAATGGAAACAAAGGCTACAACTTATTTTGCACAAAATGCCACTGTGGCTGGAGGGTATCCAAAGCTGAGCATAGGTCACTGGTGACAACCCACTGCCAAGGAGCAGACGTGATCTGTAGTTTGAAGCAAATTAGAATAGAGCCAGCAAGGCAGATGAAGTAATTATCTTACTTTGTAAACACCGTGTAAACACCACGGGATTTCAGCAGATGCACGGCTTTCAGATTTGTACTGTTCAAGAAAGCCACTGCCAGCCTGAGGTGACCCAGAGCAAAGAGCACGATGCTGTACACAGAAGCACCGAGCGCAGCTACAGCAGAGACGGCTGTGGCAACAGCACTACGGACTGGGGCTGGACACCAGCACCACCGGCCGGGGCAACACCGACAGCTCAGCACCCAGGAACCCTCCAAGGTGCCTCAAGAAGAGCGAACACCCGCGGGTCCTGCCTGGGGACCGCTCCGAGCACAGCGCCCACAGCCGCCCGGACACGCCGCCCCCGGCGAGGCGCTCGGCGGGCGGAGCGGAGCGGAGCGGAGCGGGCTCCTCCCGAGGCCTGCCCGGCCCCGCGCACCGCCCGNGAGCCGCCTCGGGGCCTTTCGCACGGCCGCTGCAGGCGGCTTCTGATGGGGACACTGCCATTGGCTCCCAGTCTGCATCTACAGAACAATTGCCTACTGCTTACATGTGAAGGTCAGCAACATACAAAGAACTTCAGGATAGAGAGCAAAGCCTCTTTATAATAAGAATATCTACTGACAATCCCTTATTTCACACAAGTCACAAGATCTGTGGTGAGAAAAGTTACCAAGACTTGGAAGGAAGGAGTCCAGGACTGCCCGGATGAAGAATCAGGGGGCAGGGCAGGTGACATCTCACCCCGTGCAGTCTGCAGGTGATGGTCAAAGGAGAGTTTGTCGTGTCTTTGCTGGCTTTTCCCAACCCTGGCAGGCTATCAAGGAATGTGCATCTATTGTCTCACCCATGTGTTCACTCCACCTCTACATCTTGTCTTAGTGCCTTCTCCTGGTTCTGCACCAGCCCGAGGAAAGACCTCTGACTGCCCTGTTGTGGATGTTGGCAGGACTTCACTACCGCTGCTACAAGGCTGAGCAGGCAAGGTGCAGAAGCTGCTTCCCTGACCTTCACAGGGCTACTGCTACACAGGGCAGGCAAAAAGAGATCCACTGTACTTTGTCAGAGCAGGCAGGACTTGGAAAAGCACCTGGCAAACACATCATCAGTGCTGCAACCAGTGCTGGCTGATGAGCGGACACCAGCTGCCAGACATGGAAAGGCCAAGCTGCTGGACACTGTCCCTATTGGAACTGGGGTTTTGGGAAGGGACAAAGCAGGAGGTGGAGTGAAAAATTGAGTAGGTAGTGCTAAACTTGAAAGGAAAATGAGACTGGGTAAAACCTGTGTCAGCCAAGTTCAGGGTGTGGAAATATATCAGTTTCAATGTAAAGTCTAGTGGTCTGAGTTTCCACTCAAAATTTTTTAGTTTTAACACAAGGTTTTGTTTTCAAACACAAAAATAGGCCCTGCTGGCTCTGCTCTGTGCTCGAATGACAGCATCTCTTTTGTGACTAGTCTTAGGCTTCAGTATACTTGTGGCAGGTTATTTACATTTTCACAGTCCAAAGTCTTACAAAATTTATTAAATATATTAAAATTTGGTCAGATAAGTGTACATTAGCAGGCATAAAAACAGGGAGGAACATATACCATCAGAATTCACTCACTGTCTTGAACTTCATCCACAGAAACCATTATTTTAATATAAACTCCTGATGATTGAGTGTGAAATATGAAAGAAGTGTAGTTTAAATTAGGAATCCAACTTTGGAAACATTGTATAGGTTCAATGCTTATGCCAGTTTCTAAGCCTGTTCCTGATTAATGTAACTGGGATAATTTTCACCAACTGCGAGTTTAATTCCATGAGCATATTTCTCTGCTAGCACTGAAATAATATAGTTGTTTGCTGTGGGTTTTCCCCCCCCAAGAGTTAAAATTATCTGGATCACTTCACTGATACATGTGGCACCATGGTTCTTTGTCTGAGATTACTGAAGAGGACAAGGCATTGTGACACAAAGCTGGAAGAATGGATCAACTTCTTAATGTGACTTTGATGCTACAGAAAATTTTGTGGAGAATACTTTCTTAGTAGCAGAAACATTTTACAGCATTTTCTTCGAACTGCATTTAAAATTTTTTTTTGTACTATTTTCTCCATTACGTTAGTCAAGTGAGATCTCCACTGAGGATTTCATTACCTCATAACTGCTGAAGTCCCATCACATCTACTCAAATTGCTTCTGTCAATGTGTCACTGTGCATGAAAAAGAGAATCTGACTACTGTGTTCAAAAATTCTCCCTGAACTCAGTGCAAATGTCACAGGTGAATACAGTAAAATGCAAATCCAAGGATTTACTGGGACATCTTTGGGAGACAGCACTGAAATGCTATCTTGTCACTCAAGGTGCTTGTCAAACTCATGCACCCATACAAAATATTTAATCCCTTTAAATTTAAGACTCGTTAGATGTTCGGGTTTTTTTACCCCAAAATTAGCACACTCAACCTCACTTCTTCAAAAACTCTTGCTAAATATATTTAATGCTGCCTTGTTTTTCTCCTCTAGTTCAAGGACATGTCACAAAATTAGTGCCAGAACTCTTTCAAGCTTAAAAAAAACCCCTCTCAAGTCTAAACACAAGTAACTGACTTCTTTCCTAACAGACCATAAGAAACAACATACTTTTTGAAAATAAACAAATCCATTTCCTGAACGACTCAAAGGATGACACGTAACTTCCCTTCATTTTGTTAGCACACAACCATCTCACTGAATCCTACATTGTTTAAAGAGCTTTATTCAGTGGTACAATTGATCTTGGAAAAACTGAAGTTCATATATTCTCAGAAAGTGCAAAAGTCCACTGATCTACAGAAAAATTTAGTGTTTACATTTTACCTTAGAATAACTCTTTTTATTACATTTGCCTATTCCATTATTCCATATTACTATGGAAAGTCATGTAAATTTACTCTGCAGTGGTTTACAACTGTGGAATATACATTTGCAACAATAAATAGAAATCCTTTTCTTAATTAAATTAAGAAAAAATCCAACAGAAGAAAGACTAAGAAATAAGAGCATACTTTGCTCTTATTCCTGCCCCATCCTTCTAAAACTGCAAAATTCTAGAAGCAGAGTCCAATCCACAACACAAAATCTCCACAATTCAGTGTCCAATAATAATCTAATCCACTCTCTAACCATAGTGTCTCTCACTTCAGTCTAAACAGCGAAACCTCTAATGCTTTCACTAAAACATTTTTTTAGTCCTATCATCCATCTATATTTCCCAAAAACAGTGGAAAAAGTTTTTGTCACTTGGGTTCTATTGACTGAAAAAGTCAAAAGTTAGAAGATAACTTCATAGCCTGGAACTAAGTGAAATGTTACCAAAAGAGTATAGACTTCATCATTTTCAAAAACATTTCAGTACGTAAACTGTGATAACAGTTTAGCTCTCAAAACCCTAGAATAATAAATGTACTGGCGCTTTTAGAAAACACCTGCCACTTTGTGGGAAGTGTCTGGGTTATTCCTCCAGCAGTAACTCTGCCTTCATCTTTGATTTTCCAATGGCAAAATTTTCCTGGTTACAGAGTGAAAAAAAAATTCCTTTTGGAGCTGTTCTTCAGGCAGCCTTCATTAGCCAAACTACGTGGCTGTTGAGTTTGCTCCCTGGTAAAACCCTAGGACGAAGGAGAACTGAAGTCATCATAAAGGAGCTCAGACACCTCATGAACAGCTTATTGGAAGGGATTAGACTGCAGGTCTGCAAAGGACCAAAGCCACAGGGTTGGCTGCTCACATGTCTCTTGCCAACCAACTTTCTTGTCCGGGGAGTTGGTATTGCCAGGAGGTTCAGAGCATGGAAGTTTGGTTCTCTGGATGTCCAGCAGACTGTTCTGCTGAGTGAAATGCACTGTATTAGTTCAGGATAACCCATAGTGGAGCAGTTCCATCTGGTTTCTCTGTTGTCACAGGCAAATCCACCACAGAAGTTTAGTTAAAAGCATTCCCATAACATCACTTCTGTGCTATCCCTTTTCCCCTAACATTTCACACAGAACACAAATGTCTCCTTATCAGCACCTTCCCTTAATCCAAGCAGAGTTTACTTGAAAATTATTTGGGCCAGCATTACAAGATAGTTATTAAAAAAATTAGGAAATGCATTTGTTCAACCAGTATCAACAGCAATGAAAACCTTATTTAAGCATCCAGATGTTGATATTTGAAGATGGTGATGCTCTAGCAGTCCAAATGACTTGCATCTGCAACACAGTGCCTCTGAAGGCACAGTTGGTTCTTACATTCAAGCCAAATGCACAACCCTGCATAAAGGGGTTTTTTTCTCATGAAGATTCACCCAAGAGAAAATTGTATTCTGTATTAGTTGTTGTGTACCAGAGTGAGGGTAGGGCTATCCACAGCATGTATTAACACAAGACTTGGTACACAAGACATGGGAAGAAAAACAAAGCAGTTCATCATAGATGGATTCCTGTCACTAAATAGAAATGTTTTTTGGAGTTATTTGACAGAGGTATTAGGAGGTAAGGCAAGACTGGATTCTAGGGATGTTTGTTGACAGAAGAAGTCAAATGCCACAGAGGTGGTCAAAAGGCTCTGGAAAGTTACTAGCAGAAGAAAGAGTAGTTCATCCGCAGACTGACTGGGGAACAGGGCCCAGTTAGTAGTAGGAGTCAGTGAATCCAGAAGAGGGCCACAAAAATAGTCAGAGGGCTTAAGCTGCTCTCCTATGAAGACAGACAGAGAGTTGTGGTTGTCCAGCCTAGAGAAGGCTCTGAGGAGAGCTTCTAGTGGCCTTTTAATTTAATAATTAAAGGAGGCCTACAAGAAAGATGAAGAAGGACATCAGGGCCTGTAGTGACAGGACGAGGGGCAATGGTTTGAAACTGGAAGAGGGCAGATTTAGATTTAGATTGGACACAAGGATGAAACAGCTGGACTCAATGATCCTAGAGGTCTTTTCAACCTTAATGATCCTATGATTCTATTAAATTCTACATGGTAAGGGTAGTGGACACTGGAACAGGCTGTCCAGAGAAGCTGTGGATGCCCCATCCCTGGAAGTGTTCAAGGCCAGGTTGGATGGGGCTTTGAGCAATCTGGTCTAGTGGGAGGTGTCCCTGCCCATGGCAGGGGTTGGATCTACATGATATTTAATATTCCTTCCAACCCAAACCATTGTGTGATTCTAAGTACCAAGAGAAGTTAAGTCTTCAAAACAGAGGCAGGATAGAGCCTGGAGTAAAATTTCTTGAGAAAGAGACTCTAAATGCTTATTTCCAGCTCTCATAATTAGTAAACTCATTGCATTATCCAAACTTTATCTTTTACCAGTGCACCTTACATTTTCTCTGCAGCGTGTCAGGGGGTAATTAATTTACTTCATGATAAAAACATTTCAGAATTTAAACATGGGAAGAATGGCAGTTAGTTTCTCATTTGGGATAATGTTCTGGGTTATCTGCACATCCATGCAAATGTCACATTCATTTATAACAGGAGGCAACAACTAAAAACCTTACACTTTTTAAATTATCACTGAGAAATCAGTTCTGATATAGACCAAAACTTGTGCTGATTTCCCGATTTTAAACACCAATAAATTCATTATTTATCCAATAGTATTTAAAACTGAGATAAGTTTACTTGAATATCTGAAATCTGTTTCTTCCAAGAGAAAAAACGCTTTGTTCAACCATACTGTAACTTTCAACCTAAAACTGTTCCATAATGAATCAAACACTAATTTCCAAATATCCATTATTGCATTATATGACATGAAGATCCATGATCAGGGTTCATACAATACATATTTCCATACAGCATTTTAAAAACCAAAACACTAGTAAATTAAATTTTACAATAAATTAATTGTCAAATGCATAAACCAGAGAGTAGTAAGCATAGAAACAAAGGGTTAATTGCAAAAAAGATTAGCAAACAGCAATATATTGCAGCTACCACAAATCCCAGAGACTGAATATAACCGAGAATACACCACTGTATAATAAAAATGTGAAAGATCCACAAACTATTTGTGATCATATACACTGTTCTAGGTCCAGACGACAATCCGTATAAAACGCTAACGAAGTAATAGGATATTGCAATTGTTTTCTATAATAGAAACTTACAATTTATTTTTAAAAATACATCCAAAATAGAGTCTTCTAATTTAGCGGGGTTTCGAGACATTTAAAGTGATTTTTTGTATACAACAGCAAGACAACTACAGTGATACTGTATTGCTTACACTGAAACTGATGTACTAGCAAACCACAAAGGCTGAACAAAATGAACAGGACCAGTTTCAAAAACAACAGACTGACTTTCACTGACCCTGAAGATCACACGACAAGAATAAATACACGGACAGATAGGTTTGTAACTATAGAAGGTATTGCAATGAAGGTAGTCCTGAAAAAAGTTTAAAATATAACAATTATTTGCACTAGGAACTTTAGCAGTATGAACCAAGCAACCTAAACCCACATACACGTGTGCAACATACAGTTTCATGAAAAATATTTGAACTAGTAAGCTTATTATGTGTAACAGTACTATAGTCTTTAAATTATAGGATTCTAAAACATATAAAATGGTTTTTCCTTTCACATGATTTACATTAAAATGATTTCTCTTGCTCTAAACATTGAAAATTTAAAGCTGTTGAAACTAAACTTCTCCTTTCATTGGGAAAGAGTTTTTGGTTGGTAAATGCCATAATTTGGTTAAATCCTGACTAGCTCTGAAAACTCTCAAGGCTTGTAAAGATCAAAAGTTGACAAGTAATTTAAAGTCAAAAAGAAATCACAAAAACAATGAAATATTTTAACATCCCTGGTGGAGTAAGCTTCAATACTCACATTTTTGTTATTGTATTGACAGTGGTACTGACAGAACCCAGTAATATTAGCCAGTCTCTCATTCAGTACCAAGGAATATTCATTCATAAGACTATAAATGACAATAAATCACACAGGTGGTAATGTGAGATCATGTAATCATAAAAAATAACTGTTAGAAACACTAAGAGTTTCAGTTGAAGGTAATTTTTATATTTAATTTAATTTAGAAGCAGTTATCTTAAAGTAACCAAAACAAGAAAACCAGAACTTCATGGTTTGGTTTTTCCATAAGGTGTTGCATTGTTCTTAGATGACTGTAATGATTAACATGGATAAATAAGGAAAAACCATGTTGATTCCTCTATTTACCTGTTTTAAAGCTCCCATTCCTGAGAAAACCCCATTATGCCTCATTCCTTATTAAATGGATGAATTTATAGTTTAGGAATGAATAATGAAATAATTGGAAAGAATTAATGAAGATCTTGCTGAGCAAAGTGAGTAACACTGAAACAATCTCCTGTATGGGATGCATCTTTTAGATCATCATAAAGACAAAACAGATTACTTGGCAGGCAGCATAGATCAGCTGCACTCCACCTTTACATCAATCTTCAAAACTGATCAACATACAAATGTAAAACTTTGGGGGAAGGAAGGTCACTTACCAGTAGCCAGAGCTGTTTGCTATGTGTAGTATGTATGCACTTTGGCTCTTTAGAGTTCCAAATGTCAGAGGTATCCAAGATCATAAAATGCAGGGTTTTTTTGGCCCTCACAATGTACAAACACCTGAATTTAAACAACCTGATGTGAAACATGACCAAGGTTTCTGTGCTTATGTGTAAATACATCCTAAGCACGTAATCTTGACCCAGCAGTCCGTCGTAGTTGCAGTCCATGTGTAACTGAAGTTAACTTGCATTCAAACAGACTAGGGCACAAAAGAGGAAACAAGGACAGGAATCCAGAGAAAATCAGGTTTTGAGGACATCTCCTCCAAAACAACGCTCCAATTAAAAAAAAAAAAGAAAAAAAAAGAAAAAGACACATATTAGCTATGGAAAGGCAGCTAAATACCCATCAAGGACTGCAAAAGCCTTGCTAGGGCATGCAGAAATGCAGTCAAGAATGCTAAGGCTTGGACAGAACTAAATTTGGCCAAAGATGTCAAGAATAACTAGAAGGGTTTCTTGATCTGTGAATAGTAAGCAGAAGCACGGGGAAGACACAGAGCCATTGCCTAGCTAGGCAGGGAAGCTACTCACTAGTTAGGCTGAGGGTCTCAGTATCTTCTTTACTTCCATCTTTACAGCATAGCTGGACCACAGAGCGCTGGATCAAGTATCTACAACAATGCATGTGTCAACACACCAGTAGATGAACAGCTGGTCTGCAGCCTCTTGCAAGGGCTAAATCCATGGGCTCAGAAGAAATCCACCCTAGAATATTAAGGGAAGTGGCTGATATTGGTGTAAGGCCACCCTCTTTAAGAAGTCTTGATGATCTTGATATAATAGACATTTCTCGTGCTGAGAGCAATCGGTCACTGCAAGATGCGATTGGACAGGGTACTAGATAGCCTCTTCTGGGGTCCTGTTCCCATAAAAGGTTGGAATGAAAGATTTTTCAAGGTCCCTTCAAGCAATAAATACAGCTGAACTGAGGGATTTAATTGCTAAAAATTTACATCTGTAGATACACTGATATTTTCTCAGCTGTTTCCAAAGCTGGACAGTACCACATGAGAGGTTGCATCAGCTGAACCTTTTTGTCAGCTGTAAACAAAGACCTGCACATCTCACCTGAGGCTCAAGCTAGGGAGGGAAAATTTCTTCAAGGAGGTGAGAGAGATTTGCACAGTGTACTTCATTACAGAGGAAAGCAGGTTTTTATTTCCATCTTACTATTACCTGGGTTTCAGAAATCTGGAGAATATTAAACTCTTCCGAGAGTAGTGGAATGTCTGGAAAACTACCTCCAATATATTCAGAAGTAATATGTTGTCAGTTTCCTTCAAACTTTTAATGTAGAGGCCTGTAAATCTCCTGTGTCTGCTAGGGCCAGAAGTGGTTTAGCAAGTGACTAGAAAGCAGGGTCAGAATTTCTGAGGAGAGCTGAACTGGACAATGATCAACCTTCCATCTGCAACTTGGTCCTACAGATCAAAAATGGGCCTCTAACCTGTGGAGAGAGAACAATCACAGCAGGTTGGCAGCAACAGTGCTTCATACTTCCATAAACTCTACTGATGAGATTCACACCTCCTGAGGCACAGGATAGTCATATTCATACAGCTCACCAGGAAACACAGATAAAGAATTTGAACCCTACAGCCTCCAAAATGTGTAACATGGGAAGAGCTCAGCTGCCATGGCCAGTTCCAACACAGAAAGCTGTATTCCAGCAAGTCAGTAAGTGCCAAGACACAGCAAAGGCCCACAAACACATTGTTCCATGCCATCAGGGGGTCCTCAGCACTAGGTGCTTTGATCTGTGGTATTGGATATGACCAATTGTGCAGTATGGTCCTCCACAACATTCTTCT
Source organism: Dicaeum eximium (assembly GCA_013396995.1). NCBI lineage: Eukaryota > Metazoa > Chordata > Aves > Passeriformes > Dicaeidae > Dicaeum > Dicaeum eximium. Next base: position 79,116 of record VWZP01010280.1, read on the forward strand.
TTCTGAACTGGAGAGATGGATTTGATGGGTGGACTGTTAGATGAATAAGAAAGCAGATGGATGGATGGATGGTTGCATGCAGAGGGTAGTGTTCAATGGCTCAGAATCCCAAGGGACATCAGTGACATGTGGGGACCATATCAAGGCCAGTGTTATTTATTATCTTCATTAATGACATAGATGAAGAGATTGAGTTTGCTGAAGGCATCAAGCTGAGTGGTGTGGCTGACACACCTGAAGGATGGGATGCCATCCAGAGGGACCCAGACAGGCTCAAGTGGGTCCATGAGAATCTCATGAGGTTTAATAAGACTGAGTGCAAGGTGCTGCACCTGGGGCAACCCCTGCTGTCAATCCAGGCCGAGGGATGAACAGAGGGAGAGCAGCCCTGCTGAGGCCTTGGGAGTGCTGGTGGGTGAGAAGCCGGACATGACCCAGCCATGGGCACTCCCAGCCCAGAGAGCCAAACGTGTCCTGGGCTGCATCCAAAGCAGCGTGGGCAGAAGAGGAGGGAGGGGATTCTGCCCCTCTGCTCTGCTCTGGTGAGACCCCACCTGCAGGGCTGCATCCAGCTCTGGGACCCCAGCACAGGAAGGACATGGAACTGTTGGAGCGAGTACAGAGGAGGGCCCCAAGAGGATGAGAGGGATCGCTCACCTCACCTGCAAGGAAAAGCTGAGAGAATTGGGATTTTTCAGCCTGGAGAAGGCTTAGGGTGACCCAACTGCAGCCTTCCAGTACCTGAAGGGAGCCTACAAGAAAGATGGAGAGGGACTTATTAAAGAGCATGTAATGACAGGACAAGGGGGAATGGCTTCAAACTGAAAGAGAGCAGGTTTAGATAAGATATTGGCAAGAAATTCTTTACTGTGAGGGTGGTAAGGGACCGAAGCAAGTAGCCCAGAGAAGCTTTGAATGTCCCATTCCTGGAAGCATTCAATGCAAGGTTGAATGGGGCTCTGAGCAACCTGGTCTAGAGGAAGATGTCCCTGTCCATACAGGTGGCTGGAACTAGATGATCCTTAAGGCCTCTTTCAACCCCAACCATCATCTGATTCTGTGATTCTGTGATACAGTATCTGATTATGGAGATTGGAGAGAGGAAGATCCAAGCAGTGCAGTAAGTGGAATTAAGAAGGACACAGAAATTCAGTGTCAGAGGCAGTTGTGAGTTTTTTGGTCTGGTAGCGATCTGCGGGTGCTGAGAAAAACTACAGAACTCAGAACTTCAACTTCAGAACTTCAGAACCCAAGCCTCACATCTAGTAGTCTCTTGGTGTTAGGGTTGCCTTGGAACTGCCACTGCAGAGTGGGTGAAGGCCTCCATTTAATCTGATCTTCTGGCTAAGCAATTTCTGGTGCAAGCGTGTGTTTCTTGATTGGCTGAGGCTCTTCCTCACTCAGTTTTGGCAGAGAAAGAAAGGGGTCATGCTAAATAGAACTCAGCCCTGACTCAAGATTCAGAAAATCCTAAATGCTGATGTCTGAAGAAGACCACCACTTGCACTAGGATACTTCTCTCATTTTAAGCAACAGGAAATAAACATGCCAGGGGTGCTTAACTCCCTGTTGCAAAAGGAAGCAAGAAGCAACCACATGTCAGTGTTACTTGTTAATTGAGTCACATACTCAAGACAGAAGAAGATTTAAACTCGTCCTTAGATGGAGCCATGGAGTATGATTCAGGCAACACGTATGGAATACCTAGACCCATTTCTAATTAGGAAAGAAAAAGCACTGGAGGCTACATTCATACATACAGAAAGACACTGGATTTGGCAAACCTAAATTTGAAAAGTAATCATACAGGACTGGTTGGAAAAGAGAATTACATACCCAAGGGCTAGCCATAACAAAAAATAAAGACATGGACAAAAGTTAAGAGGCATCTAGAATGACACCATCACTGGGCACTGAGTAATAAACAGGGAGGGGTAGAGTGAAAAAACTCTGAGACTAGAAAAAGCAGGACTATGCTGTCTTTGAATGCCTGCAGTATACACTTCTGTTAATTTTTCATAGTGTAAAACAGCTGATGTCTACCACGTTATTGCTACAATACAGTATTCTGTTGCATCTGCAAAACACTCACTACTGATTCTTTGCTGCTTCTGTTTTGATCAACTGCATCAGTGCTAACATCAGAATATTTTAAAACATGAACGTCCTCTACTTTCCCTGCACTTGTAATGATATCCAGTGTTAATTCAGCAAGAAAGAAATCTCTCTTCAAAACAAGAGAAAAACTAAGCTGGGTCTTGTCTGCATGGAAACTGGCCTTTTCAGCATGTTTGATTATGTATTTTTGATTTAATATGTGAAAAAGAACTAGCAGCAAAACACTGAAAACAGAACTCAGAGAGGAAAGTTAATTTATTTGTCTAAAACATCAAACTAAGTTGAGATACCTTAGTTCAGTCAAAGCTTCTTCAGTTTCCTCATAAGCCTGAACTTCATAAACAAATATTCCAAGTCCGTCTACCTACAAAAATAGGATGGACAATTCTTGACTTTCTTCAGATATCAAGTTAATTTACAAGTCCTTGAAGACAGATGAAGAACAGGAAGTGATCCTATATCCTGATGCACTCCACCATGTTTCCCAAGTGTACTGGAAAGGAGGAATATGAGCCTTCTTTGGAAAGGTGCATTGGAAGGCTTATGACCATCTCTTGGAGACAGGGTATGCATTTACATTACCATGATTGCCATGGTAGAGAATCCTGGACTGCTTTTACACACCATGACCTATGATCTGAGAGTTGTAGTCAGCTGTCTCCATTCGCAGAATGTATGGGATGATGCTGTCAATCTGAACATTTCCAATTAGTCCTGCGAAGAACAGCTCTTCAGTGATGGCAGCACTCATCAGCCTAAGAGCAGGCAATCGGAGAAGAAGTCTAGATAGTCTGGAAAATAAGTTTGGTGAAAAGTGTTACTTAGCAAATCACAGATTTTGGTGTTGCTCTCCATGATATTATTAGCAAAAAATGAGAAAAAAAATATCAAGGGACACTACTGGTCCAAGTTTGCTACATCTAGTTCATGAAAGGCTTAAATATTTAAATCAGTATAACATTAAATTTATGTTTAGTCGTATCTTGAACAGTACAGAAAATGTGCAAATGCCTATCAGCTACATGTAATATGAAAGTTTGGATTTAAGACTAAATGAGAAAATATTCCAAATAGATGCAATTCAAACTGAATGTTACTAATATTTATTTTTGATACTTAATTTAAAAAATTAATAATGAGGTGACAAATACTACACATAATATGTATGATCACATACATAATATTTGAAGTGTTCTAAAGGTAATTCCTTAACTTTGAGGAGGTAAGAAGAAAATGTATATATCTATTACATGAAAAACTGTACAAATCAGTGACTCTGAAAAGAGAATCAATCAAGTAAGCATCTAAGTTTACAGACCTGTAAGTATCATCCGGATACGCCTTTGTTACATAGTCTTGGAACTCCATGTAAGCTTTTTCTTGAAATTTCTCAATCTGTACCACATTTTCTAGACCTGGGTGATCTGAAAAAAACCCCTCTTCTTTGTTATACCCATTCTACAGAAAATGAACTAACATCCATACAGACTATCCAGTTGCCAACATACTGAAATCATTCTGTGGTAGCTGCAGCAACCTCAGTTTTAGTGGTAGACACTATTTTACCTACTTATATTTCTCTTTCTTTACATTTATATTTCACTTAACTTTCCATAAATAAAATCAGACATTTTAAAGGGTTGAAATAAATTCAGTGCTTGCAACGTTTATGTTAATCTTCACAATACAACTCTGTTCTCTGTGTAGCAGTAAAACAGGATTGTTTCAACACACTGACATTTTCTGGAACACTGGATGCACAAATAACATTTAGGTGAAAAGTGAAGTATAAAATTAAGATCACTGGAAGAAGCAGAATAAAAAGCTGTGAACTGTCGGCTTCCTAAGACCTGTAAAAAAACCAGCACTGAATCATGGAATATACTGACTTAGAAGGGACCCATCAGTATCGTAGAGTCCAACTCCTAGGCCTGCATGGGACAGCCCTAGAATGATATCATGTGGCTGAGAGCATTGTCCAAATGCTTTTTGAATTCAGATAGGCTTGTATGTAGCAGATTGTTCTTTCTTAACTATTTGGTGCAACAATTTCAAATGTGCTAATCATAATTTTTAGCAGTGATTTGAACTTACTTGAAATGTAAGTGTTGCTAAAATGAAAGGACATCAATCTGACTGCCAAGTCACTCTTGGAAATTATTATCCAGTAACTTTGAACTCTGCATGGTCTGTAATTTTATTATCCATCTATCTGAATGTAAAAATTTTACTGTCACACTAGCATGACAAATCATGTAGATGACAAGTTAGAGTTGATGTGCAAAATGCATCACTTCATGCTGCTGCTTTTAGAGCCGCGTCAGGAACACAGTGAGAAGTCAGCTTCTGGAAACAGTAGTTTGAAGACCACTGCTTGTACACTTGCAGCCATTTAGAAAGACATCAAGTCTTCTTGGCACACCTTTTACACTAATCTCTTTGCCCAAGGCTGTCCTGTGGCACCCAAAGAGCTGGCTTGGCACAGCTGAATCACCAGGGCCTACTAAAGCAGAGGTTCTTAGCTTAGGCTCTGCTGCATGCACAGCCCAGCCCCATCCTGCACCACAACAGTAAAATCCCTGCAATTATAATTTCTGGCCTGTGAGTACTTGCCAGGACATCCCTTCTGTTCAAGGTACCAAACCTAACTTTCATGTGTATGAAGGTTTTGTTGTATGGCTCAAGGATCAAGAGTCCTGACAACACATTGCCATTAAAGCAACTACTCATTAGTAATGTGAACTTGAAAACATCAGCTAAATAAAATTTTTCTCAATCACGTGACTGGACTAGAGTATTTTCCCAAGGTATTTTTCCTTCTACCTTTTGTGTTGTCATATATAATTGAAAGAAGACAAACTTCAGACTAAACAAATAGGAAAATACTACTTTGCAAGTGCAAGGTTCCTCAAGAAGTATTTTTTGGTGTCTAACGGGACTGATTTTTCCACACAGGCCAGAGGATTCTGTAAGTCCTAGTGGACATCATTCTAAAAAATGGACTTGAGGTATTCTCCCATAATTTTGTTTCTTTCCTGGACTAATCTGTATCCGTTCTTAGTATAGGAATGCCATGAAAATAATTATTTTGGGGTAAGGAACATGTGCAGGAGAATTACATCTCCTGCAAGTATTATTTATTAAAATTAAATCAGCAAACACCTTCCATGCATCGACTTAGAGAAAGTCTCTTCTGTAATAATGGTGTATTTTCAACTGTTTCCTTTTCTGCTCAGCAGAAAAGGAAAACAGCAACAATTTTCAAGCATGCCTAATATTGAATTTAAACTTAGTAGGTTTAATGGTGAGTCCTGCTTATCAGGAAACTGAAACTGTTTCAGTGATACAGTGAACTGTACAAGCAAACACGTAAAACCATGCAAGGCTCTCCTAGTCATGACTGACAGCAGGATTATGTTTTATAGTAAAACACTGAGGATCTGATTTTCCTTAGTGAGCCACAATAGAATAATATCACAATAGACATTCCTCTGGAAATATATGATCTTTCCTGAAGGGTTCTGATTCTACTTATACCACCTTTCATCTCAAAAGTCTTCCATTACTACTGCTATAAATATACATATATATATACACATATACACACACACATATAAAATTATACATATAGGTAGCAATGGAAGATATGCAAGGTTTTGTTGGTGCACTTCAATGAATACCATGAATTCCTGCTGATGCTGCCACTTTTACTGGTAGATACTACATATAGAAAAGATCATGCAAATCTGAGGGAAACTACAAAGCAAGAACCTCACAATATACGAATTCTATATATTAGAAAACCTGCTTAGAACTTACATTTTGGAAGTGTCCAAGTTCTAAAAGATTTTCTCACCTCAACTAATATTTCTGTGTACGGGTGAAATGCAACTGAATGCAAAAAAAAAGTTCTCCTTGGATCTAAGAAGTCTGAAGAACCGACAAGAACCAAATACCCAGATGTCCTCCTAGACTACTGACAGAGGCCATTAAGATTCTGTCAGCATTTTAACATCCGCTCCAATCTTTTCTACAGGACATCAGCATCTACAAAAGGCAGAGCAACAAGGATTAAGGAAGCTGCTTGTGCTTTTAGCACCTTCTAATGCAAAATGGAGTAACTGAAGACATACTTTCTAAATGTGAGAGTGAAAAATCCTTGGGAGACAGAGGAAGTACTTGAGATTTGTACATTTTTCTTTCATCAAAAAACTTGGTTTGGCTTTGTATCAAATCCCAATTCTGAATGATGAATCTAAGGCCTGCAGGATACTGATACAATACCTGAACACCTTTTGTGAAAAGTTAATTTTACAACTCTCAAATAAAGAAAATTAATTTTTTCACTTTCTGCAGTCCAGGCATATGGGTTACACAATGTGATTACTCACTAAGTATCTACCATATCTAGAGGACTCTTTCCTCCCTATTGTAAACTAATCAACCAGAAGGGAAGTAAAGTTATACTACCATGACTGTCTAATGCATGTCTAGTAATGCTATTGAGAGTACATTACGCAAATACTGTTTAGAAGACAGAAATAATAACATAAGCAAATGTTTGTGGTCTTTATTCACCAGAAATGCTATATGCATTGTCTGTGAGGGGGAAAGGTGATGTTTCTGTAATTCTGACTGTGAGAACTGATGCCCAGATAGTCTTTCACATATTAAAATCCAACTTCAATCCACTTCATCTGGATGTGCAAGAGCAACACTTGAGAAAATTAAACTGCAGGTCTTTAGAAAATGTACCCAAGAAAGGAGGCACAGAATTAAAAGCAGTAAATAAATAAATGAACCCAAAATCACCAAAATTCCCAAACAAAAAACAACAAAAAGCATGAGTGGCACAGCCAAGAATAAAAACCTACAAATAAAAAGAATCCAAGTCTTCCCCTGCAAAAAAAGTCCCCAAAGCAACGTTCAGTTTTTTACATTAGAAGATTAACCCTCCTCTTTCTCCAGTCCTTACAAATCTTCAAAGATTCCTCAACAAATGAGGCAGTAACTGCTTATAATGAAACATGTATGTGGCAACAAATAGCACAGATTAAAATTTTACATTTGGAATAATTACATACCAGGACTGAAGAGGACAATTGCTTTCAAATATGCATATTCATATCCATCTAGACACAGCTTAACCATGCTGTTACAAAACTCTTGCAATTTGAAGACATGCTCCATTACTAGTCTTCCTCTGTCTGTTGGCAGCTTATCTAAATCAAGGCACACAGAAAAAAAATTCCCAAGTTAACACACATGCAAAAATGTGGTCACACTGGAATTTTAAAAATAATTATTTTATTAGATTGAAGCAATGGGAAATGTATGCCATCTGTAAATTCCTATTAGATCTGAATAATTTTGACACCAGCAATTATGGAGTATTAATACTCTTTTTTCCACCTCTTCCAGTTTAGGCTCTTCCTGCCACTAATGCTTCCAGTTATCAGGCATGGACTAGAGCTTGAAATGATCACAAGAAGAAGAGACTATTTGTAAGTCAAGCATACACTGCTACTGCTGACCTGTGCTCAGTGTCTAAGGATCAGGTACCACATGGTAGGACAGTGTACAGCTTCATGGGTTATTTTAGTCCGAGACCATGCCACTGCTGGGAAAGGTGTACAATACAAAGGTGTACACCTTCCCTGATTTGCACTGAGGTGAATGTGGTTGGTGCAGAGCTGTTCCCCTTGAGTCAGCAATAGCAAAGCAGCCTGAATGCTTCATTCCCTCCATAACCCATCGAAATAGATGTATACTCTAGACTACACAAATTTGCTATCTCTTGGAGATACTGCAGCTGGCACACTGCACAACTGGTTCTTGCAGTCAACCTGAATCCCCAATTTAAATGGTAGAAATATGTATTTGTAATAATGATAGAAACATGACTAATTACTAAAATAGCCTCTCTGGTAAACATACTTTAAATATTTAAATATATAGACCAAAGTTTCGAGATTCCATTTTTATCTGCCCTAGAGACAGCCACAGATTTGTTAATATCTTTAGCTGATCCAGTACATCTTGATATTTCATCAGTTTGTTTTAAGCTACTGTTATTTATAGGATGATCTTTTTAAATCACAAAACCCCCTTGGAAATAATTCCTTAATTACCTTAGCATAAAAGAAGATGAAAAAATCTATAGTCTGGTTAGGCTAGTTTTTTCCAGTTTACCAATCTGCACTTGCATAGCATCAGCAACTGTGAATTTTCATACCCCTAACAGCAAGCAACTCAAAAATCTAATTAAATCTGAAAATGATTTGATTTTTCTATGTGCATCTACCTTATGAATCATGTGTTATGACTATAAACAGATAATGACTACACTATTATTGACTGGATAGCTTTTAGTGGTGACAACCTTGTGAGTATCCACAGGTACACAAAGCTTACCTAAAAGACTCCCCTCCAACACAGAAGAACAGAATTAAAGAGGCCAACTGACATGCCTTTCATTTGAATGAAAAATATGCCAAAGGTGCAGGACAGAGGATTAACAAGGAACAAAGTGTACTTAGTGGAGATCTGTTGAAGACTTCCATATAGACTAAAACTAACACATGGAAGTCGACAAGCCAAGTTATGTAAAGGAACTGTGTCACCAAGTTGGCATTCAGCTGCTTTGTGTCACAGCTATGAAGAGAAAGAACAGGTGGGTCATTCTTAACTTTGTATCCTTCATATGGAGGAATCATATTCACAGTACTCTTGTGTTCTTAACACTGATGCTGCCCAAAATATTCCTAATTTGGGCTGATGATATTAACAGACAGCAGGAAACGATTAGACATTACAACACACAAAAATAAAAATAATATGGTGGGTTTTTTTAATTTGGAGGTAAATATTAGCATAGATGACTTCTGCAAAATTGCTAAAAATTCTATCTTGGGGACTGTAGTTGCTAGTATCATTTTGTTTCAATACTAACATGAAATTCTTTAAACAGTAAATTTACAATAACAACTGAAGGATAAATAAAGAGCTTCTGTGCACTTCAAAACTTAAAAAACATCAAGTAATTCCCCATGTCTGGCATGCGCACAGTATACACCTTACCTTGTTGTAAACTGCCTTGAAGGTGATTAACAAAAGCAGCTAAGATCGTTGCCACATTCATAACTTGTGAGCATTGTGCTAGACCAAGCGTAAAAAGTTCATTCCAGCAGGCTTTTACTAATGATATGCTGTTATCCTGTCTATTAAAAAGCACAATAATTCAATAAAACCAGCCATTTGCATTCACACATTTTTTTAAATTTGAAGAACACTTCATAGAACATTAATCTAATTCAATCATTACAATCAACACCAAAATGAAGTTCTGCATCATTTTTCTTTACATGCTACAATTATAATAATACCTGATTTAAAGTGACTTTTGTAAAGAAATAAATTTTTGTTTAAACGACCTAAAAGGAGATAGATTTCTATTACAAAAGAAAGCTAAAGTTACAGTAAATGACAACTGTCACAGTGTATGCCATCATGCTAGTTCTCCTAGGATTTGGGTCAACATTTATATGCATGGACAAAAAAAGATTGCACTGTTCCTGTATTGTGGATGTAGAACAGACTCAGATCTTTTTTTTTTTCCCCGCTTGAAAACTGACAGATTGGTATAATTTTTAATTAAAGATACAGGTGAAATAGAACATGTGTGATCAAGCTTCTGAGCTTCCTGACTGCTACTTTCTGCATCCCTTTCAAGTTTGGAATAAGGTTTGAAATACAGACTTCCAAGTATAAATAGCAGTCATAAGGATTTATTTGCTGTAGCTTAAAATAAAATATATCAATTAATATTCAGCTACTTAGTAACCTAACTTTCAGTAGTGCCAAACATCTCTAACTCACAGAGCTTAACAAGAGCTCAGTACCTTAGAAAGCAAATCCCACTAGAGAAGAGTCAAATTCAGGTACCACATTTCACCGTTTTAGCAACTGAATATAAATAATGGAAATTTAAAAGAAGTACAAGATCTATCAAAGAAGAAAAGCATATTAAAGCTAGGATTTCAACTACAAAAATACAGTGGAATGGATTTTTGCAAGAATGCAGATATAACTTTCAAGAACAGTTCTGATGATTAGTGCAATACTAAGATGTCAAATGACTGGTGAACACAGACTTGTCCTTAGCTGGATTACAGAGAGCTTACTAAGAGCAATATTTTTCATGATGATCAAGTTCTTGTTATGGTAGACATGATACCATACATGCAGCGTCTGCATGTATTTGTCACATCTTTGTTCATCTCCTTTAAAGGGACTGTGCTGAGCACCACTGAGAATAGGGTGTACTGGCTACTCCTCTGATACTTGTGTGTTTAGATAAACATATCATCTACAGCAGCATCTTACTGGCTGATCAAAGTCACACCAGAACCAGTTCTTAAGTTTGCTTAAGCAGCCTCACAAAACTAAGAGGCTGGAACCAGCTTGGTGAAGGTTTCAGCAGGAAACTCTCTTGTGAACAAAGATGCCCATGCAGGGAGATGAATTAATCAGTATCAGGCATCATTAACCACATCATTAGGTCAAAGGCAACTATCCCACTGTGACTGAAGGAGAATGTTGCCTGAGGAGGAAACAACCTAGGTACAGTTATCCATCTTCCTTACAAAACCATTACTCATCATGCTCCATGGATTCCTCTTCAGTTTAAAAGTGAAATGTGTCATCCTTCTGAAAGTCAAAACTATAGGATATAATGTACTCCAGCTATAAAGGCTGCTTTAATTTCAAATAAATCTCCACTTGAAAGTAGCTTGCATTTTAAGCACTTCAAAGAGAAACTGTGAATTTATGTTATTTATATACCGTTGCCCATGATCTTGACTGGGTCTGTAAGTGCTATTACAGGTGAATATTAACACTATTATGGCAGCTTACTCCTCCATATTTTTAAGCAGAAAAATATATTGTGAAAAAGAGCATGTGCATCTTTTTCTTGTTCAATCTTTTTGGAGAAAGAGGCCTTCTGTACTACATTTTATTTTTAGGAAGCAATTCCCATTTTTTGTTAGAATACCAATCTGTACTAATCTGCAGTGTCTGTAACAAAAACCTTTTTAAAACTTAGAATGACATAATGTGTTATATTTATTTGCTATGCATTTTGTAATTCTCCCTTACTATTCTTTTACGATATTCCTTTCTCTTTCTCCAAAACACAGGCTTAATTATACACAATATAGTATCTTTCCTTAAAAACTGTACAATCATTTGGCTGAAGCATATGAGTAAACACAAGAGGTAATCACAGATCATCCTGCTTTTGACAGCTTTCCTGGAAAAGGGGACAATCCTTCATTTTAAAAAGGAATTCTCTTTGCTGCCACAGTCACAGGCTATTTTGATACTGAATTAAACAGAAACACTAAAGATGAGAACAAACTATCATGATTAATACCATTTGTGTCAAAACTGACACCCTATCTTTATTTGTGTGATGTATCTTCATAAAATTACTTCTGAATATAATATAAATCAGTTTTTCCCATGCAATTTGGACTTTTTTTTTTCATGATTATCAGCAATGGACTACAAAACTGAACTTAAGAATTTTAAGTGATATACTGAATTCTGATGGACAAGCGGGATGTTATACAAAATGGAAAAGGAACAGTTAGAATTACCTTTTGGTTACAGGAGCCATTTATTTTTGGCAAATCTTCTGAAATTAGACAACTTCATTCTGAATGCTTTCTGAATCTAGCTAACCATTTTCTTCATGTAGGTTATTAAAGGCAAAATTATTACTAGTAATTCACTTTACAAGGATGTAAATTTTGGGGATTCAGACAGGAGCTTCTTTAATAAGCATCAGGATATAGCACAGACCTGTAGCTGTTAAAAAGCCAATAGAAATTCCTATTTTCTCAAAATATATTTAAGAAACAGCAGTGTGCAGGCATTCGATAGTTTTAAATCTACTCCTTTTTCTTACAAAACCCAACCAAAGTCCTGAATTTGGACTCAAATTTGGAGTAGTTTTATTCAGAAAATTGACCTTACAATTAAAATTTATAACAGTTTTAATTAGTAGTTTTATATTTTTATTAGTCCCTGAAGAAGACAGCAAAAACCAAAAATTTGAAAGCACGTATCCACAACACAAGTGAATACAGTAACTGATCACTTACCCCAAAGCTTGGAAAGATGGAATGGAACGTGCCCAATGCATGGACAAGAAAAGCAACCTGGAGGCAGACTCGCAGATATAGTGAACGTTAAGATAATCAGGCATAGGAGAAGGCATAGTGAGCTGCAAAAAAGAAAAGTAGGAAGAAAAAAAGAAAAAAGAAGAAAGTGTAAAACAGTTCTTTTACTTTCTTCATATGTTTAGAAAGAAAGCAGACTTCTGAGTTTCTTTCATGTGAAAAAATAAAATTGGTCTTTAAATAAAAAAGGAATAATCCCAACGCAAAACTGAAGTTTGATTCATAGATAGAGATGCATGTCTGGGTTTCATGTAAAATTTTTAAATTTTAATTAATATTTTACAAAGAAATACAAGAGAAATCTTTTGGTGTTTGAGTAAAATACCTAATACAGAGCTCCTCCCAAATCCAAAAAATATAACCAACACATATGAGAAAGGACCCTTTACAATGTCAGTAAGTACAAGTAGTGATGTTACCTGCATATGTGAAGAAAGGGATTCAACCTAAAAAAGCTTAGAACATGTAATTCTGTCTTCAGAAATTAATACTTTTTAATATAAAGTTCTGGCTAATGCCACATAAAAAACCCCCCTGACATTTGCATTAGAGATGTTCATTTGAATGATCAAAACAGATGCTGATAAGAGGGGTAAAGTTTAACCAAATGCCTGTTACTAAGTTTTCAGATGACCAAGCTATTTTATTTGTCCATGAAAAATAAGACGATGTAAAAAAAAAGAAGGAATTTCTGCAAACTTGTAAAAGATAAATAAATCCAAAAAATACAAAAATATATGGCTAACTAACACAGAAACTATTTTAAGTCAATCACCACCATACTAAAATAGGGTATCTACACAAACAAGAATCTGACAAATACACTTAGCAGTCTCAAAATCCAGTTGCATCAGATCCACCCATTAACAACTGAGAATGTGGATGCTGACTCTGCTTCATGCAAATACTTTGTCTATGTAAATCCTTTTGTAAGGATTACCCAGTGTTTTTAAGGTAAGAAACGATAAAATAACCAGTGCAGCTAAACCACTGCAGAATGCAGTACTTTCTCCCAAACAAAGAATTAACCAGTGAACAAAAGCAGTTCATTTACTGGAAATTAATGCCAATACTGGAACAAATACTCCTCTAAGAAATTCAAAATAAAATTCAGTCAGATCATTATTGTACATCACTATGTCAAAATAGTTATAAACATTCAGCAGTAAGAAAGTATTCAGTACCCTGAATGCTACATGAGCATCACTGAGTAGGGGCCCCTCTATTTCAACGATGTTCATGCTTGTTTCTCCACCAAGCAGCTGGGCACTGGTGTCAATACTTTCAGAGTTCTGGCATGCTGCGCTCTCTCCTGGATTTAACGCTTTTGCAAGAGTATCAAATGCCCTGTAAGATCACAAACAAACATAAATATTTTTATTTTAGAGATCCTTTCAATTTAAGAAAGTCTGCACAAGTCTGAAACCTGTATGTAGAAATCTGTTTCAAAGAGTGAGATTTGGAAAATAAAAGTCAGTGCTTTTCCTGACATCCCATCGAACTCTGAAACAAAAATTAGCAGCAGACCCCGTTTACACTAGTTGCCAACAAATTCACAGTTTTGACATATTGGTTGTGCTGCTGAATCACAGTTTGCTTTTCAAGATCTCTTTAGTGATGTTCACTGAGAGTGCTGGCATGAGTGTTTTGAGAGCATGATCACTAGACTGCTGTCACAGTCAGTCACTTAGTGCATGTATAAACTTTACAGGCTTTTACTGCTATGAAGCAAAGAATAAGATTATTTTTTTGTTATGTAATGAGTTGTAGTTAGATTTTTCAACTTAATTTGAAAAGATTTCTTCAAAATATGTAAGAGAAAGCACTCCCATGCTTTCAATACAATCCTTAGTACCCTCTGATGAGTGGCCATGACTCTTGGCTTTCACAAGCACAAATGCTAGAGGGCAGATGTCAGGACAAGCACAGATTCGTTACTTTGCTGCCTGATAACACATGTTATTTTTCTGTTCAAAAGTACACCTGAGAACTACAACTGACACACCTTCAATCAAAAATACACAGACTTGATCACTGCCTACAGACAGATGACATATCCTGGGAACAGCAACATTTCTATACAGTGTTGCATGAAAAAATTATGCACTGAGGCCTGAAAACTTTACAAAAGATGATTATCAACTTGTACGTAGAGCTCATTCTCAATTTATAGACATGTTTATTACCACAGTCTAAAAATCACTGATTTAATGCCAAAATCTGGGACAGAACATGGCCACCTTCTCTACCCCCACACTCTACAGCTATATGAATTCACTAACACGCTAAAAAAATCGAGCTGTTTGATATAACTATGCACTACCAAATGAAATATCACAGTGAAAGAGCTGCTGACACTGCCTCAAGGCTTGGGATCATAAATGAACTACTTTTTGGTCCTCACTAGTCTGTGTGCCTTGATGTGTACATGTGAGGGTGACTGGGACATACACGAGAGGATTATACAGACATACCTGGGCCATCTTCTGTCTCTGGTATGCACAAAATTAGCACAAAGGGAAGGCATTCATGGCTCAGCTCAAGAAACTATTCTATGGACTCCTGCTGGAAGATCTGAGTTTCAGGTCTTCCACAATTCACTCTCTGCAGTTTTAGGTAGAACAGGCAAACAGGGCAGCCCAGTGACAGCTGCTTTTAAAGAAACAACAGGATCTCTGCAGGGTTCTTTATGTGGCAGGGACAGAAATTTAAGAGAACAAGACTTCCTCTTTCCCCAAAAGGTAAATGTCAGATGTATCTGTCCCTATCCTGTATTTATTCTAGCACAGGCTGAAGAGTCCTTTTTAAATAGTGTGGGCATGTACACTTGTTAACCATATCTGCCCATGACACTTTCTTCCCTACTCATTCTTTAATGTTGCTTTCAAAGAAATCTTCTCCCTCATATCTCAAACTGCCAGTAGTAAGCTGGCAGAAGTCAGTAGCAGCTTTGCTTCCTCATGGCTCAGTAATGTGAGTCCTTTCCTACACAAAGCCCCAACATGAGCAACCATGGTAAGGTAAGGTAAGGTAAACCACCACAGAAAAGAGAATCTAGAACAAAGTTTGCCTGGGAGCTGTGAAAAATCTAGCCCACAAAGTGAGAAAACAAGGCATAATCAACATTAAAATACATGGCATTGATATCCTTTGCTACAGAAAATTTTTGTTCTCTTTTTGTCAGGCTCAGTCATCAACAGATACACAGGATTGCAGATAAACTGTGAAGAAAGAATGTCATGAAGCGTTAGAGGACAAGGCATGTAAAATTACAATATAAAAGCAGCAGGGTGCTTGCAGCAAAATCTGTACTCTGTAATCTGTGCCAGCAAAACTGAAATCGTAACTACTGCAAGCAATGAATACAATAAAATAGAAAAGCATGGATGGATGAAATGTGCTCTCTGAAGTTCCTTGAACTCTTCTTCCTCAATAAGCATCTGCATCTGCTAGACCATGCTGGCATAGGGCCTGACAGGCAAATGAATAATTTAGAGAAATATTTTAGTTTTTCTTGGAGTAACAACTTCCCTTTCACAGCAAAATTTAACTTGAACCTCCCCACTATACAACTAGGTAACCTACTTGACAAGAGTACGTCAAGTCAGAGCTCTTTTAACTCTCTGGCTGAGAGAACCTGATGCCTTTTCATAGACAGACTTTCAAAACTGAGCAGAAACCCTGAAATTGGTAAAAATAAGCATCTGGAAGCGCCAGCAAATGAAAGATTACTACATCTCTTTGAATGATGTCTATAAGCACATGTAGCAATACTACTTACATGGCATGCTCTAACATTCTTTACCTAGGAGGAGACAGCAAAGGCCCAAATGATCATCTATAAAAAGTCAGATTGACTTTCTAAGCAGTATATAAAGAAAGGAGCAGAAAAAAATGTAATCTGCTTGCAATTACACAAAGCAGTAGGACCCACAGGGGGAATCAGATATTTCAGTCACTATATGCCCACCTTTTTCCCCTTGACGGATTTACTCCAAACACACTCTCAGGACAGTATGTAAAACATAGATGCTGTGTAAAAGCTTGCATGAGATAACAACCAAGGAAGAACATAATTGTGACTGACAGAATAACTGTGAATGTTCTGAATAGTTATGTATATACATCTTGCACATATGCTCACCACAATGGCTCAGTTAAAACCAGTGCAAGACACAAGTTTGTGAGATACTCAGTGAATGTATTAATATTGGTAGTGAGAATTCTTTAACTTCTCCTGTGTAGAAGGAAAATGCTTTTCAAGCCTTTAAGGTGATTAATAGTTACAGGCACTTAACTATCACATGGATGAGATGTCTTAAGAACAAGTCTTCCAGGATGACGCAAAGTACTAAGACTATAGTACAAGACCTAACATACCTTAGTATGGCCAACCAAAAGGCAAGAAAATCAGCTGCAACATTTATACTGAAATTAGTTTCAAATACAAACAACTAAAAGGATTTCTTTTTGTAATGGAACTTTCTTTTAATTTTACTTGGAAGAATCTTACAATATTTACCTTCTAGATGAGCTTACACTGATATTACTATTACTTTGAAAGCAGATAAATTTCCTACACTGTGCTGATTTAATTAATTGACTGGTCTGAATTGACAGAGACCTCCTCTTGAAAAGGATAGTATTTTTAAGTGTTACCATGTCTTACCTTGTAACATCACTACTAGCTTGTTCTTCTTGCTTGAGTTCAGATAATGATGCATCTCCATTACTCAAATTTTCAATCATGGATAGCTCTGTACTGCTTTGTGATGTGTCTTTGCATTTACTGAGATTTGCTAATGAAGTCACCACATTTGCCAGTGTACTTAAATCTCCCTGACATGCTTCTACCTAAGGAAAAAGAACAGCTTTTAATTCTCAGTTAACTGGCAGCAGTTAACCTGCAAGAGAAGAGCCTAACTTTCACATAAATGAAGAACAGAGCACATACAAAGCTATAACTGTAAGAAAACTGTTTTCAGTACATGGGTAACCACAATACAGCAATTAGACACTGCACTGCATCTAAAACATGCAATATTTTGAGATTTACTTGTAAAAGTAATAGCTATCTATTTCTTTCAGAAAGAATACTACTGTTGGTAAGCAAGTGCAGAAAGAAGATTTCACATCTGTATGCACTAGTCCTTCATCAGGAATATAAGACAGCTCTATATTGTATTTTAGCATCTTCCTTCACCATGTAAATGAGTCAGTAGTAACAGGGTAGGAGAACGTTTGAGAAGAAGGAATGCATGAAAAGTCACCTTTATAAACAAGCGGAAAAATAACTATGCTGTAGCCTTTTTGGTGTTTATGTCTTTGTTTAACTGCAAAGGAAAAAAGTGATTCAGTACTGGCTAGCAACTCAGAGAGGCAGTAAGATGTATCCCACTCTGCTGCAGCAAAAAAAACAAAAACCAAACAAAGTACATTATTACAGACAAGTATGCTGCTGCTAACACCAGACAGAGCAAGCAGAGCAAAATGCATGAAAACAGTATGAGGTTGCAGTTGGCTGCTCCTCACACAGAGCACCATTTGTCGCCACTCGCCCCTAAAACAGGGCACCGATTTGACAGTGGTCACACAACTGACATCAGCATCAGTGCCTTGTTATCTAAAGCCTTCCTTGAGTGATGGAGGACCCAGAAGACTGGCACCAAAGATGGCAGCAAATATCAGCAGTTTATTAAAGCCTTCATACCTTCTCTCTACTACAATCCCATAGGCAACACCAAGCAATACAAACTCCTCCCTCCCACAATTCATCTTACTAGCTCCAATAACACTTCTCTCCTCCTGATCTTTATACCTTTTCTCTCACATGCATAACACCTGCATGCCCTTTTAATCTTTTGTGATTGGTCAATACACATCAGCATTCCATGCTTCTTCTCCTTCAATGCTGTTCACCTGTCTTACATAGCTGCACCTTATCAGGGGCAAGATTACCTGCAGCACTGTGTCTATTCTCTTAAAATTCATTCTCCCACATGAGGTAATTTAATATCAGCTAGAAAAACACAAATGCTTCCCACTGTGCATATGTGAGGAGGCTACCACATAGCTTTAGTGGATCAGTAAGTGCAAAAAAATGGAAGCAAAGGGAAACCAGCTCATAAATAAAATTATCAATGAGGTAGGTCTTAAAAGCTTTGCCAAAAAATATAGTGATCCAGGATAAAAAAATCCAACCATATTTACACATGGCACTGTGACAGTGCCATGAGAAGTTTTGTGAACACCTCACTTTATTTGTACAAAAGAGTGAGCCAAGTGTCAGGATTATCCCAAAACAAAAATTAAAATACTGCCCTTAAGGCTCTCTAAAAATGTGAAGGAAGGCATTAACTTTGTCGTGTTTTTAGCATTTTTACTTTGTGAGGCTAAGAGGATTCTTGTACAGAATCATTTATAATACTGGTTAATGTTGTAAAGGAGAGTTTAAAATTAATGTAACCAAATAGAATGCCCTTCTCTCTTTACATATACAATTACAGCAATTAGCTCTACTTATTTTATCAGTCATATCATCACATACCTTATCTGGAGTCATCACCACAGTAGGCTCACTTTTTATTGCAGATGGATGAATGTTAACAAACATGCCTGATTCCAGCAAACCCGTTGATCTGACAGAAAACAGCACAAGTTTCGATTTCAGTTAGTTTTAAAATTTTCCTTTTTCAGAAGACAGAGATAGCCACTTCTGAATACAATTTACATACCTTGCTGTTTCATTGTCTGTTACAAAAGTTGGGGTTGCAGCTAATGGACTGCGAAGATCTTTCCGAATGTAGATCTTTTCTGTAGAAGCTGCACAGTTTGAAGATTTTTCTCTTGACACTTCAATAGGTTTCCTCTCACACTGTACAGCTACAGAAATAATACCCAACTATTAAATCACCCTGAATTACAGAATAGGAAATAATACCTTTTTCTTTATTTAATATTTGATTTTAATAATAATTCTGAAAATAAATATATATAAAATATATCCCATAATAAACAAGCTAACAAGTTGGATAAAAACCAGCACACCGACTTGATGAGTTGTAAGTGTCAAAGTCTGAGATCAAACATATCCAACATTTTTAAGTTACAATTAAGGGAGACATCCCCTCATTTTTAATTTGAATCAAAGTGGAAGCTTAAAGCTTCTCATTCTCTCAGTTTCACTATCTCACAATCTCACTTCCTTTGTAAAGGACTCATGGTATGTTTTTCCATGGATTGTGGGTCTGTATTGAACCCCTGTGAATTCATTTACTTGAAGAAGCTTCTCAAGTTAGGACCTCAGACAATACAGAGGGAAAGGTACATTCACAAAGTTGAGTTCAGACCATTTAAATCAATCTGGGCAACACCCTGACCCACAGTCACTGACTTCAGAGAATAAGTGAATTTTAATTTGAATGACTCAGTGAAACAAGGTAGAATGAATCTAGGCTTTAGCCTACAGATGTATGACCTTGCTTTGAACATTAAAATGAAACTTACAGTATTATCCCCTATGGGGAAAATGTGGAAATGTGAAAAATGTGTAAGTTCAGATTAAAAATGAAGAACTTTTCAAGATAGCAGTAGACTGTGATGCTATTTAAATTTTTACACTAATAAGTATCAAACCCCAAATGTTGTAATATTAAGTATTGAGAATGCTACTGAAGCAGCCTGCAACCCACAAATAGTGATTCAAAGGGTGGGAGATGGAGGCAAGTATTTCATCTTCCTTTGTAAATGCTGTGCTCATTAGCAGGGTCTCACTTTGCTGAGAAAAGGCCAAGGCTTCTTCAAGGGACAAATAACCTCACTGAGGGAGCTACAGTCCAAGACCATGCTAGGTTTTATTTCCTTTCCCCACCCCAGTGAGGAATGAGACTTCTTATCACCAAATAGTACTCTCCTCCACTCAGTATTCCCTCATGACCCAGAGATTATTTTCCTGCCTTCTGATCCCTAAGCCCAGTGATTTTGTTCTGCTTAAAAAGTCTTCTGTGGAGGGGCCTTTTCTTACTTACTGCCAGCTGAACTAGAGGGGAAAGATCCATTTTCACTGCCCCAGCTTTTCCTCCCTTTCTGAATTAATTTCCTCTATGTTACTGATTTCTGCTGACAGAAGCAGGGCTGTAAGGAGGAAAATGTCCACAGAAGTTCAAGAGGGTCAGTAAAATAAGTGCAGGATGACAAAGAGCAGAGAACAAGACCAATACTGTATGTACTACAACAGCGCCACAGTATTAGGTCTGAAGAATTTGTGTTTTGTGTGATTTTCTGTGTTATTTACTATTCTGATACTGCTCTGATATTTCAACACCACTACATCTAATGTATGGAAAGCTGAAAAGGAACTTGGAATCTGCAGGAATCTGTAAGAACTAAACTTCAGATCACTACAGATCTCTGCCTTGTGAATAACTGTCTCTGCAGAGCTTTGCAAAAAGTGAACAGCAATTACCAGTAATCTCAGCTGTGGAAAAACTGAAAGGAAGGTAGAGTTCAAAATGTTCAGTAGCTTAACTAACACATAAAGCTGAACTGCACAAAAAAAAATGCAGACATGTTTGATATTTGCCATGTAGGAGTAACAGCTCATTTACTTTCATCACATGGGATGGGGCTTATTAAGCTTTTAAAGCAAAACACCTGAAAGCATTTAATATTTCTGATACACCAAACTTGTACAATTCTTTAAAGGAAAAAGATACAACGATTTAAAAATATGTAACTAAGATAACAATTTGTATCTATACAAAGCCTATCTTTTGTAGCACGAAGCAGCTGCCAGGTAAAGTAGTTTGCTCTTATTCAGACTTACAATCTTGTTTCATCCCAAAGGCGATGCATCTCTGCAGCCTACAATACTGACAGCGATTCCGGTGGTGTTTGTTAATGACACAGTCTTTTGTTCCTCGGCAGGAATAAACTAAATTCTTCCGTATACTCCTTTTAAAGAATCCTTTGCATCCCTCACAGGTTACTGCTCCATAATGACGCCCTAGTTACAAAATAACAGAAAATGTGTCATTAATTTTGCAGTATAATGTTATTTTTTTAGACATTACATTTATTAAAGACGAAGTATTAGCTATTTTACCCAGAAAAGCAACATTGTTTTTCCCCATGGGCTGGAGATGTTAAAATATATTGGGGCTATAAAACAACATGAAAAAGCAAATGTACCATTTTTCTAGTTCAAAGCACTTAAACAGCATTTTACAAACAGGCAAGTTGCTTATTAAATTATTTCCTTATCTGTTGACAGCTGTGTTAAAAAAGGCTAAGAAAACAGGCTACCAAGAACACAGCAAAAATATATTTTGATTTATAGATTTCTCTAGTAATTTACTACTACAGACAAGCCCTGTGATTGCTCATTACAAGTTCAGCTGTTGAAATTGTATGCATTAAATCTAATGGAACTGTGGGAAGTGCAAACATGGCATCTGACAGCATGAGGCAATCACTTCAAAGCTTTACTTTCACCTTTCATTTTTCTAACAGGATAATGGTATGTCTGTAGTTCTTGCAGTAGAACATCAATGAAAGAATAATCTAGAATAAGCACAACTCTTTGTTTTGAAGACCAGTTCTGCAAGTTTTCTGTATAATACAAAAAATTCTAAGATATACTACAAAAAGTAAGTTTTAAAATTATTTTTAGAAGTAAATTATTTTGATTTTGCATAAAATATAAACATTAATAAAAAGGATTGATGAAGGCATGCTTGGCAATTACAACAATTTTACTTTATGAGTCCTTGAAATACCTATGGTATATTACAAATCACAAATTTGACCTAATTTAGGAGAAAACACTTTTAGATTCTTTCCTGAAGTTTTTTGAAATTATGACAGGTTTTCTAGATTCCTCTTAACCTTTTTACTACTACTAAAATGCAAAATTTCAAAAGCATCATATATATTAAAAGTCTATTTTCTGAAAGATTTTAGTGGCAGCTGGATTATGAATATTCATTCTGCAAAGTACCAGAGCTGCTTCTTCATCTACTCTTTTGACGTAGCTTCTTGGATTCCAGCTTGGAAGTGTCTGCAAAGCAGTTTTCATGACAGTGCTTGTCACATGGGAGGCTCCCCAAAACCTGCAGCTGCTCAGAGGAACATGGCACTCTCCCCAAAGTCATTACCACTGCCCTATATTCCAAGGCCAGCACAGGGGGAAAACCTCCTTGGATCTCCAGCCCTTCAAGGGAGACTCCAGCCCTCCTCTGGGGAGTCAGAGTTTTAACAATTAGAACACACCAATCAGATCTTTGCCTTAAGTTTGGCAGAAATTTCCTTGAGATGGGTGAGGTCTGACAACTATTTAGAGCTCTAGCAACTCAATTTTTTCTGTTGAACTTTGCCAATTTTTTGGAGAAAAAAAAAAAATTACTTTCTAGCAAGTTTGCTCCCTGCTGAAGGGAGATCTCATAGTGGTCTGCAGGCTCCGCACAAGGAGAAATGGATGGGCAGGCACACTCTGGCGCCAGGACCCATGGGAATGGCATGAAGCTGGTAATGGAAATTTTAGATTAGATGTCAGGAAAAGGTTCTTTCCCCAGAGGGTGTTTGGGCACTAAAACAGACTCCCCAGGGAAGTGGTCACAGCACCAAGCCTGACAGAGCCCAAGAACCATTTGGACAAGGCTCTCAGGCACATGGTGTGAGTCTTGGGGTGTCCTGTGCAGGGCCAAGAGTTGGACTTCAGTGATCCTTGTGGGTCCCTTCAAACTCAGGATATTCTGTGAGTCTATGATTCTATGTAAAACAGTATTGGGTCTGAAATAAAACAGCAATAAATCCCATCCATAGATATTAAAGTACCACTTAGTAAAACTGTGCACTGCATGTATAGAAATTTGTGTATATGCCTGCAAACGTTACACAACTTCAGAAGAATTTTAAACTGCTTTTATAACATTGCACCACCTTAAAAAAAAGAAATAAATAAATAAATACCTGATGCTTTGTCTCCACATACAACACACAGATCAAACACTTTATTTAGGCCCTGTTCATTGGGGGAGTTGTCTGTTAAAATCTGAAAAAAAAAAAGTGGAAGAATTTAATTTTTCTTTTTCTTACCATCTAGAAATAGTAAAATATATCTCATGCTTGTGGTTTTTGTCTAAGACAGGGGAATAAATTTACAAAGTATCATGTTTTCTTAATTACATCTAATAGTCTTCAGAGACACAAAGTCGCTACCTGCCATGCCACTGTGCTCCCTTCCAGGAAGGAACAAGGGTTTTACTTGCAATGCTTTTGAGAAGTACTCAAGATTTCATTTCTCTAAATATTACTTCTGCAAAATGGACTAACACTTTGAAAAACTGTTAGCATCTGCATACTCATACCTTTTATTCAATTTTATATTTATATACTAATGACTCATCCATAGTATAAAAGAGACAGAAGCACTAAACAGATGGAACAAAAAAATTCCCTTGTAAAGATTACTAGATCTACACAGAGGTTTATTAACTCCTTTTTTTATAATACACATAAATATGTACCAAAAGAAATCTACTCTGGACACTACCATTAACTTCCAACTGGTATATAGCTTGGCTTTCAGTAACAGTTTGACATTATTAAAGTATTCTTGTCTTGTCTCATTCATTTATCTCTGGTACCTGTCAAGCTTTGTTAAGCATATAATTTTAGAATCCCAGTACTACAGAGCAAGCACCAGAACATTTCACTTAATCTTTGAAAACTATCCCACCACAACATAAATAAAGCACAGCAAAAACTACATTTAAAAAAGGAACACACAAATCACAAGAAAAAACCAAACATCATCTTGACATAGAAAAGAAAAAATATTCTTCTCATTAGAAAGAGAATGTAGTTTAGAAGCTTGAAGAGTTTTTAACTTCTACTGTGCCTTAAAAGGAAGCCAGACTCCTCATTCTTGCTTTGCATGTTCAGAACAGGACCTCTGATAAAAAGGGAAGTAACCGAAACAGAAAGTACTCTCTCTTCCACAGAGAAAATATAGAAATTGTGCTTTTTAGAGTTTGCAACACAGTACAGTTTAACAAGCATACTTCTTGCTAGTTAGCCTTGTTAACAATACAGTCTCTGAGATTTATCTCTTAAGTTTTCTTTTTAAAACCACCGACCTTTTAAGGAAAGTAAGATAATGAGTTAAGAGAATATTAACCTAGTGATCCTTCAAAATTTCCAGTATTAATGTTATGTATTTTCATGATATTATAGCAAATATAAATTCTAAGTCCTTCCATAAATTAAAGCTGCACTAAAATTGGAAGTTCCACATAAGGAAGGACTACAGGATAGGCCCACGAGGAGATAAAAACCCCAAACTCAGAGATCTTATTAACTGACCTTGAACATGAAGAATAAAAATTGATTATTAATATTAGGAAGAGCCATTGAAGTTAAAATAGATGATGGGAGAAAGGGTTTTGCCAAATGAATCAATGTAAAGATAAGATGCAATAAGAGAGATTTTTGGCAGAACAAACAAATGGGCATTTCAAGTGAAGGCTACAGAAGAAGAAGAAAACAGGTGAAATTGCAGATGGAAAGATCATTTGAGGGAGAAAATACAAAAGATCCCAAAGGGATGCAGGTGAACAACAAATGAATGGTACTCTGTATTTCATGAACTTTTAAGTAGACAAAGGAAATCTCTACCCATACATTATCAGTGGACAACAGAACGATTCAACTGGAGTGACAGAATACTCTGCTGCCTCTCAAACCGACCTATTTTGCCCAAATGAGACAATCAGAACTACAGCTTTCAATTTTTTGTACAGACCTCCTCTTTTCCTGAATTTTGCCTTTTAAACCAGTGTGGCACACTTCTCATCTCTTAAGCTATCTTTGAAAACAATTTTTATGTGGACTACTCATATTCCACTGGTTTGTATTTTTGTTGAGGCTTACCTAAAATACAAAGTGTATGATAACACTAAGCATGCTTCAATGCCTCTCAATAGGATTGGCTTTTGCTACTGGTCCCCTGTTCACAGTAATCAAATCCTTTGGAGCAAGGATGTCCATTTGCAAAGAACTGTGAGTCCCAAAACCAGAAGTATTACATAATACAGAGATTCTTTTAAGCTTAAGCAACGTGTAGTGAATCAGTGGACGGGTTCACAGAAGAGCACAAACTAAACAGTTTAAGGGTCTGCAGCTGAAAAGAGATTGCTTGAAAGGGGATTTTGTAGTGATTTGTAAACCCCTACACAAATTCTTAATAGTGTCTTATAGTGCAAGACACACCTAATTAAACACTTCTCTCAGATGGTCAAACCATCTAACATATTCTTTGCACACAATACTACAGAACATTATACAGACTAAAGCTTACATGGTCTATATAAATAACAAAAAAAGGCTGTTTCACTTTAATAGCAGCTATCAAATATGATGATCTTACTGCAGTCTCCAAATCAGGAGCTTCCTCTGTATCATCAGCTAATGGAAAAGGATATGCTCAAAAAGATCATTATTTACTTGGCCATCATTTAATATTTTTCCTTAAGCAGTTGTTTATGGTCATAATGTTTAAGTGTTTGATACAGGACTAAATGGACTGCAGCTATCTGAATGTTGTCTGGCCTACCACTGATGTATTGTAACAGCAGCATATATGTGTGTGGGTGAATTATATGCAGTAACTGTACTTTAGCTGGAGTGCAGTAACCTCCTACTTCATCTTGAAGATCACATCGCCCAACTCTTCTTGCATGTTTATCACATTCTTCACATCAGTGCCATCCCATCCCTGCCAGGCTGAGGATGTGGCAACTAAGGGAGTGGCACATACAATGTGCATGGGAGTAAGGTACACTGGGGACCAGTTCAGGGAGTTACAACTCTGGCTAGTTACATTATCGCATTAGTAAATCAAAAATCATTAGTGTTATTTTCTCACTCCCATGCAGTAACGTATTTCCCTCCTAAATAGTCTGAGCACTGCTGTGGAGTACAATTCACACAGCTGAACAGCAGTTGCAACAGTGTACAAAAAGGAAAATGAGCCAAAGGAAATGCTTAGCGAGAAGGACAATGGAGAAAAGTGAATGTTTTTCAACAATACATGAAAACATATGGAGAGTTAACGAGCAGAAATAAAGGACCGTTGGCATGGCAGAATCTGGAAATGACAATAAAAATAACTCTATTCTTTCTAATGTCATGAGCCAACATATAAATTTTAAAAGCAAGAAATTTACTAAAAAGAGTTTTTTAATAATTTTTAAGTATTCACAATGCATCGTAGTGCAAGGAAAATTCTACTTAAAAAAAAAACAAAAAGGAGAACCCAGACAGACTTATTTGGAAATAAAACATCTTTTCTTATCCCATTTGAATGAAAAATATGAAATAAAGTGGATTATCTACCTGGATGTGTTGTGCAGATATATCAGGGGATGCAAAAAACAGTTGGTTGACACCTGCAGCATCTGGAGTTGCTAGGATAACTTTTCCTGGAGTGGAATCTTGTCTGGCAAGGATCACCTTGCTTGGGGTAGAGCCATCATGATTTGTTAAGATGAACTGCTTGCCTGCTGAGCTCTGATCAAGTGATGTAACAATCTGAATCTTCTGGCCCGTCTGCTGATCTGTGACAATCTAATAATACATTTATCTCAAATTGTTATGGTGATTTAACTTTTTGGACCCAATCCGGGCACTTGAAGAAAATGGGAATTTTGCCCTTCACATTTGAGAAGCAGGATCATCTTCCCCTCTGTCACACAAGAGTGAATTAAACTGAGGTGAAAACTTGGATTTTCACCGTATTTGAAACACATTTCAATCAAGGATGTTGGAAGTCAAAACCTGAGTTTGTCCTCATTTTTTTACAACTGGTGCATGTTTTTACAACACTACTGAAACTCTTGACAATTCTAACATTCAGAACTCAAGGCATGTCTGTAGCTAAGCCCTAAGACCCATCAGGTTGTAAGAAATCTTAAATCTTGAATTCACTGCATTCTACATGAAGTGTTTGCAGCACCTCCAAGGTTTGGTTACTTAACAAAAAACTTCTTAAAACCACAAGAATAGATGTCCAAGTGAAAAAAGTAAGCAGCAAAGAGCAGGAAAAGCAATTCTATTGTTGCACCTATATATACATTTCGGATTTCATTTTGAAGGGACCTTTTTTTACATATACATTTCTAAATAAAATAAGTGAAACAGAATCTCTTTCTCTGCCTTTTTTCCTTTTCTCTTTTTAAGGAAAAACTGATTTTCATTTTATGATCAAGGATAGATCTACAGAGTGGTTTTTCATTTTATCCCTATTTTCAAGCACAAATACAGCAGAATTGTATTAAATAATCCTCTACTTTCTGCCAACTTTGTCAAAAGATTATAATCCTCAGAGAAAATAATCAAGATTCTATATATATTCCATTATAAATCTCACTTTTAGTCACTTCATTTCTCCATCAAAATGCTTATATGGAAAACTTATATGAAAATCTGGAGATTTTAAAAGAGAATTATCCTACAAAGACTGTTTCCTGAAAACTATTTTGAATTACAGATCAATAAAATAGCTCCTATTAACTTGTTTTTTAAACTATAGCCAAACATTTACATTTATCTACACATCCCCAACATTCATATTACACATATGAATTTTATTTTTATTGCAGATGACATTTATTTCATTGTCTAATACTTACCATAACTAGTTCAATAGTAACTGGGGTGCCAATATTAATTATATTTCCTAGATGGAGAACCATGGCACAAAAAATCTGAACGAGGTGTAATTTCACATGAGCTTTTTATCAGCTTTGCTACTGCACCTTCACAACAGGCTTATTACTTCCTCTAAATGCCCAATATCTGTGTATAATTTACATTTTAAAAA
The DNA here is from genome assembly GCA_013396995.1 of Dicaeum eximium. Classification (NCBI taxonomy): domain Eukaryota; kingdom Metazoa; phylum Chordata; class Aves; order Passeriformes; family Dicaeidae; genus Dicaeum; species Dicaeum eximium. The sequence goes on from VWZP01010280.1 coordinate 107,361, forward strand.
GATAAGCAGTGATGAGTATCCAATTTCAGCAGTTATAACGCAATATTTCCACTTTCAAATATTCAGAAATCATGAGTTTCAATATACAAAATCAGTGTGTTTCCTTCAGGTGGTCTTGTGCTCTTAACATTTTAATGGATCAAATTTCAATCTTTTCTCTGCAAAATATGATTAAAAGCATATCTAAGAGAAAAGTACAGGTAAAATGATAAAATTCTAAATGCTAAAGAACAAAATTTATGGGATTTGGGGTGTAGGGTGAGAAGACAATGCTAAAGCATAACAATAATTATCAACATAATGAATTTTCTGTTCAGTTTTTTCATATATCCATATGTCTGGGACCACATATGGCTACAGCAGACCTTTATTTCTTCTTTAAATTCCTTTATGTTGGTTCTGTAGTCTTTAGAAGGCGAACTTCCTTGCCCTTTTAACTTCCTTCATTCCTTAATTTCCTTTTCCTTGGTCCATTTTCCTTCATTTACAATCTTTATTTCTCCTGTGCAGTTTTTGGCTATTTTCAAAGTACCTAATATTCCATTCCCCTTACCAAACATCTATTTTATTTGGATTAGGAGAAATCCAATGTATATTATGCTTGACAGGGTGCACAGATGTACAAAAACCAAACAGAACATTGTGCTGTTTTTTGAATTTCTAGACCTGCTCTTTGAAAGACACTCTTAGCTAAAATCTGTCTCCCTATCAAATCTTAAAAGCACAATTGTGTGTACCCCAAAAAAGGTATATACTCCATCTAGTTAGGTTTATACAAAGTTTACTCAAAAACCAGCATATCCCAAACAGTAAAGACACAAACCTGAACTACAGCTGAAATTATTTTTGGAACATATACACTAAGTTATTTTTTTCCTATTGTAGCCCAGCTGTGTAATTAAAACAATATATGTATTTGTAGATAAATATGGCAGGACAGTAGGCAGAAGAACCACTTATACTTCACCCAATTCACTTCACCTTCTATTTAACAAATAGAGTTCTAATCTTCAATTGGGTTCCTGCAATTCTAGGAGGATGCCCAGGTATAGTAGGTAGATGATATAGTAGGCATAGTGTTACATTAGTATCCTTACAAAGCTCTTCAACCTGCAGGAGTGATTTCTGCAGCTGACAACTGACAGAGGCGTAAGAGAAAGCAGTTCAAACAATTAAGCACGTCCTTGTCTGCAGCTGACCTCTTATGGCTATACACCTGCAAAACCTCCCCCTGCATTGCAATGGGGACACTGAAAAGTGGAGCAGTTCACCATAGTACAACAACCTGCAATACCTAAATGTCAAGGTAAGAGAAAAAATAATCAGAGGAAGAGGAAAAACGCTTATCTTCTGACCATGAATCCACCATGAATCAGTGACAACACATTATCTTTCTTAATAATCTGAAACTCAATATTGCTAAAACAATAATATTATAAAACAGGAATATATCAATTCAGGATTGACTGCATAAAAAATACACTACCCTCCTGTATTTCATTTAAGCATCCTGATGATAATGGAAGATATTATTTTCCTTTAAAGCCTTGTCTGTTAAGAAATTTTGATTTCTATTTGAACATCAGTTTAATAAATTAAACACTTCAGTGTGTTCCTATTTTACAAAAAAGAAAATGTCTAAACACAGACAACTAATGCACCTATTTAAAACAGCCAATTTTGTGCAGAAATGCCTGTTGAACAAATGTAACATTCAACTTTTCTCCCAGAAGAAATGCGAGCATTCCCTAAGAAGAGTGACTAATTAAACATGTTTTAAAGAACCTTTTAGTGAGGATTTTCTATTACAATATTTCAAATAATTAGGTGCATTTAATAATAATAAAGGAAAAAATATTGATTGAAAATATATACTCAAAATTATTCAATGTAACATTTATGGTGAACATTTCACTGAGATACTTTTATTCCTACAAACTACTTTGCTCTTCACATGAATTCTTCTCTGAGTGAAGTTTCTATTATTAAGTTTGATACTAGTGATATGTTTTGTACATGTCTCATGCAGGAAGGATGAGTGTTTTGACTGAGTGTTGCTCCACACATATCAAGAGACAACCAAAGTGTCCTTTTTGAAGACAGAATGGTGGTTAATTGATGAGCACAAATTAATTAATAAAAAGTACAGGTATACATGAAGTGTAGAAATGGAGAGGAGGTAGCTGAAAGAATGAAGACCTACTGGATTGGTAAGACAGATACCACGACTAGAGCATAGGTGGGGTACACATAAATCTAAAAATAAATCTAAAAATCTAAATGGGGGTTGATTGTAAAGAGCCTTGGAAAGTTGAAAGCTTGAACATAATGCATCAATACAGGAAAAAAACAGAGGACAATGTTTTAGAGTGAAGCTGGTAAAAGAAAATCAGCCAAGATTATACTAGCAGCTGGCTCACTTAAATGTGTGCTTTTGTATGAACAACATGTATCTGAGAATATTTTTTACATTTATTCTGAAGTTGATATTTTTCTCTACAATGAAAATTAAAAATAAAACTGACTTGCACTGACTTCTAAGGCATAAAACATAAAATTTCCTTCCCCAAACCTTCCTAGTCTTCATATACATATCTCTATGTTGATTTAAGTATATACATTGCCAAAAACTTCACTTCAACTGGAGGTTATTACTTGGCCAGGCTATGGATTATAATACTGAGACATACACATGGGTTGGGACAACCAAAAACAGTATTCTTCTCAGACATGCACTTTATCATGACTTCAAAGATACAATGCAGTATTTCACTCCCCACTTCTGCTCCAAAATGTAGGAATCCTCCAACTTAGTTGAACAACCAAATCAACAAAATATTCAACTTTCAAGGAATAGCTTCACTTCCAAAAAGTATTTTTCTGTTCAGTGATTTAGGATTTTTGTAATGTTAAAATTATTACAAGGAAAAAAAAAAAAAGGAAAAAAGAGAGGAAAGACAGGAATGATGTTTTATTACTCTTTATATAGAAAGGGTCTCTGTCATCCAGGGCTAAATATTTACATTAAAGCAGGTAACGTGATGAAAACAAAAAAGAACTGGATGTGAAAACTGGCAGAAGCAAACAGATCATCTGTGCTTTTGAAATGCATCAGATGAAGCATACCTGTATACGCTGTGATAAAGAGAGGCCCGAGTCTGCAGGGACGATCTGTATTCGTTGTGCTGTCCCATCCATTAGTGTTTGTGTACCACCTTCCTGGGAATGTGGAACCTAGAAAGAAGAAACAAATGTAATGGACTGACAATGGATATAATATTTTAATGGATCCACTACCTTAATGGATTAATAAGGTTTCATCAACTTCTAATTTCTCTGAACAAGGGAAAGTCTGACACTCTTATTCTATAAAAAATGTGAATGCTTGTAATCTAATTCAACACCTTAATTTTTCTAATTAGAAAATTCTGATTTAAACCCATTTCGAAATACCCTCCAATCTGAAATGTACAAACACTGTAAGTAAAGCAATTAATTGCTGACAAGTCCATGTATGTAAACTGAACTGAATATTTACTATTGTTGACGTTCATGAGACACAATAGCTATCATCATAGCTGTGCTATGTTTGCAATAAATGTACTTGAATGGCTCACTTGAAGTGACAGAAGGGTTTTGTGTATGGAAACAGCAATTGGCAGTTTCAATTCTGTTTTTCTGTTAAAGAATTCTATACTGGGGAACTATTAAGAAAGGTAGGAAAAACGAATAAATTGCATAAAGTTTGCAAACAGTGTATCTTGTATTAAAATCTCTGTGTGAATGCTCTCAAACACAATTCATGGAAGTGTTTTAACAATTATCAATATTTTAAAAATTCTTCACATCCTACAGCCAACGGCATATGGGAGAAGGTATTATTCATTACATTATCTGTGAATAAAGGTTAAGGACAGCTGCTATTTGTAGAGGCTTGATCAGAAAGTCCAGATTTTTTTCAGTACAAAGAGAATTTGTCTTCACAGAGTTTACAGACACCTTCAAATTGAAATTTTTGTTTTAAACTCCTGGGTAACTCCAAAACCTTTTTGCTATTCACAGAACTGCCTACAACATCCTGCAAATCGGTATTACCAATAATTCCCAGTATTTACCCCATTATACAAATACTCCTTTTCACCTGATTGCCTCTCTGGCCTTCCTAATTAATATAGAGAATATATACGTATATTGCAGTAAAGGTACTGCCTCATAATGGTTTGTGAGGGGTTTTTGTTCCTCCTGGATCAGCTTCCTGATTTTGCAACCATACCATCATCTAAACGCTAGTAGCAGCAGACAAAAGCAGGCCAGAACATGCAGCTCAAGCTCAGTATGAGAGGTGCACGGGGTGGAGGCTAAGACTTCCCCTTATAGCAGAAATACAAGCTCCCATCAGCCTATGTTGATTTTGAGATTTTGCCCAAAAAGGTATTGCAGTCTCATAATCTACCTGCCCCTCTCCCCTCAGTGTGGTAGGTAAAACTGGCTGGTTAGTCACTCTGTGATCTGGAACAGGACACTGATGCAGCCGGAGAAGCGCCCGGTAAACAAAGGCTATTCTTAGCACAGATCAAACCTTCCATCCAGTCTCCACAATGCTCGGCAGCAGATGCATCGGAGCAAATGAGTGAGGTTAAGCTGCTGGGGAGATTGCTTAAGCTGCCAGCACCACCTAAAGAAACGCTTGTCAAACTACTGCCCAAGCCATTTCTGGACACTGCTTTCTAAAAATACCCAATTTTTCTGAGTGTAAGTACTTTCAAACAATTCATCCACTTCTTTGCTTAAGTAAAGGACAACAAATGCTTGTTCATTAACCAGCAGCATTTTCAGTTCAAGAAAGGTACTTTCAAGCACTGAAGTTCTGCATCAGCCACTCAGATCGACAAGTACACATGGTGATTCAGAAGTGATTCAAGTTATATGTGCATTTACCTTTGCTTCACAAAATAAGCTACATATTATACAACTGCTTCACATTTGCTCCCTTATAATGTCATGATCCACATGCTGTGTAAGGTACAACTGCTTTGTAACCCCACAAAATATCAGCTTGACAGTTTTACTTCTATGCAGAATACAAGTTTTTTATTGAAGTTAATATTGATAAAAGAGTAACTGAAGATTTCTTAAAAATTGTACTTTTTATGTGTGTGAGAGACTGTTTCAACAACTATATAGCCTTCCTCTGTTACAGTAAACTGGCAGGACTGTGGAAATTAATCACCATATACTTAGTGTACCCAGCCACAGATTAAAGAAAGAAGAATGCTGCAGGCTCTTGGCAGGTAGCTTCTCTACATGAATCAAGAAATGTAGTCTTGATTTAGAAATAAGAATTATCTCGCACTGAGCAAAAGACGACTAGCAGATGGCAGAATCTGAGCAACAACAATCACTGCACAATGCCCCATATAGACAGGGTTAAATTTTGCTTCAATGTTTTGCTTTAATACAAAAAGTCCTAAATTAACAAAAGCTTTTTACAAATTACAAAACAAATGTTTGTAAACACTATTGTAAAATTGTTGTGGTAATTTTGTGATTTAAAATGCTTAGTGAACAGCAATAAATATTATAAAAAAATAAAAATCTGTGTACAAAACACTTCTGACCATTATTTCAATGAGACACAGAAGCATTTCCATTCTCCTCAATATTGGAACACTTTTTCCTTTCAGATTCTACTCATGTAAATTTTTCTTGTAAATTCAATTAAAACTTCTTCAACATTCAAGAGTATTATAAATGCTAGCAAAAATAGTTCTGAAGCTGTCTAGATCTTAAACCATGATTTTTCAGTGATTAGGAATGCCACCAAACAATTGCAGCCTGTAGGTAGGCAGGAATGTAATTATTGCATGGAGGTCCCTGTGAGACTGCTTTCCTTGCTGATTCCACCTTTCAGGCAGCACATTCATGCATGGCATGCACCTTTGACAAAAATTTTGGCTTAAGGAGTCCCAGCTTGCACTGCCCTCAGGGATGCTTTTCAGTCTTTCCAACCATGTGCCTGGCTGGGCTGCACCTTGTATGAAATAATGACAGTGATCACAACCAACAGGGAGATGACCTTCCTCCCCTATGCTGTAAATAATTTTTTTCCCTAGTTTTGTCCACCAGATGATGACACACAGAGCTTACATGGGCAAGACTAGCACAGTGTCAGAATAGTGGCTAAGTGAGGACTGGGGAATGGTTAAGCTGCACTGCTGCCAAATACCGTGTGACCGTCTCAGACACAGTAAAACCTTGCTAAAGGACAAATCCTAATCTACACTGCTGACAAACCAGCAGCCATGAAAACTGTAGAGCTGTGATTTCACCATGAACAGGAACAGCTACAGCTCTCTGCAGCACTGCATCTTCACTGTTTTCTTCCCTGCCTTCCTCTAGCTACCAGCCATCTTTTTTGTGCTGGCTCTGGTAGTCATTGGAACCTTCTCAGACCCCACTCTATGCTAACCCAGCAGAAAACCTCCCACTTGTTTTGGCTGGGTTATTAGCTTGCTGTTGCTGGGGAAATTAATAAGGCAAGAAACAGAAAAAGGACCCTCTCTCTCCCATGGTACTCAGATACTAAGTCATCTCAGTGTCTCCTGGAATCACATTATGAAACTGAGAAACAACCCCCACAGAAGCTAAACACACTTATCACACCATCCTCTGAGTGGAATGTACACTTCAGCTAGCTTTGGCTAGCCCTGTACTGTCAAAAAGAAACAAATTTAAACAGGAAATACAGCTCTATTTAGACCTCAACGATGAATTATAGTCCCAAAACAAAACTGCATTAAACATGCATTCTCACCTAATAAAGAGGTCAAGTAATAAAAAGCAAACATCATACATCCCATAGACCACTTATGTCCTTTTGAGATAGCCTTAGCAACACTCAGATGCTACAAAAATAAAAGCTGTAAGAATTTATTCAGAGTAGAATTAATCATCCCATTCCCCACTCCAACCTTTCCATCTGAAATCAATGCTAAGAGGAAATAAAATTACTTGAGAAGTAAGTCTATGTCTAGACAAGAATCCATGAGTGAATATTTCAAGATAAAAAATAACTTTCATTTAAGATAAATAAATTACTACCTCTATCTAATTTAAAGTGGTGCTAATTTAAAATAGTCCATACTACACTGAAACTTTCTAGGTAACTATGTATACTCATATCCACACTCTCAATCTATGCATCTCTGGCAGTTCTCTGGCTGCAGTACACAGATTCTGCTCACAGGTCACAGAGAACCAAAACTAGAAATCTGCAGGAAAAGGAGCTCAGTCTTTCTTTTGACACATAGCAAGCACATATATCTGAAAGTGAAGAACATGGCAAAACTTTGCTAGTGAACAGAAAAATGATGACGCAATTGCATAGTTGTAAAGTAAAAGCTGTGTCCTGACTTTTAAGTGAAAGTGAGTAAAGCAGTTACACAACCAGATGGCTCTTTGAAAACCACTACAGGCTCACACAGCAAGGTGAAAAGCTGGTGACTTAGTGGAAACACTGCTAGATCGTTCTTAATTTCTGTGGGGCGAGCTTTGGCAAAAAAGGCTTCCCAGCGTACTTTAAAATAGACATAGTAGGTTCCTCTGCCTTCTGAGGGAAGTGTCCAGAAGCCTTGTCTGTACCAAAAATTTTCTTCTGTGATTTTGGTTTTTACATATCAGTCTGTGCATTTTATTATTCAATTTCTCTTAAATAGGACTCAAAATTTATGTACCTCTCCCATTTGCTGTTCAAAAATTTGATGGGCCAGTTCCTCTATGGTTGCCATGATCTTTAATCACCAGAATTTCCTGTCAAAGAAAGGAAAGAAGATGCTTAACATCTGTAGTTTCAAAAGTAAAAATATTCTGGGGAAAATATAGTTCACATAAGTGCGTTTGAAGTTTTATGAAGATGACATCCCTGCAGAATTTAAAGTTTGATTATACTATAAAAATAAATAATTTGCTATTTGAAAACTTTATATTGTTTTATTTAAACAGAGACTTCCTATTTTTCCTCTTCTGCTTTTCCAACAAGCAACAATATGTAAAAATCACTGCAAGAACAGAAGTCTGTTACTGACCATGACATCAGTAGGTACATATTTAACATCTTAAAAAATTGGAAGATAGTTTTTGTTAATGCAAATCAAGAGAGGCAAATCTAACTTCTGAACTCATACAGATTTTTTAGTATTAATGGGAGTGCTTGAAGGTCAATTTTGTAACTAACAGGAGGCAGTACTTGGGACACAGACAATAAGTGTTTAAAAAAAAGATGCTGTTTTGTTATCAATACTGTAGCTACAGCACAAGCCCAAATCTTCATAAGAATTTTGTGCGGTTTAACAGACACTGCTACATTAATGCAGTAGAAAGGATTCAGATTCGTGCCTTGTTTATTTGGCAAGGCATATATTACATTATTGATATTCAAATATTCACTAGGCAGTACTTAAAAGGAACATTCACAAATTATAAAGGACTGCATAAACAATTTTACTTACAAAAGCAAATTAAAAACACTGCAATACCGACTTCTCATATGAACAAAGACAGTACTCTTACTCTACTACTGGTTTTCATTCTTTAACTTTTCTGGAACTCCTAGGAATTACCTCCTCTTAAGTGAAACTCGAAATCTCCCCAGTGAGCCATGCAAATAAAAAATTTAACTCACTTTTAACTCAAATTTAAATCAAGTTAATTCTGCTCTTAAAATTGGAAAGAGAAATCTTTTTCTACTAGAGCAAGAACTGCAGGCCTTGGAGGTGTGCCCAATGGTATACTAAAGCCTAATTAATGTGTGAAAGGAGACAGATGCAAATATTTCTGCACTGTAGACCATTCTTAATCACTCGCTAGCATGCTGCATTATTAAATTAGGACAAAAGATAACAGGCATGCATATAGAGATATGATACTGAAGCTTATGCTGGAAAGCATTATCTCTTAGGAAGATCTAGGTGTCAGCATCCTTGCAGCAGCACTCTATTAGCCTACTCTTCTGCCTCCAGTGAGCTGCAGTACAATCACTATTCAAAGAGCATTTGGAATTTTCAAGGCAGGCAACGTGTCTTATCAATGTATTCTTCTTTTAAATAAAATACTAGCAACAAAATATATACATATATCTTTACATACGGAGTGCCAGAAATTAGTGCTACCTCATTACAAAATAACAAAAAAACCACTTTGAGGCATTAATTTGCACCAGCTAGTTAGTTCTAAATCAGATGCGACTGCCCTCACAGTCAAGATGCATTAGTAAAACAACCTAGCTTGAAAAGTGAAAGTGATTTAAACTGAAGTGTCTCACCTTGGAGTAAAGCTGTGAAGGAATACATGTGTATTCAACTATGATGCACCAGTCAGGGAAACTGGCTCTCAGAGAGGCATAAACCTAGCTGTGAATTTTTGAAACTTATCTAAAGGAGACACATTTGAACTACATTTGCATGAACATAGGACATCAAGTACACAAACAACACTGAACTCTTATGATGAAGAGGAACCTGGAAAAAAGGTTGAACCTGTCCTACCTCTTCATGCTGTCTGGAACAAGCACAAGGAAGTTCAACTTACGGATGCAGAACCAGCTGTCGAAGCTACACAAATCATCTGAGTTTGAGCATGTAAGGTATGCACACAATGGAAAAGGAATGTACTCACTAGTATCACAAGAATGTATATATTACTCACACAGTGTTTTACATTTTGACACTTGCACTTGCAATTTGCATAAACATTCAGAAGTAGGTTCTTTTGTGTTGTTGCTTTATTTAACTCAGTAAGCCCTAAACCGAAGGGCACTGACAAATTCAGTATTTGTATTACCAGTAGTCTGTACTAAAATAGCTTAATGGCAACCACCTCCAATAAACCATGCAACTTTGCTCTGAAGAGGATATGTAATAGTGAAAAAAATCACCTTCAATATTTCAAATATGAATTTTTAGACAGCATTTCATGTTGCAGATCAACTACAGATACAGAGAGCTGAAACAGGCATTCCTATCCCATTTTCAGTTTATAATTTCATCTCTTCATGCACTGGCATATACATAATGCCTGAGAAATCAGTTCAAGCAACTGGCAAGGCACAAACTCCTTTCTTACTTGCAGAGTCAAGGAATAATGTGAAAAGCAGTTTGAACAGAATTTACAGTTCACCCCCAGGAAGGAGGTCCTGCTCGCCCTGACCAAGCTGCAGTGGTCTTCACCCCACAGTAGGAAAATTCAACTCACTAAAAGGACAGAAAGCTGGCAGAAATGCACCAAACATCATCTAGGTAAGCACACTGAAATGATTTCTTTTGCAGTCAGATTGATTCTATTGCAGACAAAAGAGAGAACATGTTTCTGTAAGTCAAGAGAGGGAGGAAAAGGAAGATTTAAGGAGGAGGCAAACCTCCATTGCATTGTTATTGGTGGGAAGCTGATAAGTCAGTTGAACTGTACATGAAACTGTACCCATTGCTTTTGGCCCAGCCAGCTGGTGACACAGCTCACTCTGGAGTCAGACAAGCCCACGGCCACTTGAGCGAAGAAGCAAGGTCACCTCTCTCAGGAGCAGCTTTGTGTTAAGCTGTGCATCTTGCTCTGGGGACAGGGGGGCAGGACAGGTCAAGGAGAACTATCTACAAATTTTCAGCTAACTTTGGGACAGCTGTAAAAGGTTTTGTAGTTCATATTTTGGTTACCTAGGGTATCTGTGTTAGACTTCACAGCAGGTATGCTTAATCACACTTTAGACATTCCTGCAAGGAATTAAGCAGAAAAAAACTGCTTCAGCTGTTTTTCTTCCATTATGTAAATTTTAAAATTTAGCATACCTTTCATATTTTTAGAAGCTTATATTCCTGAGTTACTCCAGCCAACATTCTCAGTGATTGAATTGTTTCACATTAAATGATAAATATATTCGAAATTCAAAGCTACCTGAAATTGAGAAATGTTCCCTAAACACCTCATAACCTTCATTTTCCAGCAAAGAAAATTACTTGGGGGATGAAGGACAGGCCACAGATGTTGTCTACCCAGAGTTTAGCAAAGCCTCTGACACTATCCCTCCCAGCATTCTCCTGGACAAACTGGCGGCTCATGGCTTGAACAGGGGAGCTGTTCCCTGGGTACAAAACAGGCTGCCTGCCTGGGCCCAGAGTGGTGGTAAATGGAGAGACATCCAGCTGGTGGTCAACCACCAGTGGTGTTCCCCAGGGCTCAGCACTGGGATCAGCCCTGTCTAATATCTTTATCAATGATCTGGATGAGAGGATCGAGGGCACCCTCGCTAACTTCAGAGATGATGCTAAGCAGGGCAGGAGTGCTGACCTGCAGGAAGGTAGGACGGCTCTGCAGAGGGATCTGGACAGGCTGGATCAATGGGCTGAGGCTGGGGGTGCTGGTCAACAGCAGCTGCACAGAAAGCAGCTGCACAGAAAGCCACAAGAAGGCCAAGGGCATCCTGGCCTGTATCAGAAACAGTGTGGCCAGCACGACCAGGGCAGTGACCTCAGCACTAGTAAGGCCACACCGTGGCCAGCATCCAGTTCAAAGACCATGTCCAATTCTGCACCCCTCACTGCAAGAAAGACACTGAGGTGCTGGAGGCACTCCAGAGACTGAGCTGGTGAAAGGTCTGGAACACAAGTCTGGTGAGGAGGGGATGAGGGAGGTAGGGGTGTTCAGCCTGGAGAAAAGGAGGAACAGCAGAAACTTACAGCTCTCTACAAGTACCTGAAAGGAGTAAAGTTGCACCAGGGAAGGTTTAGATTAGATACTGGGAAAAATTTCATCACTGAACGAGTAGTCAGGCATTGGCAGACTGGCCAGGGAAGTGGTGGAATTGACACCTCTGGAAGCGTTCAAAATGCAAGTGTGTGTAGCACCAGGCTTAGTAGCAACCACAGGGGTGCTGGGTTAACAGCTGGACTTGATCTTTTTTCAACCTTAATAATTCTAAGTATCATCAGGCTGAGTTTTGATCTTCAGTAACCAGATGTGATCCTCAAGGTGTTCTCATCTAATGTGAATCTTCTTGATCTCAGAAATGCTCTTTTCCATGCTTGTCAAAACCATGCCACACACATTCAAAGGACACACCAGCCAATATATGAGAAATGTTTATTGCTAGTATACAAAAGGAGATGGTGTCAATTAATTGACAGGTTTTTCTTTAGAATACTCTTCTCCTTTCAAAATGAATGAGACAAATCACAACAAAGCAAATGTTATTCAGATGTGTAAGACTGCTAATCACATTTTTATTTCCTTTCTAAAGTTATCTAAAACACTGAAAGGAGGAAACCTGAATTCTGCAAGACCAAAGACCACAACATAAAAAAGCTGCATATACTTTTAGGATCTGCTTTATAATGCCCAACAGTAAAAAGAACTGTAATATTATTAGTTATATTATGACTACAAGAGAGAAAAGAGAGCCAAGGCACCTGCCAACACACAAGCATTATGTTGTTTACAAACACTGCCCGAATAATTTTTACCTCATTTAGATCTCACTTTGAATACTCCTGCAAAAATTATTTTCAATTGCTGCTGTTTCAACCAGCAAGCCTATAGGCACTTATAACAAGTATTGCTCAATTGCTCTACTGGTTTCCCTTTTTCACATCAGACTAAGATCCTTGCCTTTACTTTTACAACGAAATTACTGAAAAATGAAGTGGTAACAAATGCTTTGTCCCATGGCTATTTAGCCACTGTCTGTCACAGCTTAAGCTCTTACTTCTACAACCTTTTGCAGATCTACAATTATAATCTAACACACTGTAAAACTACAGAACAAACACAACCTTTCTAAAATTTTCCTTTAAAAAGATGTGTTGCTGACAACTATGTCAAATTCATTAAGACTGTCAATATGATTAGACCACTGCCTCTGCAAATGTACAGTACATTCTAGTTTGGCAGCCTTGTATTCCCTTAGTCTGCAATGATCCGTTTGCATATTTTCTTATTTCTAGGGACAGGGAAAAATCCCTTTCTCAGAAGATACACAGCACAGAAACGTTTTGCTTCTTTTGCTCTAGGTACAGAGTAACAGAAGTATCAGCATCTGTACTTACACTGATTAGACCTGATTTACAAGGATAATCACTGCACTTGTTTTCAAATTTATTCCTTGAGTGTTTTACAGCATTCTTGGTACATAATTAAATAAAAAATGTGTTTGCAAAAATAATAAACATAATTATATATCCATCTTTTTTCCTTACAAAAGCTCAATCCTCCCATCCACTAGAAGCAGAATCTAAAAGCAGGCATTTTGACAGAAAGCAGGCATTAGACTCCCTCTTAAATGCATTAAAATGCATTTATTGCTTTTCAGTTCAATCATCAGACTCAAAATGCTACCGATTTTTTTGTCTGTAAGTTACATATTGTTAGTTTTTGTCACTAGTAAATGACTTAGTGAGCCTTCTTGACAAGACTCAATTATTTTTAAATGCATCACTATCATCAGTTAGTATAAACTGGGGGGTGGTGAATCTGGCATCATCAAGTCCAATGGTGCTCCGTTGCTACTTAAGATAAGCACTCTGTAGGCCACCACAGCAGTGGAAAACTTTCATTAGCTTGCACCAATTAAACCCCTCCTCTCTACTTCTTCCTCAGCTTTTATGTGCCAGAGTTTTCTCAATGTTTTAGTCAAAATAACTTATTAAATACTGACTTTTAAAAGTATTTCAGGCTTACTTCAACTGAAATGGGTCAGGAAACATTCCCATGAGAGCAGACAGCAATTTTGAGGGTTGGTAGTCAGAAGCACTAACCTCTCCACTAGTACAGTGAAGTTATACCCAGGAGACATCACCATTTAACTTACCCTTCTCCAGGGACAAAAGTTATACAACTTTAATTGTCCTAGTAGGAGGTTCCTATTAATAGTATTTTAAAATATTATACCAGTGGAGACTAATGACCTTAAAAGTAGTACCAGGAAGTATATTTCTTCATGTTTTGTTGGTTAATTTGATACAAATGACAGCATCTCTCATTTAATATATTAAACTGTTCATATAGCTGGCCCACTATCAAGTGCCTTGATTCTGATGTAATATCCTTTAAATTAATAAGAACAAACCATATCAGCATGAAGACACAATATGAGAAAATTCTGTCCATTCCAAAGATCTTCAGTTTACTTTGGAAAGAAAGCACCCCATACCCCTGACCCGATTTACTGGTACAAAAATAATGTTTGTACAACTTTAGTAGTTTAATTAACGCTGGCACTGTTAAACCAATTTGACTCTGTATGTATGGAATGAATAATGATTCTTCTAATACTATGTATGGAATGTGTCTTAATACAGGGGTCTTTCCTAGATGAAATCAACCTGTTAAATTAATGAAGTTACACAAGGATGTTCTAGATACTTTAGAGGTACAAGTACATTAACTAGTTATGACTGCAGAAGATACTGTGAACTTTACTTTCTGTATTTTTATCAGTGTGCTGGTTTTGGCTGGGGGAAAGTTAATTTTCTTCACAGTAGGTGGTATGGGGCTGTGTTTTGGATTTGTCATGAACACAGGGCTGATAATGCAGAGAAGTTTTTGTTATTTCTGAGCAGTGTTTACGCACAGCCAAGACCTTTCCTGCTCTTTGTGCTGCCACACTGGTGAGGAAGTTTGAGGTACATGGGAGATGGGTGGCAGATACAGCAGGACAGGTGACCAAAGGTATATTCTATACCATATGACATCATGCTCAGTATATAAAAATGGAAAGAGGAACAAGGAGACAGAGCGATGGCATTTGTGTTCCCAAGCAGCCATTGTGCATGACAGGGCCCTGCCACCACATTGGATATTCAGCCAGAAACCCGCCCTGGAGACGGATGAACACCTGCCAACTGGATACAGTGAATTATTCCTTGTTTCAGTTTGCTTGTCTATGAGGCTTCTGCTTTGCCTACTGAACTGTCCTCATCTCAAGCCACGAGTTTTCCAGCTTCTACCCTTCCAATTCTCTCCCCAGTCCCACTGGTGAGGGAGCGAGCAAGTGGCTGCTTGGGATTAAACCAAAGACAAATACAGGAAGGTCAACACGGCTTTTAAAGAAAGCTCAAGAAGTTAATACAACAGAAAACTAACTGCAAAAGAAGACAAAACAATCTCTTAATCATACTGCTTCAGTACTGAATTATTTCAATACACCTCAAAGTCAACTAAGGATTCTAGCTCAGGTCACATCATATTGGGCTTATGGTACTCTGTACCTTAAAATGGAAACTAGTCCTCACTTCCATTATCCAACTAATCATATACTAATTAAGAATTTAGCATAGCCTGTGCCAAAATTGTTTAATAAACTCCTACACATAAAATAGAATACACTTAACGATCCCTCTATGATTAAACATGCCTGAGTTAGTGCTTAAATAAGTTAAAGAACCCCCAAGACTTCTTTATACATTAAAGCAGTTTTCTGCAATGCTTTATAGATAATAAATTAAGCCAAGGAATTTAAACACATTTGTGAAACAAATGATGCTACTGTGCTCAGTGCTACATACAGGAAAAGCTCAATAAACATGGCAAGCTAAATGAGCTATTCTTGGATTATTGTTCAATAAGCCACACTGTTCAAGAGGGTAGAACAGTTGGCAGATTTAAAGGAGTAAGATTCTCTTTATTAATGAACTGAGGAATATTTATGTGATGCTTGACACCCCGTTAGATACAGTTTTTTAAATTCGCATGAGATGAAGATTTAGACAGTGGATATATAAGGGATAAGTAACAACATGAAACTGAAGCAGCTGGACCTGCAGGCAAACAAGGGAAAATGAGACGCTTGCAAAAGCATAAGGAAGTAATTAAAATTCACAGAGCAATACAGAGAGAGATGCATTTGTAGGCATCCCTCTGCAATTAATTTAAAATCAGTGCTCTCACTACCTTTTCTTGTAAGCAAATGCTACAGTGGGAGGAAACATGAGAAAATAGAATCACTAGGATCAATTTTCAGGTGACTAACAAATCATTTTTACAGTTTGGGTCACCAAGAGATAGTCCCACGTTTAGGCCTTGACTTCTGCTTCTCTTATCAGGGTATCTCTAGAACCTGCCCCATCAGATACATGTGAGCTGACTTAGCTCACTGGTCCCACAACCAACTGTGAAAAGGAGGAGGAAAGGCAGGGCTGTCTGCAAGTGGAGTTTACCCACAGGAGGCACTGGCTACATGCCAGAGCTAGGTAAGGAGACAGGCACTTCATCAGGTCAATCTGCCCTGTGTACTGTCAGCCATAGCCTGCATCTCTACCTGAAGCCTGCAAAAGGAAAAAATGAGGGAAAAAGCCCCAGACTGCACCAGAGGTGAAGCTGCACCATGAATCAGGGCCAGGAAGCTCATCTGACTGAAGACTTTCCAATTCACTGGATTAGGTTCAGCCAGGTCCATTCCAGCTGGCACAGAAAGATCACCCTAACACAGCACAGCAAGGGCAAACCCTTCTTTCCAAACACTTGGAGGCAGTACATCCTCTATGGTACAATTACAGTATTTCATGAGAGGAAGCCCCACTGCTGGCTTTGTTCCACTCTGCATTTGCCTTCATGGCTGTATAGCTGTAAACTTATCTTCTGACTTTATTCACCCTGCACCTAACAATTGTTACACACAACACAAGAAAAGCAAGTAGAAGCAGAATCAAGATCACTTTTTTTTGGAAAAAAGCCCACAGTGTTACACCAGCTTATCTATAATGACAAATTGTCCATTCAGGTGTTATGCAAGATGATCATTTGGAGTATTCATGAACTACAGCCACAGGTAAGGTAGTTGATACATGAAGATACTCTATAGAAATCAGCAAACCTCTTCAATACTACTAATACAACAACCCTTAAAAATTTGCACATCTGCATATCCATGGAAGCTTCCTTCAGATAAAAAGGAAAAACAAAACAAAAAACCCAAACAAAGAAGCAAAACCCCCAGACAACAAAAGTGAGTTTCGCACACAACCTTCCAGTAAATCACTGTTGACATTGTCCCATGTAAACTGTTCTGGGGGGTGAACTGATCAAGAGCAGCCCTGCCAAGGACTTGAGGGTTCTCCTGGATGAGAGGCTGGACACAACAATGACTGGCAGCCCAGAAAACCAAACATGTCCTGGGCTGCATCCAAAAACATGGGGCCAGCAAGTTGTGGGAAGGGACTCTGCCCCTGTGCTCTGCTCCAGTGAGACCCCTCCTGCAGGGCTGCATCAGCTCTGGGGGCCCAGCACAGGAAGGACAGGGACCTGTTGGAGAGAGTCCCAAAGCAGCCACCAAGATGATGAGAGGGATGGCACACCTCTCCCATGAGGAAAGGCAGAGAGAATTGGAATTGTTCAGCTTGGAAAAGAGAAGGCTTAGGGTGACCCAACTGCAGCCTTCCAGTACCTGAAGGGAGCCTACAAGAAAGAGGGAGAGGGACTTTTTACAAGGGTATGTAGTGACAGGACAAGGGGAATGGCTTCAAACTGAAAGAGCAGGTTTAGATTAGATACTAAGAAATTCTTTACTGTGAGGATGGTGAAGCCCTAGAAGAGGTTGCCCAGAGAAGCTGTGAATGCCCCATCCCTGGAAACAATTCAAGGCCAGGTTTGATGTGGCTCTGAGCAAACTAATGCAGAGAACAGCATCCCTGCCCATGGCAGGGCAGCTGGAACTAGATGATCTTTATGTTCCCTTCCAACCCAAGTCATTTTGTGATTCCCTGGTTTTTTCTTTTGTTATCAACTACACAGAATTAGATTTTTTAAAGAGGGTGTGGGTATGTGTTTGTGTATTTTTTTTTGTTGGGTTTGGGATTTTTTCAATTCCTATAAAACATGTGAAAAGCACTCTGAAAAAATCTTCATATGAAGTCAAATTAAGAATCATGTTGACACATTGTCCTGCTAAAACTTCAAAGGAAACACATTACCACACTAAATGGGGTAGTTCTCACACCACAAAGTTAGTGCTAAATTATAAACAGCAACCTCAATTTATTTGGAATGAAATAACCATTTATGAGACCTAATATGACAATAGCAGAGGGTTTGGCTTTAGTTTTTTGGTGGTTTATATTTTTTAAGTTTCCACTTTAACTTCCCACAAAGGCATTCAAACACTGAGCTAAGTCCAGCCTGGCTTACTACCAAGTTGAACAAAAGTAATTTAAGTTAAACAAATGTAAACAGCCTTTTAGAGACGGCCTGGCAAAGTCAACAAAAATAATCTAAATATTGATACCGAAGGGCAGTTCTCAGACCATGATTTTCAGGAAGGAATGTATTTCCTTACAAAATCTGCAGCACTGCATCATCAGATACACAGGACTCAGACAGCACAAGCCATCTTCTAGTCTCAGAGAACTAGAATTTTTAAGAGTTTGGTTTTACAAAAATAAATCATTTGCTGATTTAAGATTTTGCCAAGTAATGCAGTGATCTCTGGAATTAAAAGCTGATGACTGAAGGGTTAAAATATGGACAGGTCTGCATACACAACAGTGAGAATTTAATTAACTGTACCTTCACAGTTTTACCCATAAAATTTCACTGGTATAATTCTGCTTTGTAGCAGGTTACTTTATCCTAGTAATGTACAGGCACAAGTTGAAAGTGCTAAAAGCAGCTTGAAACACTACTGAGGGAAAAAAGTAAAAGCTTTGCCAGAAAGTAACCCAGGTACAGGTTAGTTTCCCCTGATGGTCACTGTTGGTTGCACACTGCAGCCTGTGTGTGACCAAAAGCAGAGAGCAGTACCAGCCAGAGCCTGTGGGTAATCCTCCCCAGCAGATCACTGCTTCTTCATAGGGGATGTTAAACCCACCACAGGCCTGAGGGCTCCCCGATCTCCAGCAGCCAAAATAACTCAGGTTAGCAAAGGGTACTATTAACAGTGCTTAAGCCAGGATGGGTGCTGAAGCGGGACAGACACACACACCCTGTACAGCTGCAGCACCTGCCAGCTGAGAGCCACACTTTGTCCACCAGCAGAACAAACACAGACAAGATGTGACACTGCTCTAGTCCTTACATACAGTTAAACTCCTTACTTAAGCAAGAGGTACTACTTGTTTTCAGGGTTTTTTGACCCAAACATTAGACACAAATTACTTTCTTTAGAGAGATGGCAATCCTTCATAATCTCCAGAGAAACTCCAGCAAATTCACTGGTTGCACAAACTTTATTTACACAATACAATGAGCACACGATAAAATAAAGCAAAAATTGAGTATAAGCATAGGGAACAAACTAATCTTACTATTATAAATATGAGATGTCACATTATGGATCAAAGTCAGTTTTCACTGGACTACCACATTAGCTATAAGCATTCTGTAGCTGTATTTCACAGGTGAGCTATTTAACTGCATGCTACAATATCAGTGGGGTTTTGTTTGGTTTTGGTTCCCTGCACACCTCCCTGATCCCCCTGACCTTTAATAACAATACAATCAAGAAATTATTCATGATGAAAGGTACTTCTGGAGGTTATCTGATTCAACCCCTTTTTCCCCAGAACACTGTCAGCTTCAGAGTTACACATGTTGCTTAGGGCTTTTTCTCTTTACAGGCTAAAGACCTTAAACTGAAAAATTAAGGCAGACTTAAAAAAGCACCAAAAAAATTAAAACCCCAAACCAAAAAACCCTCCTATCCCCACAATCTAGCCTGGGATATGACTATTCTTAAAGATATCAGAACTCCCATGAAACTTGCTCCCTTCAAGAGTACATTTCACAAGAAAATACAACCAGCAAGATAACCAGAAATATTAATAAGAATTGAGGAAAAGACTTAAAGCTAGTTAATTTATCTACTGCGAGCTTCTTTCTGTGATAAACACCTTGATTTGTTGTTGCAGAATGCAGCAGACTTGGCAAGTGATGTCCAACCACCGAGAGCAGCGCACAGGAAGCGCAGAAGCAGCTGAGGACTGCACACCCCTCCGGGTGACCTCGGTTACCTTCCTGGTATTATCACACACGTGCACACACACAGCTGACCACCATCACATGAAAATACTTAGTCCTATGATAAGAGAGGTTCAGTAATATCTCTGGAGAAAGAGCTACAGAGAGAAGCAAGCAAACATTTCCCAGACCTTAAGACTTCATTCAAACAAGTGCCCCTGAGTAAAGTTGTACAGCAAGGAGCAAGCCATGGGCTAAATGCTCTGTTGGACATCTGATGTCACAACTGCCAACCATGGACTAAAGGGGGTGGGGAAAATATCCACAGAATTATTTTCAGAAAAACAGCTTACAGAAAAAGCCATACAAAATTAAAAAGAGTCACCAGATGTACACTGTCCCAACTGGCAGAGAAACTGTGATGCTTTCCCACTGATCATCTACTTCTATAACACTGATTCCCAAAGCAGGGAGCTGTCCTATAGAAAACTACTTGAATTTTTTCCACAAGTGTGGATGCAGCTCTTCCTGCTACACCACTTTCCCAAGTCCACTCTGTTGACATTAAGTAGCTTCAAATCAGAGATTTCACATAAGAATGAATGCCTAACTTGGTTTTTCAAAAATCACGTCCACACACTCGTATTTCAGTGAAACCAGTATCGACTTTTTTCCTCCTCTTCTGTTGCATAAGTTCATTTGCACAACACACAGCATTTCCTCTATTCCCTCTGCTACCTGAAAATGTACGCGCACCCTGGGGCATACGGCCGTGCATTTTACACTTAAAGCAATATATGGCAACAAAGAAGAAAATAAAGACTCCACAAATCCCGCAGCTTAGAAGAAACACCCTACCCAACGATAATAAGGAACAGCGACAGAGTCATCTGAACCAGTAAAAATAACACCGGGTGTTGCTCAGGTCATACTATCTCAACCCAAATAAACCCAGAGAGCCGCCAGGGATATTCAAGAGGAGCAAACCGGCGGAGTGATGCCGTCGGCAGGCAGAGAGTGGCCGGGGGGTTCGGGGATGCGCAGGGTCACCCCCGGGAATGCTGAGGCGCAGGGCTCGGAAGGGGGAAAGGGAGATGCGCCGATGCCAAGCTTTGTGCCGGGGCCCCTCCGCCCCCAGCCCTCCCCGCCGCCCCGGCTCGCTGCGCTCTCATCTCCCGTGCCGGGGGTTCTCGGGGCGGCGGTGCGGAGCCAGCGCCGTGCCCGCCCCCGCCGCGGCGCTCCGCACAAAATGGCTGCGCGGGGCCGGGGCCCAGCATGAGGGAGCATCGCCCTCCGCCGCCTCCCCCCGCGGCTCCTCTGCCCGGCTCCCGCGGGAAGCGGCGGGCGGCGCCGCCCGGATGCGGGGCGCCGGGACACGCAAGCGGTTCCTGTAGGTGAAAGGTCGGGGGGCGCGGGGCCGCCCGGGGCCGGGCCGGGCCCCGGGGCGGGGCGGGAGCGCTNGGTCTCTCTCTCACCTGGCGGGCCCGGTGGCCGGTCCAGCGGGTCTCTTTGGCGGTGGCGCGGCTCCGGCTCCCGGGGGTCAGAGTTCGCGACCCCGCCTCCGCCGCCGCTCGACCCCGCCCCGCCGCGGGCTCTGCGCCTGCGCCTGGGCGCGCGGTGGTGAGGGCGGGGCCCTGGGCAGCGGCCGGTAACGGGAGCGGGCTGGGCCTGAGCGCTGCGGGAGCGCCCTCCGGGCACAGAGACAGCGCGGCTGGAACAGACCTTTCAGATCGGCCAGTCCCAGCGTCCAGCCAGCACTGCTGCCACTGTAGCACCTAAACCACACCAGCCACGCCAGATCCGGACGCCTCTTAAAACACCTCCGGGCATGGTGACTCCGACGTCCCTATTCCAGTGCCCGACCATCCTAACGGGAAAAGATGTTTTTCTAATCTGGAAATCTCTCCTGGGACCGCTTAAAGGCACTTGTTTAGTTCTGTCACTGTAGGCACGGGAGAAGAGACCAGCCCCTCACCTCACTACACCTTTCTTAAAGGTACTTGTGAGAGAGCCGTGAGGCACCCTTAAGCCTCCTCTTCTTGAGACTAAACAAACCCAGCTCCCTCAAGCCTTCCTCATTAAGCATGTTTTTGAGACCCTTCACCAGCCTTGTTGACCTTCTCTGGATGCTCCTTTTAGACGGAGGGGTACAAAACTGAACACAGTTATCAAGTGTTCCACCCATCGAGTGGAGAGCACAAGTCTCCAAACCAAGCAGCGTTTAACATCACAGGTGCACACCACAGCATTTGGGCTTTGGGGAGCTTGGTGGGCTCGCCCAGCCGAGGCAGATCCATAGGAAAGACTGGAAGACCGGGTTTGAAACGTGCAATATGATGGAGGCACACACAGTGCCTTGCACAGTCACTGTAGCAGTTCATCCAGCTGAGCGTGAAAGAGCTGTGCTTTGCCTGCGTTGCAGAAGCAAATTCCAGCCTTAAATGTCACCAGTGCCCTGGACAGCTCTTGGGAAGGCAATGGCCTGGCTGCCAATGAGTGACTGTTCCTGCTGGGGCAGTGCCACAGGAACGACTTGATGCTGCTCTGGCTCTGTCTCAACATCTGTTTGGACCTAAGTTGTGTTAGCTACTTACTTAGTTTATGCTATTTATTTTTAATTACCTTGATTTTAAGTAAGAGTTTTATACTTTAAATTCAGCCTTTCCCTTCTTCCTCTTTCATCTGTTCAATGAAGATGGTCTAGCTGTGGTCAGAGGTCAGCAGCAACTTCAAGATCATTTAGGTCACCAGGACTGTATGTGCAATTTCATGATCTGAAAATCTTTTAGACCATTTAATGCAATTTCTACTGAATCAAATGACATAAGCATCAACATCTGAGCAGCAGTGATAGGAAAAAAACCCCAAAGAATACAAGAAAATGTATGTGTTAACATTAATGAAATTATGCATGCTCTTATCTTGTCAATTCTTTTACGCTTTTCTTCCCGCTCCCAGTCCCACAGCTGCACTTGTATCTATCAACCCTAGCTCAAGATCACAGTTCAGTCAGTACTTGCAAGCATCATATTCTGCTTTTTGATCAAAGACGTTCCCAAACACCAAATGCAAATGAACTCAGTGAAGAATTTTTAAGTCAGAAAAATTAACTTGCTAAGCATTCCTTTAAGTGTCAAATGTTGCAGCACTCTCAATTTATGGTACTTGTCACTTCCCAAACTAGCTTGAGCTGCACATCCACTTTCTAAATGATGGAGCCTAGTGCAGTTTAATTTAACAAATGCCAAGTTGCGCCAAAGCTTATTTAAGCCAAGTATTCTGATATCCTCAGTACAACAGAAATGTCACTGTAACCAGTAAAACATACTTCGTTTTTTTCTTAGCAAGTGACCCAATTCATACTTGATCTCTATATGAAGGCATGCCTCTGTAGCTGTCAGCCAGGATTGCAAGAGACACATTCCTGTCAAAAACATGCAGAGAAGCAAAACCTTTTCTGCTATCACTGCAAGTTTTCAAAAAACTGCTTTCAAACATAAATAAGGAGGCACCGTAATAACTAACCTGACAGAAAAATCTCTCCCTTACATGCACTGCTAAAATACTTACTGAATTAAAGAATCATTTAGATTGGAAAAAACCTCTAAGATCATTGAGTCCAATTTTTAGCCCAGCAACTGCTAAGTCCACAACTTAAACCATGTCCCAAAGTGCCACATCTGTACATCTTTTAAATACCTCCAGGGATGGCGAGTCCTCCGCTTCCCAGGGCAGCCTGTGCCAGGGCTTGGCAGCCCTTTGGATGAAAAGTTTTTCCTAGTATCTAATTTAAACCTCCCCTTTTGCAACTTGAATCCATTTCCTCTTGTCCTGTTCCTTGTTTTTTGAGAGAAGAAGCTGAGCATGTGGCTACAACCTCCTTTCAGGGGCTTGAAGACATCAGTAAGGTCTCCCTGAGCCTCCTTTTCTCCAGACTGAACACCCCCAGCTCCCTCAGCTGCTCCTCATCAGCCTTGTGCTCCAGACCTTTCCCCAGCACTGTTGCCCTTCTCTGGACACGCTCCAGCCCCTCAGAGCCTTTTCTGCAGTGAGGGGCCCAGAGCTGAGCACGGCGTTTGAAGCGTGGCCTCACCAGTGCCGAGTACCTGGGGACAATCCCTGCCCTGGCCCTGCTGGCCACACTATTGCTGATCCAGGCCAGGATGCCCTTGGCCTTCTTGGCACAGCTGGCTCAATTTCTGCTGCTGCTGACCAGCACCCCCAGGTCCTTTTCCAGACACTCTGCCTGCCCCAAGCCTGCTGGGGTTGTTCTGACCCACATGCAGGACCCCAGGCCAACAGAAGCTGTGATTCAGGCATACTTTGATTGATACAGCAGAACTACATTTTGCTAAAGGATTTATTAATTTAACACCCTTCATTTGACCTTCACATAGACTTAACCCCCTTAATTATTTGGAATTATTTTTAAAGTAAGACTGATGTGCAGGTAATGGTAACAAATTCTTCTGTTTGAAAATCAGTGAACACACAAATTACATAATAAATAAAACC
The DNA here is from genome assembly GCA_013396995.1 of Dicaeum eximium. Taxonomy (NCBI): domain Eukaryota; kingdom Metazoa; phylum Chordata; class Aves; order Passeriformes; family Dicaeidae; genus Dicaeum; species Dicaeum eximium. The sequence goes on from VWZP01010280.1 coordinate 131,805, forward strand.
TGAAAATATCAGAAGACACAGACTCAAATAATGTGAATTTATTTATACAAAAATGATGAATATCCACAGGAATATTTACAACTTTTAACTGTTTTCAGTTACAAAATAAAAATTTTATTCTTCCATTTAGACAGTATGATTTAGGACTACTCCAAATAAAAACCTATTTGGATGGTAAATAGGGGACAGCAGTTACAGCAAACAAATGCACTGAATGTGTCTTTCCAGACATCTCTTTACGTTATGATGTAATAAATATAGTTGAGTAATTGTGTTTCCATATACAAAGTATTTAGTAAAATGTGTTCCACAGCTGCTCAGATTGTTTTAAGTCCTTTGGACACACAGTTTTAAGTTAAAGAGAATTCAAGATCCTAGAAGCTTTAATTTATCTATGAATAAAAATGTCAACTAATATTCAATGCTAACATTTGTCTCATACTGTACTAACCAATCTTAAATTGATTATGAACTATAGATTCTTATAAGAAGAGGTAGCAGGTATCTAAAAACTTCTGATCTTGTTTTAGTGTTTAGCCAAATCAAGACATGAATATTTTACTCTTGATGGTAATTAACCAAATTCGGAGGTGGAGAAATAGGGCAAGTTTGAAAAGCAACCATATGAAAATGTTATGAAAATGCTTGTGTTGTGGGTTCTTCATGTGACACAAAGCACCAATGCAGGACAGAGGAAAACAAGTATTCAAATATGTTTACAAAGACAATTTATTTCACACAGAATGTGACTGCAATGTGTATACTACTGTTTATAAGGCTCAGTTGCAATTTATTTCTGTCACAATTTTTTTGATTGACCAACCACTTCTGGAAGAAGTCTTCTGATTTCCACAGAACACTTTAAACTATTTTCTCTCTCTGCACCAAGTCCTCTAGACGTAGTTTGATACCACATGAAGCAGAACTTGGGCACCTTATTCAGTGTGTGTTTTGACTTTTATTGCTCTGTTTTGCAGCAGGGAAAATATCAAAGCATAAACTGAAATGAAATTAACTTGCTCCTAGCCAAATTTCTGATTAATTTGCTGCTTCATGACTTGCCATCTTCATTGGTGTGCAGTCCCTATGAAAATATGAAGAAGCTCTTCCCTTTGATACTACAAACTGGAAGAGACGCATCACATCTATGTTATATTAATATCAGTTTTGTTTTGGATACAGTAAAAACCATGTCAGAAATCACCCCGAAGAGACATGGTAATAATTTACTTAGCTTCAGTCAGCAGTTGTTTTTGAAAATGAAGTAAAAACCTTTTGTATACAACAAGAGAAAAGTATTCATTTAGCACATTTGTATTACAATAAAAGAGAATAAAGGCTTTGATCAGACTCTTACTGCATTTTCAACACTATCTGGTTAAATCCCTAGCATTCCTGAGGGAAGTCAGATCTACAGTTTAAAGTCCCTGATTCATAAGGTACTCTACTGAAATGCTGGAAGTCAATGAAATTTCTTGTACAGTTAATATTAAGAATTTGACTTCCAAGCCCACTACTAACTTTAGAGAAGCTCTTGGAAATTAAGCTTCTTCAGAGCTCTGTTAGTATCTTGGACCTGACCTTGAGGTATATTGAGGGAATAAGAGAATTTTGGTTTGCATTTTCATTCTTGGCCTTTTTGTGCTGAACATTAACTATTCTATCATCTCTTCTCTTTCTGCTCTGAGGCCACAGAATAGCTATTAATGTGGAATTCAAACAATTAATTAAAAGTTAATTGCTCTTAGTTTTGTTACCACAACTAGCTTGATTCAGGGGACTATAACAAGTGTTTGATACAGTAAAATTAACTGACTACATATGCATTGCATTTGGCATAAAAATGGCTTCCTTTCATGTGGGTTTCATAGTTCTAGTTCCATTCATGCTATTACAGTGTTAACATTTTTTAAAAGTTAAATAGAATAAATGCACCAGAATCATCAGTAGCATTTCCTAATGAGGTATACTGATGATTTTCTTTAAGAAAAAACCCCAAAACCCAAACACCTATAGCTGAATTCTGTTTTAAAAGTGTCAAACAGAACAAATCATATTGTAAACAAAAGGTATTTCAAAGAATGGTATGCATTTTCAATGCCTTCTGCACTAAAAAAGCTCTGCTGTCTTGGTATGGCAATTCCAGTTTAAACATAATATTTAAATATACAATAGTTTAAAAATTTTCAGAGAGGAGGGTGCACATATTTGTTTACTGTTCTCTGAACAATAGTTTATACAATACAGTGTTTCATATTGCGTACAGAACTCATTTGACATGAAGTTTTGAAACAAGATACTTTGTCTTTGATTATCAAAAATGTATTTTTACTCTGCTTTGAATTATTACTGGAAACATAAAAAGATAATACATCCTGCAATTGCTGGAAGGTAACTAATTTAGTCTCTTTGGCATCTGTAGTACTGTAACAGCTCTAGTGACTTATCCCTGTAATTGCAAATAGTTTTTAAAAATATTTTTCCCTTTTCCATTTTTTAATAATTGAACTGTATTTTGTTTTTGTGACACAAAATTTTTTGTACTGTTTTAATGTACTGGTATGCAAGATTTCAATTGCCATTCAAGGAAAGGAGCATCAGTATCATATAACTTCTCATAAAGGAGCTTACATAGTCAACAAAGATCCCAAATCTCTGAAATTCCTATACCAATCTGTTCTTGCTATATTGCAAAGTGAACATCAGCAACTCATGAATCTATACACAAATCACGAAGAAATGTACAATAGCAACAAATCTGTTTTGTGGTTTGTTTTTTTTAAATAAACAATAAAGTTTTATGAATCTGTTGATCAACAATCTGCCATTCTGAGGACACTTTGGACTTCAATGCACAAATAATTCTGCCCATTTAAGTAAACACTGGAATTTAATAAATAACACATTTTGTATCAACACAGAAATACATACAATTCTTTAGAAAAATATTATTTTACACTAAAAATGCAACAATTCCTAATCGTGACAAATATACAATTTTGTATAGGTTGCAACAGCAGGGTTCTGTTTCTTTGAACAGTTGCTGTAGTCTGTTTTGTGACCATCCTTAGATATTTTCCTTTAAACTTGCAGACACAATGCTGACACTGCTATAATACAGTGCCTTCTTGAAAAGCTTCTATCCACCTGTTAGGAAATGAAACACTGTTAGGAAGTAGCTAATAAAAGAATAAATTGCAATGCTGTCACTAGCTACAGATTCACACAAGAAGTAACATCTTACTTCCACTACCAGTTGGTCTGAGAGTGCAAATACCAAAATCTATCCAGTGACTCCAGACATACAAAGCTGCCTGGCACAAGGCCATCTGATAGAAGCTTTTTTTCTGTACCTCTCCCATACTGAAGTGACATGCACGAAGAACGAGTGAAGCTGGGAAATCAAATGCTCAAAAAGCAGGCGATGCCAAGGTTCTGCACACCTTTAAAAAACCCCAATACTCCCTTCTCTTTTTCACTGCAAACATGATCTGGGAGGAATGAGGACACAGCTGTCCATGTGCATAACCCACGTTCTCTGCTTCTGCAGCAGATAAAAGCCAAGGACTGGTGGGGCTGAGGGAGGAGGGCACATGGCACATGGAAAGGCAGGGAAGGGCAAAGAGGGCACAGGGGGAAGTCCCAAACAGCTGATCCAAGGTTTCTCAAACTGGAAATTCAAAGTTAATATTCAGATACTTTTACTCCCTATAGCTGTGGTTTCTTTTCCTACTTGGTTAGGAGGGTAATAAACATCCTCAGCTTCACAAGGATGCAAAAATTAATGTTCCTGAAGCACTCAAATGCTACAGAACAAATAATTCTGTTTTCTGAGTGAGGGCTGAACTGTGTGTATGTAAAGGCAAGAGGCCCCCATAATGAGCATTTTTTTTCCGGAGTGGAAATCTTGGAAGAACTGAATAAGACAAAGAGTGTAATTATCTTTATCATGGAGAGCCAAACTGTCTTGGTATTCACAGGGTATCTAAACATTAGTCACAGATGCTGGCTCTTCCTTGCCCTGAGCATTTAGTTTTGTAACTGTGTTCATGTTCTTTGAATTCAAGCTTTTGGCATGAACATATTAATCATGTATTAGTGCTCATGCATGTCTGCACACACAACTCAAACATCTACCTGACTTTTTAGCAATATTTTTACTATTTTCTACTGCCATGTATACATTAAAAACAACTAAAGTAGAATACAAATGCAAAATGCAAAAAAAAAATCATGAACAGCTTAAGCATTGAACATAGCACTGGAATTTAAAACCACATTGAAAAGTAACCATCTGTTACAATCTACTACTGCACTTAGACAGCTACATCAGATATTTCTTTGGTCCTATCAGAAAAAAGTAGCGTCCACTGATGCAAACAGGCCAACAGCATGGTTTTTTTCCTTTTATGGCTGTAAAAGCAACATTTATTTTGAAGGTACAGCATAAATCGCCTAAGGATATTAAATACTTGGAGAAAGCTTGAAATTCAAAGTACCTCATGTTATTCCTAACCTCAGTAAAATACACTATGTCCAATTTCAAGTTTTCTTCTGATGAGAAAAGCCATTGTCTGAGTAGAAAAATAAACCTATTGAATGCCGGGGGGTTTTTTAGTTTGTTTTATATAGTACAAATGAGGACACGGGAAACAACAGGATAGTGTCTTAATTAACAAAGAAACATTTATGCACATCTGCACAAAATACTCCCAAAAATCAAATAAAGACTTCCAGATTCTTTTTTCTTCTGTAGAGAAGTGTCATTAAGCACGTTCTCAGCTGTTCAAAATTTTCTGTTGTACTGGATACTTTGTTTTTAGCATGTTCCTATTTGCAGTAAACGAAACCTGCATCCATTTGAATGTTTAAGTACTAAAAATGGACTTGTAAATGCATCAAATCTATTTAATAATGTAAAATTCATTTGGGGAAACTGCAGTCAGATAAGACAGGCATATAAGAAAGATAGCTTACATGTATTCCTTCTATGCTCGTTTCTAATTTACTATATGAATCATGTAATGATGTTTTCTACTGATTAACGATCAAGCTTCCGGGTTATTTTCTATGAAACCAACACAATAAATAGCTTGATAAATATGACTCCAAGTTCAGACAGGACTTGAAATGGAACAGCTTGTGTGAATGTTCTCTGAATGCAGTCTTTTGGTCTGAGTGCATGCCTAGGTGCTCATGGGCATCAGCTCACACACTTCAAACCTTGGCCCCCAAATTCTAGTGTTTGCTTTATTTTTCACTGCCATATATTGATTAACTAATATGAACAGGTGAAATTTAAAAAGGAGTGAATCAGTTAATTCTTAAAAACATTTTCTGGATTTCTCCAAAGGTAACATTCAATTTTCACTTGAGTAGACCAGGGTGAGAGGAATGGGTGAGGAGAAAGATTTCTTTTATTTTTGACTTTCTCATTCTGCACTCAGTCTTTTGCAGAAGAGAGTCTGTTTCCTTCATTTCAGAAGCCCTAATGAAACCAGAACCTTGTGTTTAAGTAATTTAAAACTTTCACTTACTTATGATATAATATGGATCTTTTATACATACGCTTAATGTGTGAATATTAACATTCACCACTTCTGAATTTTCTAGAAATATGTAACAGAAATGAATGAAATAATTTCTTACTTTTGAGCTGAATGGGGATCATCTGCCTTGAATATGTAAAATAAAGTGTTTTTGTGCAGTAAATGGAACACTCTAGACTCTGAGTTTTCACCTTTTACTTCACTGACTGTGAATCCAAGTAAAGGCTGGCTCTCTAATGCTGCCACATCCTATACAACAGGGAAAGAAAGGAAAAAAAACAACATTAGAGCTTGTAAGATGTACTAAGGCATGCATTTAGACTTCATACACCATACCAGTGCAGCAGACAATACAACAAATTGTTACAAATACACACGCACAGAATGCCACTTTTTATATTCTCCAGGCACGAGTCAGGGGACAGGAAATAAAACCTCTCAGACTTCAACATCACTGATCCTCTTTTCATCTCCTTGATAGCATCTACCTTGGCTTTCACTGCATGGTCTCATCCTTCTGCCTGGCAAGGACTTCTTGTATCAACAGAGCAGCCACCACCTGGCAGCAGAGCAGAGGCCCATCAAGCCCAGTGCTCTCTCCAGCAAGCTCAGAAGTGAAGTGGGATGCTATTAACTGCACTGAGTATGCTAAAAGGAGCAGCTACACAGGCAACCTGTGTTCTCAAGCACTGAAGTCAAGATCCAAATCTTTAAATGGCTAAACTTATCTCACTTTCTTTTGCTGGAAATTAACAGGACAGGGGAAAACAAGGTTGCTGAATGTTCACTAACACTTGAGTAGAAAAGACCCTTCCTCATTTATCTCAGTTACTTTTAAAAAAAATATTCTTGTCTTTTTATTAATGAATACAAAACAAGCATTTTTGGAAAGGGAAAAAAAGTATTTTTATCCTGTGGAAGTTCCAAAACAGTGTTTTGTAACAAGGCAAGGTCCTGCACTGCTTATGAACAGAAGAAAAATAAAACAGCTAAACCCTGCCCCAGATTTACATAAACACTGACACATCAAGTGAAGACTTTGGTAATTGCCTCTATAATCAAACAAAAGTGTCCTGTGACAGCAACATTTCTTGATTTTGGAAAAGAGTCATGGAAGGGTGAACAATCTGTTTTACTGTCTCAGGCCTTCATACCACTAATAGGTGATTTCTTTACCACTAATCTTTCTATCACTTGGAACAAATATAAGTAGCTTAAGTGGCCAAGGCAACACTGCACCTTCCCTTTAGACTCTCTAAATAGTGTTTCTGCAATGGCTTACCAAGATGAAAACTAAGGACATATATTCCTCAGTTTAGCAAATTGGAAAGAGTTAATTTTGTGATTGTGAACTGCAAACTGAAGCTACTCTGTAAGGTTGATATCTCAGAGGAAGAAAAGCAAAAGAAAATTTAAGGTGACTGTCACAGACTTTGCTCTTTTTTTACCTCTGCCAAAGTTTCTTTTGCAAAGGCCAGAAGAAGCACAATGGTCTGAAATTATTTTCTAATTGATGTAAAAGTAGTTTTTTTCTACATACTTATTTAAACTGTTTTTAGAACTACTTAGGTTGGGTTTTATTTTCAGTATTGCCAGTGCTGTAGTGGAAATAATATCACAGGTTTTAGACATAATTCAGAAGTTCTAAAATAAAGGTTGGCAGGAACAACCCAGGAACAAATTTGAGCACAAATCAGGAAATAACTAGAGTGGGGGTGGTGTGAAGTGAAGAAGGATAATTCTTTACATGGCCAGGATAGGTTGGGCCATACATTTTGAAAGAAAGTGAGGGATAGCAATACCTTAAAACAGATACTTTGGATATTTTGCTCCTGAAAGCTAGTAGTAAACCATAACAAACAATACAAAAACCTGAAGCCCAAGATCAATACATCCATGTATGTTACAAAACATTCTAAGAACATTCTAAGATGCAATAAAATACATCTTCAGCATGTGTTGGGATACCATATATACATACCATATATACATAGATATATTAGAGATTATTCCACACTGAAATAGGACTATTCAGTCGAAATGAAAAAGCAAATGCCATTACATAAGATCCATTTCTTTTTTATCAAATAACAACTCTAGGCTGAAGACAACAGTTTCAGGAGAAGTAAAGAGATTTAGTTTACTCCTTTTGTAAGCATTCAAAATACCTTATGGAACTGCAGAACAAGATAATTTAAGATGCTTTTATAATCTTGCCTTTGCCACTAGTACACTGTGATGCATGCAAACAGATTCCCCATGTAGTCAACTGACTCAGAACATACCTACAACTGAACAATGCTGTGCAATGCAGAGGTACTCAAAGCTAGATCTGGAATCAGAAACAGCACAGCCTATCAATGTATTATGGTATCAAGCTCACTAGGCCTTTTCAAAATACTGCGTCAAAATCAGATCAAATACTGTAAGGTGATATAATTTTATAGGTTTTTTTTCTAGATCATAAGAATAAAAAACTTTGTTACAAAGACAGTATTATCACTGGATATTTAGTTTTTAGTATCTGGTCTCTTACCTCACTAGCAGCATATGTGTATAGCACCTTATTTTTTATAACAAACCACAGGTGTTTCCATGGTTTCTTACTGCCCTTAGATCTGTGTAGATAACCACTCATTGTAGAGTCTTCTGTATTTGCTGAAACCTGAAGAGGAAAAACAAAATGAAACAACAAACCCTAGTAAGATTTCACAGTATGGCTTTTTTCTTCAACAGATTTTCAGAGCCCTGCCTGTCAGAGACTGAAATTCTTACCTGAACTCAGGTTAATGTTGCTAACTAACTCAGGTGGATAAAAGAAAGATTATTTTGCCTGCTACCATCTAGCTGGTCTGGAAGAGAGGTTTCTAGTAAATGAAGGTTGGAACTTAAGTTGCATACAACAGGACAAGAGAGAGCTGAAACACTGAGGAAAACATACAGGTGGAGAACACAGATTGCTTATATATTCCTTATATAAGGAGAATCATAGAATCACAGAGTGGTTTGGCTTGGAAGAGACCTTAAAGATCATCTCATTCCAACTTCCCTGTCATGGGCAGGGACACCTTCCCCTCGAGCTTAGATGCCTCAAAGCCCCATCTAGTCTGGTCTTGAACACTTCCAGGGACAGAGAGTCCACAACCTCTTTTTGGGTAACCTGTTCCAGTTCCTCACAACCCTTATAGTAAAGAATTTCTTCCTGGTATCTACCCTCCACCAACTTCTGAAGGGCCCCCTTGTCCTAGCACTAGTCCTTGTAAAAAGTCCCTCTCCAGCTCTCTTGTGCGCCCCTCTTCTGTTACTGGAAGGCTGCTCCAAAATCTTCCTGGAGCCTTTTCTTCTCCAGACTGAACAATCCCAAGTCTCTCAGCCTGTTCTATTAACAGAGTTGCTCCAGCCCTCCCTCAACTCAGTAGCCCTCCTCCGGACTCATTCCAGCAGGTCCATGTCCTTATTATGCTGGGGACCCCAGAGTTATACTGCAGGTGGGGTCTCACCAGAGCAGAGCAGGGCAGAGCAGAGCAGAGCAGAGCAGAGCAGAGCAGAGGGGCAGAATCCCCTCCCTCACCCTGCTGGCCATGCTGCTTTGGATGCAGCCCAGGACACAGTTGGTTATCTGGGCTGCAAGTGCAAATTGCAGATTTCTGTTTATCTTTTCACCCACAAACAGTCCCAGCTCTTTCTCCCCAGGGCTGGCATCAACCCATTCTCCACTCAGCCTGTATTTGTGCTTGGGATTTCCCTGACAAACATACAGGACCTCGTGCTTGGACTTGCTGAATTTCGTGAGGTTCACACAGACCCACCTCTCCTGCCTATCCAGGTCCATCTGGATGGCATCCCTTCTCTCTGGTGTGTGGACTGCAACACCCAGCTTGATGTCATCAGCAAACCTGCTGAAAAATCACTTCCTCCCATTCCCAAGATCTATGTTAAGTATGGTTTACCTTTTTCAATCATAAACCAAGAGCTGGGTTGGTGTAGGAGTCATGTCACTGACTGTTGGTACAGTGATAAATCACAATTCAGGGAAAAACAGGGAAGCAAGAAAGAAATTACAAATTTAACTACAGCTCTGAATCACAGTCTCACAGGTGTTTATACAGTTTACACAGTGCTTCATAGTTCATGTCCCTGCCTATTTAAAACTAAGGCCCAAACCTCAGAAACACATTTTAATTTTTGATTCTAGATAAGATGGTTAAAATAAGGAATTTTTTTTCCTACTCTTAATATTGATGATATGACCAATAAAACACTTACTTCTTTGAGGGCTGCAGGAATTTTTTTCTGCTTTCTTCCAGAAGGAATACTTTGTAATACTGTAGACAAGGCACTTGATGGAGATTTATGGTTGACTGGGGATCCGCTCTTAGCAGTGCACTGGTTATCTAAAATGCACAGGATTAATATATTGATTTCATGTCACAGATGACTAAACACAGGCAATTCATTCTTGTACTTTTCTTCTTAAAAACAGCTGGCATTTTTATTCAGATTACAGGGTTACAATAGGAACATCTAATAACGTTAAATTCAGCACTGAATTAACTTTTCAGTGTTACCATCAACACCATGAGTTAGAATCCCCACCAAAAAAACTCACAAGAAGTTGAAAACTAAACAAATTGGTCTTGTTTGTTTTCAAAGTCTGTTTTCTGGGTGTTGAACTGCCTTTGCTCATAAAGAGGGTGAAAATTAAGTCTTAAAAATTGCAGCAAATTTTTACAGCTGTCCTCTATGTTTTCTGCAATTTATCTCTAACTTTCAATTCTCTACATTAACTTCTGAACCTTATTCAATAGGGATTCTTCTCTTCCAGCACACACACACACTTCTGGATGTTCCCATCTCCCAGCATGTGCTGTCTTTCTCCACTGCCACAGGCAGTTACTCATCTCTCTTGGAAGACTTATGCAACACTTCACCTCTTCAAAACTCCTTTTTGTAGGAACACCCACCACTTCTTTCTACAGCTGCACTTGGAATGAGTGGTTTCATAAAGTCTAGAGTCTCTAGGGTTGGCCCTGAACTCGGTGAGGCTCTGAGATAATGAGAAGAGCAGGAGAGCAATGTGATTGCCAGCTGTAGTGCACCTGCTCCCCAGCCCTTTTCCCCGGTTCAGGCAGCTGCAATTGCCTGCAGCACAGCAGCCTCTAGTGCCCAGCACAGACCCTGCAGTGGGTCAGACAATGGCCTTCCCATCACTGCAGGCTCCCACTGCCTTTTCCAGAGTTATCAGTGCTGCCTTCCACACCCCCAGGGTGAGAAATGTCACCCCCAGCATGCTGGGATCCATAGCTTTATTGTTTCACTGGGCACCACAGATTTCCTGATATCCTAGAGAGCTCCTGTCGCACTGGAGCCTCTGCTGAGGCAAGGGGTCCAGAAAGCTCTTTCAGTCTGTTTACAGCTCATCTGTGTACTTTATACTTGAGTATTTTGACTTAATTCACAGCAAGTCTTCTGAGATGGGACTGGATTCCCACCTCACTGGGAGGTGCTTCCATTGATTTTACACTTGTTTCTGCAGAATATATGAAGCTTCTTCAAAGAGATGTACTAGTTTTCTCAGGATGAGGACACGGACCCTGGACCTCCTCTCTAAGCAAATGTTACCACTAGGCTATCCAGCCATTGCTTTCCACTAGGCATCACATTCTCTGAAAGAGTGAAAACTGCTCTAGCTGTGGTGTTTTATGTTGAATTCCATATTGCTAGTGTTCAGTAGGCAATGGTTAGGAGATTGCTTTCAGAACTGAGGTACAGATATGCCAAATTCTGGAATTTCATATGAGCTGAGGCTTGAGAGTGGCTTGAGGCCAGTTTATAGACTTGAAGAGACTCAGAAAGTTTAAGGCCTGTGTCTCTACAGAGCCCCAGAACTTTAGCCATCTCAGCAACTTAGCTGGCAGAAATGAAGTTTGCAGACATACAAATTACAGAGTGTAAAAGTACACATGAGGAGGTCAGGATAAACTGCGAGGACTCTAATGTACACTTGTGCCCTGTGATTAATGAAAAGCAAAAAAAACTTGTTATCTCAAAAAGAAAGCAACACAAGCTACATGTCATTACCATATGGTAAAGGCACACATGTTTCTGGAAGAAAGAGCCAATGTATTGCAAATTCATTTCCTAACTTGCTCCACAGAAGCTTGTTGGCTTAGAATCTCAGGTGCCTATCATTTTTCAGGCACAAGCAGAATTAAGCACCTGAACCCAGCAGTAAATATGAGGCACACACATACCATGTTATAAAGGCCACAAAAGTAAGACACAGTTTGTGAAGGTTTTCTTTACCTTGCTTTTGTAGCTCCCTGAAGCAATGATCACATACTCTAGCTGGCTGGTTTTTCATATAGTCTAAGCCATGTTTGTTTGATGAACAAGCTTGACAGACAATCTGGAAACAGACAGAAACAAGTAAAAGCATTATTGTACATGATGTGCATCTGTGAATCACCAAATACCCAAAGACAATCACTTCAGCACTTTTAAGCCCGTAAAAACCTGAAATAGGCACTATTTTACAGTCTAAATGTTTTAAAAGCTTGGCTTTTTCCTGTGGCTTTATGCTCAACATGCTGTCCTTTCCTCCTCTAAATGATAAAAATTTAAATATTTAAAAAAAAAATCAGTGAATTAGGAGTCAGTAAGCCAATGTTAATGATCCGTTAAAAACAGAACAAACCTACTATGTTACTGAACTGTTTCAATCATAAATTTTTTGAAATAGCTAAAGAGCTATTGCTCTCTTGATGATTTCTGTACAATACAGATGTCTCAACTGCATTGCATTCTAATTCTGTATTCCCACTGGATTAAAAGAAGAAAGATAAAGTTTATTAGATATAGCTTTCCTAAGTGTAAAATATAAAAGAAGGTTAGTACTAAATTAAAATCAGAATCATTATTTATCTTATGAAAATTAGCGAGGAAGATACTTCTTCATTTCAGCTAACTTTCGTGGGTATTATGTAATTGCAAAATAACCATAAACAGCACTCCAGAATGCAAAATAACTAACATGTAGCATGTTGAAGGTTGAATACTGGTCTGTCGTAACACCTGTCCAAAAAACCAAATTCCCAGCCCCCAAACCACCAACCCAAACACGTTGGTTCTAACCCACATAATGGTGTCATAGTACAGGGCTGCTTAGAAGAGTAGTTGGGGTGATAAGGCTCCACCTGAATGTCCCACAAGGAACCTGAATGACCAGCTGAAAAGGTAACCACAAAATCACCCAACCTTCCCGCACGCCCTGCAGTGGTGCCTCCTCCACGTCAGCGTGAATTCACTCGTACAGATCATGCACATCGTGGCTCTCGTGTCAGGGATCCAGATGGGAGCCTTTGATCCCAGAGGACTGTCTTCTTCCTGTTTCTCTGGGTCTGCCTGAGAGAACATAGGCACAATATTGTTACATTCAGTGAGGAGAAATAAGACTAATATTCACTACTGATTATAGGATAATGCTAATGGTGTTGGAAAGCTTGCTCTGATAAATTGTCATGGTCTTAAATGTTATCTACTATTTCATCAGTGACCATTACAATGCGAGCTTGACAACAGAGATGCATTTAACGACTTTCACGCTTTGCCAGCCTACTTGGATCAATAGCTGCTTTATTTTAAAACCTTTTCATTTCATTTTTCTGTGCACAAGGCTACAGAGAGAACTGTGAAATCTGATTTGGGTTTTTTTGAAGAAAATAAATTTAAATTTATGAAGTAGATAACACTATGAAATATTCTCTTCTACCATCTGTTATTATTCATCATGGAATACCTCGTTTCTCTAAGTACCTGTCAAGAAACTTTATATTAAAAAAGGGAACAAACCAACAATAATGGTGGGATATACCTCTTCAAGACTTTTGCTCGGATTAAATGTGATTCTCTTTTTTGTATATTCTTCAATTGACTTGGAGATAGCTTCTAACCACTCATCTCTTTCTGTAGCAGAACTGTTGGAGTAAAAACCCACAAAAGCAATTTATTATTATTAACATTCTAAGAAGCAAGTGTTGATTAGAATTCCATTAGCTTTATTGCACACTGGAGTAACTCTCTTGCAATTTCAGTTTATAAAACTGAAACTGTCTACAACTCCTACTGCAACTTGCATTATTCTTTAACCTTTGGCATGGTGTTAGTTATTTATGTTGACTAATACTAAAAAAGATTTCTTTGTTGTCATGTGGATTCCCTCATTCCCTTTCTCCTTGCAAAATCCCCGTGATTCTTTCAAGCCTTGTCTGTCATTGCTTCCCCCTCCTCCCCAGACCCTTGAATAGCCTGAATAATACTTGTTTAAATGATGCTCTCAGAACAAAGGCATGGGCCTTCCATCTTGAAGGCAGCCTGAAATTTCAGCAAGCCTTTTTTCTACCCACTTCCTTCTGTCTCAGAGTGCAGTTTGTTATACCCAACCCTGTGAAACTCCCAAGCTTCTGTCAGATAAAACCACACTGACTCTTCTCCTGCCTTGTGCTCCAACTATTGCTCCTGCCAGGTCATGCTACTTTCAACTAATGTTTTTTCCCAAAACGTTTCCATTGGATGAGCTAACTCAAAGAGACAGACAGGTAAGCTTAGTCCATCTCTTTACCCCACAGCTGGTGGTTGATCACTGATCAAGTGCAAGGAAAGCCTTAGGCTGCAGTGGCACAGCACAGGGAGCGCAAGGAATACCTGGTGCAGCAGGAACCTGCAGCTATAGTGGATTATGTGCAGTGCCAAGGCACCTCCTCTGTCCATGGGCACAACACCATTTTCATAAATCTATGCTGTTCCTGCTGCAAAGGCCAGTCTACTATCCTTTCTCTCAGCTACTAGATCTTATTTTCACTCTTGTGCCAGAACACAGACAGTTATGCAGCGGGCTGGACTGGGAAACAAATCCATATTAAAGCGAGCCATAAAGCTGCCCTTCCTCTGGATCAATTTACCAACTAAGTCCATCACACAGCTGAACAACTACTTGTGCCAGCAACACAGAGAAGGCTCTGAGGAAGGATGAAGCAGTTTTGCAGCAGAGGAACAGCTAGAGTGTTTAAGATGCCATGCCAGCTGAAAAAAGGTTTATAAAATTTAAACAAGAATCCACTCCCAACATTTTTTCCTATTCACCACTTTTTAATTGGTATCAAATAAATTAATTTGTTTAAACCAAGGAATTAAACACAAATATATAGAAAGGAAAGTTAGGGAAGAGGTAAGCAATTACTTACACAAATGAGGCGTCTAATGCCAATTATTATTTAATGGTTTTGTAGGTGAATTTGGAAGCTTTTATCATCTTTGGACCTTTAAGGAAAATATTTTGAATGGGATGAAACTGAGTACTATACAGAATCAGAGAGGACAAATCTGCTAAAGTAAACACACAGGAAGCCTGTGAGGCACAAGCAAAAAAAAAAAAGATATAGCACACACAGCAACAAAATCAGAACAAAAGGAGAGGAAATAAGATACATGCAAGGGCAAAGCAGTGCATTAGTGTCTGTCCCAACATCTCACATTCTGAGTGGAACATTTTGTTCAGTCTATTTAGCTTTGCTTCCTCATCCAGAAAGAACAACTGGTCTGCATTAACTACGAAATATTCATAACTCTAATCAACTGCATTGGCTTTTTCAAAATCTGGTTACATTTAATTAAATTCCTGTAACTGTATTAGTTAAATTAACTTGAAAGATGGGACAGGTTTTGGAGATTACACACCACCACCACCCCCATCATGTGGGCACTGCTCCATATGCAGCAGCTTGTACACTGAGCTACAGGCTTACACCCTAATATTTCACCAGGAACCTCATGCTTGGTAGGTTTGCTAGTGGTAGCCTTCAGGACTGTTTACAGTCCTTCAGAATTTAAGAGCAAATGTGGTGCCAAAGGTGGAATTGCTGCAATGGTTTGCTGCAGATGGGCAGTTTCTTCTGCTGTCGCTCCAGCCCTCCCCCACAGCTGCCCAGCCATACCACTTCCCCTGCTGAGGTCCAGTATTTGTTGCATTTGTTGCATCCTTCCAAAAGTGATTTTGTTTACTGAAATTGCAGGAGTTTCTTGGCTTTTTAAAACATTATTATTTTTATTTATTTAAGATTTAAATAAATCACAGTGGAAAGCCTCAAATGGATTACAGAATATCCCAGCAATAGCTAATACTGGCCCATGCATGTGCTGGGGGCACACATCCAGCTGCTCACTGGTGCTAAACAGCTCAGTGGCCCCAGGAGGGCACTGGGGAAGTGTGTCTCTCTTGTTTCCAGGATCAGAGCCTTAGGGCACCTCTCCCAGCTGAGCCAGTCTTGCCTGACCACCCTTAGGTAGAATGGGAAGAGATGCAGCTCTACCTGCCTGGGGTAGCTCTTCCTCAGCCTTACTGAGGGGCCAGAACATGTTCAGGCTGCCATGACTCTTGTTGGCAGAACCAAAGCTGTACTTCTGTACAGTGCTGTATCATGCAGATGCACTAACTCGTTTTCCTGATGAAGAGATTTCTAGTACAATACTGCATTGTACTATGAGAAACAATTCACATTCCTACAGATGTTCCAGGAAAACTGAAACCTCAACCCGGACTAGATAAAGCAGAATACTAATGCAGTCAGTAAAACTAAATTTGAAGCGACAGACTCTTGTCTAGGCATTAATCTATATTTCTGTTATTAACTGACCTGCTTTTTATTACTAGCAATTTTTCACCAGCTTAATTTTTCACTTCCCTGTCTCTGCTCCCAGGATAATTTCAGAATCTCTTCTTTGGTGTACACTCCACATAATGCTTATTATTTGAAAAAAACCCATGGAAGTGAAATTTGTCTCCAGTGTCTTTAAGACTGATTTGAACAGTTTTGAAATTAAGGTGGTTTTTTTTACCATATAGGACCTGATAAGCTGTTAGAATGAGGCATCATTCAAAGGAAGATGTAGCCGGGTTTGACTCTTCATATTTAGAATATTTATCAATATGAACAACATAGTTGATTGGGAAAAATATATGCAAGCACCTGTTACTGGTAGTGTTTTTCAACTGCTTCCCTCCTACACCACAACAAGCCCAACAATTTTCTGGCTGGTGACAGACAGAAAACAATCTGAAAACTGTCATTTACATCTGGAGCCTCCAGCACCTCCTTCATGCCACACAACCTCTCTCTGTCCCTACTGTCTAACTCAGGGCTCCTGCACACACATGGCTCCCAGCAAGTATAAAAATAACAGAGCTGAATGCTCTCTAAAGATGCAACATCAACAACACTAAAACAAAAAAAACCCCAAACTGTAGCAGCCTCAGTTGGTAATATGAGGTTTAATTCCAGCAATTTCAAGGTTAAGACAAAAGTATGTCACAAACTATGCCAAATTTGATCACCATGTTATATATAGGGGTTTTCCCCTATGGACCAGCACATCTTTCCCAGGAGCTGCTTTTAATCTACCACCTAATCAGTTCATCAAAAAGGCTAGTCTATCTTGTTTTGTGGAAAATAGGTAGCTTGTATGTTAAGATGATAACATTTTCAAAAGTTCCAATTATTCTTTTATAATTTTTTAAAACAACTTAATTAAAAGTGCAACACTGTTTCTAGGCAAGCAGAGATAAATCCTTATTGCCTGCTGCCATCCCCTGAATGCCTTCACATGTCTGTGTGACATGCAGTCACCTAAGCAGCACAGAGCTGTTCATATTACACTAGAGCAGAACCATATCCTAAACTTTGAAATCCATTTTTCCCCAGTGTGTAGAAGATCTATAAGAAACATTTAAATTTGTTGAAGAAATACAGAATTACCCATTTTGAATGTGCTGTTATAAATAACTAGTGCTCTGACAATTGAGCTACTTCCTTTGGCTTCTCAGACAATGTTAACCTTGGTGTCTATGCCTCAGCTACAGATACTGCTATCATTGTGCATTCTCATGTCAGTATTTACAAGGTTACACAAAAAGCAGCAGTCTGTTCTTGCTCAGCTTTGCTAAATAAAAGAGAAAACATGTCTTTCTTCATTGGTATCAGCACTGTCACAAATGTCAGAACACATAAAACTTCAACTCAAGCACTGTGAAAACAACAATCCACAAAAGCAGGTCTTTGCTAAAGGCATTTCAGTGAAGGTGACCAGAGCTGCCTGGGCTTAGTGACCATATATTCTTTTGCTGTTACTTAGAGAATTTGGTAACATAGAGCATATCAGTAATTTTAGAAGAACAAAAAAATACTGAAAAACAAAGCCTAAAATGATGTAAATTGAAAACCTCTCAAGGAAAGGCAGTGCAAGGGTAGTATTTCAATTTACTTGAAGTTTCTGAAGGTGTAGCTAAGGTGAAAAAGAGGAACCAAACAATGGTTTTATTCACTCTGATTTACCGATTCCCTCTATTCTGTAATCACTCTAGCCAAGAGTAACTTTTCATTACATTAAGCCCAAAACAAGCTCTAAAAAGCTTGTGTGGCCTGTCTGAAAACAAAGTTTTAAAATCACTGTTTATTTGAAAGATTTACCTTGCTGAAAGAATGAAGGATCTCTCTACGCTTTCAATGTTCAGTTCATTCTGATACGCTTCCTGGGTTGGCTTCTTAACCTTCAGCCGAGAGAGAAAATTCACATTCAAACTGAAATGGTACTTTTGTCATTGCTTGAATTTCAATTCCTGTAAAATCTCTTACATTTTTATTGCAGAAGGGGAACACTGGAGAGAAAATACTCAGAAATAGGAAATCATATACCAGTCCAGAGGGCACAGCTACACTAAGATTACATGCAGCCCATTCTTTTATTTCACTGGCCCTCATACAAACACTGGACATGTACAGAGGATTGAAGCTCAAGAGCTGTCAGACACCTTCCACACAAGCCCAGTCATGTTGCCCCCTGAGCACCTCCTGCAACTGGACAAAAAAAGGTACTGCTGCTGCAGGATGAGATGTAGCCCACTGGTGTACCCTAGAGTGGGCAAGGGCTGCACTACCCTGTTGATCCTTCTGAGCTACCAAATTTCAAACATAAGGGGGATTAAAAATCAAGAGTGGGTCTGAACCACCACAAGACATCTGTTGGCAAAAGAGATTTAGTGGCTCTGCTTGCAAAACTTTGGACCTGAGTGCCAGATCTGCACTGCAACTTGACTTGGTGATTTTTCTGACAGGACTGCAGACAGTGATTCCCAAGGCAATGATTTGTTGTTCCCATTAACTGTCATGTCAGTGACTGAGTCATTATATGGCATGTATGTCCCTTATCATCACCCAGCAGGGCCCAAGGCTTTACTTTGATGCTTTTCACAAGAGCTCAGGAAGAAAAGCCCTATCTTCCCTCACAGTTAGCAAATCTTTATAAACCACAGAGAACTGATCCACCAGGATCTTATTAGGCAAAGATGCCTAATCTCTGGGTGTCACCAATAAACAGCAGTTAAAAGGCAAAAGTGAGGCAGTCTAAACAAAATACAATACAAAAAATAAGTAGGCAGACTATTCCAGAATAGGACAACACTAGGTGAAATGCAGCCAAGATGATCCTGTGGCAACAGAATATTTAGGGAAACCTAGATAGCAATCCCATAGGCCACATTATGCAAAAAATTAGTTAAGCCAGTTAAGGCTGTAGGATTGCTCTGGAACAATATAAGTATATTTAATATCTCTTGCCAACAGTAAACACAGTTGCATTTTCAAAATTTGAAGGCCTGAGTTTAGGTAGATTTGGAGAAAGGCTCACTTTAACAAGTGACTCACCTTCATTCCAGCCAACGACAGCATGTTGTTGAGTTTATACATCCCTGACTGAACTGGAGTAGTATACAACAGGGCATCATTGAACTGTAACACAGAATGCTTTTTAATGACTAAAGTTTGTTAAAAGACGGATAATTTCAGATGAATTTTACTGGAAGTATAGAACTCCTACAGCACTGAGATAACTGTCCAGAAAACAGTTTCTGGCTCTACTCCCTACTAGAATTCCCCTCTGCCCCCCACCTTGTCTAGAATCCAAGAAACGTTTTCATGTATGAATTTAGATAACAATAGGTATCTATTTATATCCTCCTTGTGTAAATATACATTTGGCACATGAGTAAACAGTGCACGGATGTCAAAGAACAGGCTGTCAAAAGGGACAAAAATGTTTCTTGTGTACACAAGTATATAGTATAGCAAACTACTTTAAAAGGATATTAGAATTAACCATTCAAATCAAAGCAATCCAGAAACCAGGAGATAGCAGAATGGATTAACAATTTGTAAGGACAAATTTAACTATACCTTATGAATTTTACCAGTTTAAAGTGTATCTGCTGTTTATTTTCTGTTCTATCAGACTTTGTTTGTTCAGTGCACTTACTGAACAGTAACTAAGATTTTTTTATTTTCTGTGCAGTTCAACACATGGATCCAAACTTCATTTACTACACATAAACAAATACCAAAACCTGAAGTGTCTCTTAAATTTTTGCTATGTGATTCTTTGCAAAATAACCAAATGTTTCAAATGATTACTGAATCTTCACAACATGATAAATGGAAAAATCACTGTGTCAAATGGTATGAATGCTGGCCTGTACCATTTATATCTAAGACAAACCCCAAACCAAACAAACCCCTTGCCCCGTAAAACAAAACAAAGAAAAATCCAAGATAGAGACAGGTAAATTAGCAATATCTGGTATGTGAATCTTGAGATAGCACCACATTTTTGAGAGTATTTACGTAGCTGGTATAATACATGCTCCAGGACTGCCTAGGGAAGTATTTCTTCATATTAGGGTAACTACAAGACAGAATTCAGCCAGGACTGTGGACCAATAATGCCATAAATTACAGAATAACAGCTGCTTTACTGTCTAAATTGAAGAGATACACAAAAGTTTCAAGTGGAAACAGAAACTTCAGAGATCCACAGAAGTTTCAAAACAAAGCAGTAGCAGAGACAGGAAAAGAACCCAATACTTAACTTCCACCCAGTGCTGTGCTCAGGATGCACGTGGGCTCCTGCAAGGGGAAGGAGAGAGGAGGAGGGAGACGGGAGGAAGGAAAGGAGGGAGGGAAGGGTGCAGTAGCAGTGACCAGACTTCTAGGTTTTACGATCTGGTACAGCTAAGAGGGATGGAGAAACTGTGCTACCTTCCACAGTACCACAGATAATGTCTTCTCATGAAAGCTCTCAGATTTTAAATGAGCATTGTTCAAAAAAGTGCACTTTAGTGAGAAATGGTTTTCCATTAAAATTAGTGCATATGCCACAGATAATATCTCTACATTAGAACTGACTGAATAGAACAGCAACAGTTAGTAATTTTTTCTACTACCTGCAGTTATTAGTTATGTTTGTAGTAATGTTTTAACCGCTAAATGTAATGTTTTAACCACTAAAAATTACACTAGGATAAGGCACATAGCAACATTATAGCATCTTACCAGAAAAAACATTCTTGGCTGCATGACCTTCCGTGATAGCTTCATCAGTGTTCCCTCTTTCAAAAAGACCTAGTAAATTAAAACAAGAAATGCAAAACGTAGCTTTTTAGGGCACAAGTCATGCAAATGAGCTGACTTTTTTTTATAACTACTATCATGATTATTATTACTACACTAGAAGGGCTGCATAAGTTTTGGGATTCAGGGCTCTCTTTCTGGGAAAAGCTGTTTATCCTTAGGTTTCTCTAAAAGTGAGTGTTGGATGACTGCATTAGTTTTCCATGCTGCACGTGAAACCATAAGAAATATAGGGTTAAGCTTGAGGACAAACATCTGCCTGCAAGATCTGGCAAGGAATCATATTCTAAAAATTCTAAGTTTCGGTCAGATAAATGTATTAAAAAATCCCTATACATATGGAGCAGCAGTATTCATTTAACTGTTAGAACCCAATAATGAAGCAATGGGCCAATGTTCCTCTTGGTGTATTCCAGCATCAGTCTTTCCTTGAACATCATCTTCACTTTCACTGCACTTTCACTGCAATCTGCTGAATTCCATGTGGGGCACTTACCCTTCCTGGCTGTACGATCTCATGGTGTCCATTCAAACTGTACTGGATCTGCATGAGTTTCTGAAAGTTATCCTATGAGGGAAAAAAAGCAGAAGGTAAGTACTTGTCCTTGCATTCATGATTTTTTTTTAAGGAACAAAAAAAGTGAAAAGGAGAGAGATAGAGAAAGCTTAAATCACCCAGCTTCATAAGGCAAAATACTTACTCCCTGCTTCATAATGTCATTGGCATGGTTTGCAACTTCTATGACAACAGCTAAAGCATCTGAAAGATGAAGGAACGATGTTTTGGTTATACAGACCAGTTAGCATTAGTATAATGTAAAGCACATACCATACTGCACTTCCACATCATTCCAAGACTGAAGGCTCTTATTTTACTGTCACCACATTCAGGAGCACTTCCCAAAAACCCCAGAGTCTGTGGATCATGGTTTAATAAGTATGCCCTAATAAGTCATTGCTTCAACCAACAGTGTAAATTATTTCTTCCAGCTACTCAAAACAGTCCACAGGCAAAGCTAAATTCCAGTTCCTCACACAACAAATTATTTACTATACTTACAGCAGAAAAGTTAACAACATTTTAACAGGGACTCTGTAGGGATGAAGTTTTTTGCCATTTTACCCAAATGCCATCACTGCTATTCATGGAAAACTACCTAGAAAAATTATATAAATCTTTGCCATTTCTGTCTTCTGCCTTTAGTTTTGCTGCCTCTCAAAATAACAGTAAAGTTCATATTTCTAAATTTCAAACTTGTAATACCAAAAGAAAAATACACCTCTGAAAAAAAGTTACCAAATATGAGCGATGTTATTAAGTACTGATATTTAATAACCACCAACTCAATTGTAAAATATCCTAAGGTGTAAGTGCAAAAAGCAGTTATATAGAATGATTATGTGAACACAGTAAGTGTTCAGTCCAAGGATCTTATCCAAAACCCTGCAACTTACTTAAGTAGAAGAAATACATTTAACAGAAAACTAGAACAACTGTTCTGATTAAATGTAGTCTCTAAAGCATTCAGAACCTTCTGAGTAACTGAATTACAGTCAAGCACTTCAAAGAAAGGAAAAAATTTGATTAAAAGTCCACAGAGAAGCCTATCAAACCAAGTAAAACCAAGCCTTGGGGTTTTTTCCTAGATAATGATTAGAGTGTCAGTATTGTAGAATATATATACTTCCCTTATTGTTAACTCATATTTGGAAAGAAAATATGTTAAATAACAGAATTTTCAGAACTGAAAGGTTCAGAAGGTCATCAAGCCATATAAGAAACTAAACAGACATGAACAAAAAGCTCCTCCTAAGCCAATTGAAGGAGAATTTTTGTAAAAGATTGTCACAAACCAAGGTGATGAAAGCACAGAGTCAAACAGCTAAAATACATAGCACATATCAAGCATTTGATCAAAAATTAAGTTTGGATACAGATGTCATGGTATCAAGCAAGCCTGCTGAAATGTAGCTGGTGGTCTCTTTCTTGGAAATGCTGGAACTGCTTCAGGCAAAACCCTCCCCAGCTCCCACCCACATGAAGAAGATGAAGAGAAATGTAGCTAAATTAAAAAAGGTAGGAATGAGTACCTGATTCTCTCTGTTATACTTTCCTTCATCTCTCAGTTACTATATATATTAAAACCTTAAAATTTTATTCACTGACTTCAAGAAAGACTGAAGAATTTTAGAGAAAATTATAAAATTTGCTGGCTATTGAAGGGAAAGTTCCAGGATCTCAGGATTATTTATGCAGCCAAGACTAAATGAATCTAAACAACAACATAAAATAATCTATAGGGTCAAAGTCCATAAACAAAGTGCTTTTTGGCAGGGAAGAGCATTCCACTTATACTACTTAGCTGAAGTAATGTATTCAAATGAAGGTCAGCAAGAAGAATTGTGCTATTTGGGTTTTTTTCCAAGAGTAGTAATCACAACCAAACCTAGTCTCCCTCTCCACTCCTCTCCTTCACTCCCAGGCTCTGCAGTGGAATTAAACAACTAAGCAAAGTTAGGAGTAAGATAAGCTTAATAATTACAAGAAATATCTAGTTTTTCTTTTCTTACCCAAATTCTAAGATGGACTACCAAATATGTCAAATGTCAAATTAACACTTAGCCATTGTTATAACTTAACTTCAGCTTCTATCTTTGATAGAAGAGGGGAGAGAAAAACACTGTGAAAGATATAACTACAAAAACCAGAGAAGCTTGAGAAACCACAAAAAAAGTGAAGTATATATTTAGGTTGCTGTCTTTTCAAGTGGTCAGCTATTTAATATGCAGTGCAAGTATTATTTTGTTCACAGCCAGAAGAAGTGCAAGATGAACTTTTCTATCTCTTGAAGAGCCATAAGTTAAAATATTTTTGGCTTGTATCTTCAACATACTCAAATATGTTTAAATTTCCTAAGAAATAAATTTACATATATATTTTACAGTATTGTGTCAGCAGACAAAGCAAACATGGTTCACTGCATTGAAGGTTTTAATTTATTGCAGTTCAATCAACTACATCTACAGAACCCTTCTAAAGGTAATGGACTTGCACAAATGTGACAGGATCTCATGCAAATGAAATGGAAACATCAACTAGGAGCATTTTTTGTACTGCTGAGGCACACTCTGAAGAAGGAAACAGCCTGAATGTGCGCTGCATTGATATGATCGAGTTAAACCACCTTAATCCTGCACTACTATGAAATGTGTGGTCCTGTCCTCTTCATCACTAGTTACTTCTCATTTCCTCTGATCTCCTTTCTCCCCATGTGCAGGCAAACCTGTGTAAGCAGCGTGTGTTTGTGCAGCTTCTGACAGGTCAAACTGGAGAACTCCTCGGGTTAAATACTACCCATGGCAGCTCCTTGATCTTGCTCACTTCTGCCATATGGATGCTTTTCCTGGCACAAAGAGAGAGGAGGAGGCCAGGAAGGCTCATAGCTGGAAAAAGCAGGCTGCCTATTAAAGGTCTACAGATGCAAGAGGCAGTCTCTTTCAATGGCAGTGCCTAAAATATCTGTTTAAACTACCTGTGGAACTCCACTCTTATCTCTTGGTTTCAATTCAAGCCTGAGCTGATATGACTGCCAGCACCAAACTTTTTTGAAACATGAGCTTGCAATCTTTTAGTATCTTTTAGTATATGCTGAGAAACTTACAACTCAATAGAAAACATTTCTATTACTGACTTAGCATTTTCCATTTAAATCTGGAAACATTGGTACATATGCTGTTATTTCTTTAAAGAGGCATTTACCTTGAGTGTCCCTATAGTCTGCAGATTCTTCTAGAAGATTCTTTAAATAATCTGTATAAAGAAAAAAATAATACAGAGATAGTTTTGTTAAATAAATAAACACCACCAGAAAGTAGTAAACCCCATCTTTTTCCTGGAAATCAGCTGTTCAGATCTACTACTTAATCGACAAAGATCTACTACTTTATCTTTTCAATCTGTCAAGGTAACAACAGAGTGAAAACTAGCATTTCCATAATGAGAGTATATCAGGAAAGAGATAGGTTACTGAAACAGTAACCTATCCAGTTAACAGTAACCAGTGAAAAGTGATATATTGTATACATTATTCCAGAAAAAAACAAGCAAGTGAAAAATTAGTACATACTTGCAATCATTTACATTTAAGCTGATGCAAAAAACTTTTGAAGATTATAGATATTTGTCTGAACACCTAAACTAGTCTATAGGAGCTAATAAAAAAGTAGTCCACTACAGAAGATCTGATTAGGATTAATAATTTTTGGTAATAAAAACAATATACTTCCCTCAATGTTCAAATAGGCATTTTCAGTTTTCAATGACACAAGTAGTTCAACCACGAGATGGCCCCCTCGATCCATTAAAGTCATGGTAGTTTTAAAATCTATTTTACTTTGCTAAAATTAACTACAAATATATGACTATACATGAAAACATCCCCCTCGAGTTTCCATTCCCTGGTTGAGTGTCTAGTTCATAAAAAAGTGCAATACCCTGTCAAAGATTAATATAGATCCTCAGTAAAACATCAATCGTGTACTCTCTATAAGCTTTGAACTTCTTAAAATGAAAAGAAACCAAAACAGAAACAGTCCAAGAGATATATATCAGATTGATAAAAGCAACACATACTGACTTATAATTACCTTTTAAATTAAGTATTAATATTCTGGCAGATCTAATGAAAACTAATTATATGTAATGTAGCAAGCATTCAATTTTAGTTTCTCAGTTGTACAAGCTGCATGTAGGAGTGAAATAATTCAACTCCCATATGCTTGCCCTACCCAAATTCATTCTTTCATTCAAAAAGGATCAGGAGCCAATTGTTCCTGCCTTCATAAGATGTCTTGCTTCATGCATGCCCCTCAGAGACCATTCAGTGTATTGTAATCTTTTCCTTATGCACAAAATTAAAAGGGAATTATGAAACATGTTTCTGCAGTTGAATTGCTACGAAAAGTGAGAGAACTTGTCACAGCTAATGAAAGCTTTGAGAAAAACAGAACTACAGGAAGAGAAACATTTGGCACTGACATTTTATTGTTTGGCAGAGACCTAAGGGAGGATCCAAGGGAGAAGCACGAAGAGCAGGTTGGGGTGCAGGACGAGGAACTGGCTGGGAGGCAGGGAGGGAGCTCTGGGAAACAGGATTGGCTGGGCCATGGGAACACTCACAGCTTTCTGCTCTCCTCAGAGTTCTGCCTGACCATTAGCAGGCTTTGGTTAACATGTGATCTTTTAAGATAAGTCTGACTGGGCACCAAAATTTCCTCTGCTGTACTCCATCAATATTTCATCCTTCCTGTCCCTCAAAATCTTGTGCTGTAGCTACCAGCCATTCCAATATTTAGGTGGCCAGATATTCCATTTTAAAAAAAAGTTAATCTTACTTCACCTTGGGTTATTCTGGTAAGAGGCTCGTATGACGGGAAAAAAAATTTTAACAGGAGGTATTTTGAAAGGAACTGAGAAGAGTTCACATTGGGTTTAATTTGGCTTAACCTGGAGGAACCTGTCACAGATACAACACCATTTCCCTCTCCTGCCCTGCCTGTGGATGGTGTCTCTCAAATTGGAGCTGTCATGTTGCTGAGGCAGAGTATTCTTTGGACTCCACCATTAAGCCAACAAATTAAAGCTTCACAATTGCAATTTGATCTTCATTGGGGCCAGCACAAAAGACTCCAATGGGAATCTCCCAGTAGAAAAAATAAGTCCCTACACCTCACACAGAAATAAGGCTCCCAAACCACACACTCACCTCTACAGGCTGGGAACAAGAGGTAAGGTGGGTATAATTTCCTCATCTGCAAATGTACAGCTGGCACTCTAAGCCATTGTCCCTGGTACATGAAGACATCCAGTTTAACATCCAAAGTAATTGCAGTGGAAACATAAAACCAGAGACCCAAGATGGGAACTAATTATTTCTTGGCATATTCATGCTTTATAACATGGTTCCCAAAACACCAGCACTCAAACCCATTTTTGGATGGGTATTTTCTAGCATTTTAAATTATATAATCAGTGAATAAAAGAGCTAAAATCAAGATTTTAACATAACTGCATTCATTTAAAATTATGTATTTAAAGCAGAAGGCAGCCTTTGTCTTACAAAACTGCAGCAGCCAATAAAACAACTGTAAAATCCTGAAAGTAATAGGAAATTTTCATCTTAGTACTCTCTTTATCTGGTAAGTGGACCTCAGTTCACAGCTAAAACTCAGCTTCAGAGAAGCATCAGAACAGATATTTTTAGTCTCTTCTGTTGAATACACACTGGAAATTCTGTGCTTACAACAGCCTTCTGGAGGTACAAGCATATATACAGACAAGCTGATTTCACAGACATGAAAAATGTTGCAGTAAAATTTTTGCAAAAGTATTCCTAGATTAAATAAATACAGAAGTCAGATATTAAGGTGAAATGGCATCTAATGTCTTAGCAAAAAAAAAAAAATTCCCCTCTGAAATTAGCTTTCATTGTTCAGACTAGAAAAACCTTAATCATACCTTCAGAAATTCTTAATTCTGCTGGATACCCCAAAGAACAACAAAAATAAACATAAAAGCACACTAGTACTATTTTTGTGATGAAAATTTCTGTATGCCTACTTCTACCTGACAGCAGCCCCTAGTTCTGTCTTCCCAATTGGCTGGGGGCAGTGGCTATAACTTCTTCTGCTTAAAATTATATTCTGAGTCATCAACGACTTTTTGTCTTGGGTTGTCTAATGTAATTAATTAAAACACAAAGCAATTGTTCCACAACATGTGATTGGCCTTGACTCTGACAACTCTTTTCCAACCTGCAAAGCCACTGAGTGCAAAAAGGCTAATTTTTCCTCCCACTCAGCCTCCCCTCACTATAACCCAGTTAAGGATAATAAAAGACACTCTCTGACAACCTTATGCTGTGAAAAAGAGGAGAGAGGTTTACCCTATGTCAATCAAGAGCCTGTTCATATTGCACTGTCTCAAGTCATCTACTCAAATTAGGGTTTTTTGGGAGAAGAGAATCACCTCCTTCATTTCTCTCAGAAATCAGAGGCTTCTTATTAACCTCTCCCATAAGCTATCTAACAGTTACTGTACAGTGCTCAGGGACATGTGTGAAGAAGTGGAAGTCCACTCCCTGGACTGGAGAAGCTGTATAATTAAACAGAAACAGTGCTGAGCTGTGTGTCTCCTTGGCTGATTTATGAGTCCACCTGCTCCTGCTTTTGTTAGCACAAAAGTAACTCCACTTCAAAGCACTGCAACAATCTTGTGATGTGACCGAGTAGCAGCAGGTTACCAGTACAAAGCTGTCCCACTGACACAGAACATCCAAATAGGAAGAAATCCCTGCTGACTCAGGCCTGACAGCTTCATTTCCTAGATTATTTTCATGCCGCTGCTCTCGCCCTCCTCCCTACAGATTCCCCACCTTGTCCCCCCATCTCCGGCCCAGGCAGCTGCTCCATCACTGCATCTCACCCACTGCAACAAAAGACACAAATGTTTTGCATGTCCTCCAGATGTTCATATAGCACAAGTTTATAGAGGCATTGCTCAATATTACACAGAGCTGTTGGAAGGTAACTAAGCAGATGGGTGATCCACAGAAATATGGAAGAGTCAGAACTCAAGGGCAACATACATGCATGAAAGACTGAACAGGCTGGAAATGAAACACATCCAAAACACCACTCTACAGCTCCAGCATAATTAAATTTTGGCCTGATCTCTTTTATTGTTCACATAGAACAAGAGAAAATTATGTTTCTAAATTTGCCACCTGCATGGCAATCCCATTCCTTTCAGCAGCATTTGCAGGTGTATTTAAAGCCGGGCAGCCCCAGTAAGGTCTTCAGACTGGGGACACCTGTAATAACTCCCATCAGCACAGGATGAGGCTTTTTTTCAGGTCTAAAACGTTTTGTCCCAGCCACTGTGACGGCTAAGCATCACGAGGAATTCCCCTTCAACATCTGAGCTTTGTTTCAGTGCCATCCATCCCTGACATCTCTCACTCTGCTGTGTATATTGACAATGGCATTTGCTCAATCCTGATCCTCTATTCAACTGAATTCTGTTTCAGTTAAAACCTCTGAATTTGCCCAAGGCTCCACTGATTTTGAAGTGTGTAACAAACTATACCACACTCTACGTGAGTATACTTTTAAAATAAAGCAAGTCCCCAAAGGCCATTTTATGGGTTGATTTCATCAAATAAGTATCATTAATATTTTTCCCTATAGAGTATTCCATTTAATAAGAGTTGTCCCTCTTTTTCAACACCTTGAGTTTAATGAGATGATTAAAATGAAAAAGTCAATGTTAGTAACTTGGTAACTGCTCTATAACATTTAAGTCTGAATCTGCCACAGCATCACAAGTCTAAGTACATGCTGGGGAAATGCCAATGAGCTGCTACAGAGCCAAAAAAAAAGGTCACAGAGCATTCTATTTTGCAGTTACTACATAAACAGAGGTTATTTTTAAATTGCTCATCAAGAAGCAATGGCTCTCAAAAACAATGCCCTAAGTATTTCCAAATCCTTACAGGAGCCATCCCCCTCTTACAACAAACACATCTCAAAATACTTCACAAAGGAGGCCTCTGTCACTGCCCTCCCTTCACAGACAAAAAACCCCACTGCATCATGGAGACGACTTGCTCAAGGCCACCCAAAGATGCCAGTGCCAGGGCAGGATACAGACCCCAGATTTCCTAGCTCCAAATCAGCTCCTCAGCTGACTCTGATGGCAAGTCTTAAGCACTTATTGGTGTGCACTAAAAACATGTGTTTTGCCTTTAAAAGAGAATGGATTTCACAGACAAAACACCTGGGTGGGGGAGAAACTGAGAAGCTACTTACAGCAGTTCACAGTTGCATAGGTATCTTTCTTCTCCTTGCTCCAATTTTCCATTACTGCCTTTTTCATTTGTTAAACCCCCATCTCCCCAAAAAAACAAAAAAGGAAAACTCAAAGCAGAAGAGGAGCATTCCAACCCTTTGAGGAAATTACAGGCTTCTATTACCACAGATTCAAGCAAAAAACACCACAGGTTTCATGTTTTCTGTGTACTGTTGAATCTACCATCAGAACACACCACAGTGCTGGAAACATTAGGACCTTGCTTGTGTATCTTACCACAGTCAGTATTAGCAAGAAAACCCTCTAAATCCATGCCATATTTTAAAAAGAGCTTCACATATTGTGACATGTTTTTAAAAAGCCTCACATATCCGAAGTCACATAATGGATACAACTGTCCATTGGATACAGATGGATACAACTGTCTGAAAACAGGCGTCCTGGGGCATGTGAAGACTGGCTTCTTAAGCCTGTAAAAAGCTTGACTGTACCTGTCAACAGGAGCCTGTACTGGGGAATCCTCTGAACTGGCTTGAGCAGATAGTGCTTGAGGGCCAGACTAGCACAGCGGGGGCTCATCTGAAAGAAACGCCCAAAATAAATAACAATTCCACAGCAGTCAAAGGTTCCAGGAAAAGAAAACATGCCTACAAACAACTACTGATTATACTGGATAAGCTTTTTATCTTTGAAAAGTGCTACTGCCACAGTGTTAAGCACCAACACTACAGAGCAAGCATTTCCATGTGGAAGACTGCATGCAAAAATACCCATGCATGAAAGACACATGAGTAAGCACTCATATTCTGTAGATTCAAAACAGGTGCTTTGACCTAGGAGGAAGAGAGGTGAAGCTTCCCAGAAATAAGGAAACAGGATAGCAAGGGCAACATGCTCCTTTGTGATCGCTGTCAGTGTCCATTAGGCAAAAAGACAGAGAAGACAGAGTGCTCACTGCAGAAGTTGCAGTTAATCTCTCTAAAGACAACAGAGAATTAAAAGATCCATGCTTCAAAAATGCTAATTATCTTGAGTTTGCATTCAAAATAATCTGAATCTGAAACACTGAGTAATTCAAAAAGCCTCTTGTCTTCTTCCTGTCTTAAGCCAAGACTGCAGAAAAAAAACCCATCACCAAAACACAAACAAATTAAGGACAGTTCCTAAAGCCCAGTGAAGGATCTCAACTGCTGAAAAGTCACAAAAGAGGATATATCTTAAAAAAGAATACAATACCTCAAAGTCTTTGACTACTGATGCAAATCCTGCATTCTTCTTACACTGTTCATCTAATAATGCAACGTTTTTATCAAATTCTTTGATGTAAGTTGAATACATCTTTAGGTAGGGACCCTTTTTAACAAATATATCAGCAATTCTTTGATGCTCAAGCCTAGAAGCAACAACAAGATGCAATTAGAGCTAAAAATAGCATACATCACAACCCTACAGCAAAACATCTCTCTTTTTCAGGGTACGATGTGCTGGTTTATGTTCTGAACAAAAAGTTTACAGTAGATAGGTACCCATCTCAGTTGCTATTCTGAAAAACCTTATTAGGCACATGTCAACATACTAGTGTTACATGACAACCACTTAACATACAGTCTTTTAAAAATGGTCTTGAACTGTTTGAACACTTTAGTTCAAGGTGAGAAAAGTCCTTAGACACTGCAGTGCCTTTGTCAATAGGTTTTATATAACTCCACCCACCAGTGGAAACTGAGAATGGTCTTCAAGGGGATTATGGCTGTCAATCAGCACTGTGCCTGATCAGTAGATCTAAACTACCTCTGAAATGCAGATCAGTCTTCAGAACAGCCTCCTTTTTCCCTAATGAAATCAGTGCACTTATCATGCTCATGCAGGGACCAGAACTTTCAATTAAAAATGAAATTTCAAATAAAAACTGTGATTGCTACCAAAAGGTATTGGCATGCCTTCTGGACTTTTTGGGATGCATCTAAATGGCATAAAAGCACATCTAAATGAAAAATAATCTCCTATACTTTCAAAGTAAATTCTGACGTTTAGGAAGGTACATGAAACACAAACAAGAGTCAAACCACGATCACATGAAGTCACATAAGCCCCCCAGATAAATTTTAATATCAAAGGAGTGGAATCCCTTTATTGATAGTCACCAGTGAGATAATCGCTCTTCCAGTTCCCTCAGGAGGTCCCGATTGAGTTCGTAGAGCTGAGGTAGGTAGTAGAGGATCTGATTCAGCACTCTGTCCTCAATCACTGGCTTTCCAAGCTGCCTAGAGGCATGCGCCACGGCATCCCGGAAATCCTGCCAGGGCACAAAGAGCACAGAAACCCCCCTTGCCATGAGTGAACAGCCTTCAAAGCACCGGCACAGAGAGCACAACTGAGCACTCATCACAGACATTCAGGCACTGCTCCCTGTTACCAAAGGCAAGGCAGGTACCATCTGGGTTATGTTTTTCTGCAGCTTCAATTTACTCCCCTGGGTCCGCCTTAATCCTTTTGGTTTGACACTGGGACTTGACTTTCTTGGTCCTGTATGCATAATGTAGAGGTTGTTCATTATTTTTACCATAAGCCCTTAATAAATGTATTAGAATTACGTATGAGGACACAAAGGTGGGCTAAACAAGGCTTGTATCTGCAAGGTTATTGTCAGCCAAGAGTGTCTTCTTGCAAACAAGTAAGTCAAAAAGTAAAACTTTTTTATCAGCTAATACAATCATAGTATCTTACTTAAAAACCATCCTAGTGTTCATAACTCATCTACAAATGCCATTTTGGAGGGCAAAAACTAGGGTAAAAAAAATTACTATACGCAGCAGCTCTTCTATATACAGGAAAATTAACATCTAACAAAAAGATGCCATAACAACATGGGAATCACAAGATTTCAAATGTTGGCAAAGATCAAAGCCAACACTGACTGGTAACTTTGAAACATTTACAAGGGAGGAGGAGCACCCTACTTATGCTTGAAGGATCTTATAGCATTTTTATGCTATAACCAGCTCCCAATAGGACAGAGCTGAGGCTCATTGGTCCTCATTAAACTATTCAAAATTAAAATCTTGATCCCACACAAATCAGCATAGCCAAGATTGAAATTCAGTATCCATTATTCAGGGTATTTTCCCTATTCACAAGCAAACAAGTCTTCCAAAAAGTTTAGCAATCGGGTATTTCATTTGAAAAACAATACTGTCTTAACTGACAAAAAAGAAAATATAAATGACATAGTGTTACGTATTACCATTCTCACTTAAATTTGGGCAAAAAGAGAATCAATCCAAAACAGCTCTTTTGGAGTTTGTGGTTAATGAAACCTAGTATCACATGCATGATCTGCAGGTATCTTGAAAAAAGTGACTAACAAAATGTTCTAAGTACAGTAATAAGTTATATTTTAAATGCGCATGGGGTCCACACCTGTCGTTGGAAACCTGTAGGGTCCTCAGGTTGAGGAAAAAAAAAAAAAGAATCCTCCCTTTTCCCACTCCCCAGGTCTACTACTACAGCTCTTATTAGCTATCCCATCAGTCCAGCATCTGGCACTATTTAGAGTCTCTCAAACTGAAGCAACTTTCCCCTGCTCTCCCTCCTCATTACGTCAGCTCTGGGCAACGTGAGCTCCAGACACGCTTTCTTGCTTTTTGACCCTATGGGTCACAAAGGCTGTGACTGGGCAGTTCTGACAAGAAACTGAAATGAGATACAGGGCACTGGCTGTAACTGGGGAAGGCTGAGAATTAAATGCAAGGGAGTTAAAAAACAGATGGCGTTATTCATATGGAAATGTTCTGGTTTACATCCTCTGTGCAGACTAGTGACACATAGGTTAATTACCAGCTGCATCTTATAGGTTTTTCTGACCCTGGGGCATTGCTTAACACTGAAATGATACATGGAATTACAATGGCAAAAGCTCAAATGAGGCATTCTGGAGAGCTTCATGCAAAATGCATCATCATATTATGATAGTATTCTTCCCCCGCCCCCACTGTATGCACACACAATGTAGTGTATGTATTTTGCCATAGGATGAGACAAGAATTTTGTTTGAATGTCATAAGGCGACTTGCATGATGAAAAGCAAAGCAGTTTTGTCTGCCATAATCAACAACCCAGGCTTTCCCCTGACCAAACAACAAAAGGAGAGCAGGGAGCCAGGCTTAAGCACCACTAGATAACACAGGAACGTCAGCTGTGGTTAAGAGCATTTATTTAACTTCTAGATACAGCATTCAAAGAGTCTGCAGGGCGTTTTCCAAATATAGATTTGGTTTTTCAACTAGCTTGACCCAAAGTCCAGCTTCATCATGATTATAGATTATGCCATGAAAGGCTCTATCATTAAAACAGCCAATCAAAACTTTACTTCATCACCCCCTATGTCCCCTTCCACAACTGAGTAAACTAAGGAAGTGCTACAGAGAGGAAATACAGGGAAGAAAGATAATGTGAACCTTTCAAATTGCAAAAGCCTGCAAAACAACAAGAGCTAAATTTCAATGCTCTTTTAAATTTTTTTAAAATTATCTTCACTACTATGCATTTGTCACTGTAATCATATTAAGATTTATTTTTAACCTGGCAGTGGGTGTGAAGTAACTGTCATGCCAAGTTCATCTTGAGATAAACTCAAGAGTTGAATGCAGAGAGCACATGCCTGCGGATCGGGGGTGGGAAAAGAAAAACAAATGTAACAAGGTTGGAATTACCAGTGTTTACACTTGAAGGTACTGGCCTTCTGAGAAAGTAATTTCATATCCAAAAGGACAAAACATAGATCAGGTCTGTTTTAATTACCAGATTTAAAATATGCTAATTTACAAACTAGACCCTGAAATTTCACTCCAAGGAGTGGGAAGTATTCAGATGACAATTTTTACTGCAACTAGGTGAATGACTTAGAAATTAGAAACTGCAGTAAAAGTAATTTAAAGTACCAAGACCTAGCTCCTTCTAAACCTAAATCAGTTTACTGCTAAATAAAAGCAGAATTGCTCTTGCAAATACATTGCTCTGATATCTATACATGCCTGCATGACGTGATTTATATTACAAACATATTTAGCACATTGTCCTATATAAAACTGCTGAAGAGCACTGCTTTCATCAGCCTGTTCAAAGGCAATAACTCAGGTTGTCCTAGAAATTATTCTGTTTGAAGCAACACAGCAATCCATTACAAGTGAATTTTAAAGACAGATTTTCTAATTAAAAATGGGTCTTTCAAATACTGAAATCTTACTTATATATAAAAAAAAAAAACCTACAAAAGAAAAAAAACAAATCCAAAAACCAACTTGCCACACTTTGGAATTAATGTGCTTATTTCACTGAAAAACATTTGTGACTCTAGACGTGGTTCATATGCTGCATGACAAAAGCCAAAATATTATGCTAGTTATACTGAATCATCCCAGGTTCTTACCAGGATTTTTTTTTTCCTTTCAGAAGTGGGGAGGCTACTGTACATTTTTTTAAATGCTTGTTTATACTTTCTATTTTTACATTATATTCTGGTCCAGTAATAATCTTCTGATATCACTTTTTACTGATTAGGTAAAGGTAATTGTTTTCACACAGCTACTTCAAGAGGACAGCACACATTGGCATCCTTGGAAAGAATGTTTTTTCCAAACCAGAAACAGTTTTAGTTTATGCTAGGCTGAGACAGCCTCCCACTGGGTACTTGTCCACACAAAAATCTAGTCTAGGCATATTAAAGGCTTCTAAGTACATACTATTGCTGAATTATTGCCTGATAAGACACTTCCGACTTGAAAATGTGTAGGAAGTTCTATTTATCCTATTGGTATACACTCCCCTTATAGCTGTGGAGTTTTTAAACAATATTTGAAGAGGTTACCATCATCACTGCTTTTGTTTCCTCACACCATTCCTTCAATGCAACTTCCTTCAGCAAGCAAGAAGGCTGTGATATCTGAAATAATTCTGACCCTGTTCTGAATCACCTGCAATCAGCCCATGCACTTCCCCTCTGCAAAGGCCCTGGCTCATGATCCCTCAGTTCTTCCCACCAGAGGATTCCCAGCCTGCAGTGATCTGCCCGTGTCAGTCTAAGGAGCAAAGGACAATTTTAGTTGGAAACCAAAAGAGGTACTGAGCAGACTAAAACCTGGCTCAGCTGCTGACTGGGTCAAGTGCACCTTCAGGTATCTAATAGTTGAATGAAGATAATTTCAAACCGGTGAAATTAAAACTTCTTGGCAATTTAACAGGAAGATGAAGTACTACGTAATCTAAACACAGTCACCTATTCTATTCCTAAAGCTTCAACCAATATTCATCTTGGATCTGTTCTCCCAGAACATACCATCAGCAAAAAAAAAAAAAAAAAAAATTCATAATCCCTTCCACTGAAGAATAACTGCCCCAGCTAAATACACCTGCAGACAGCTCAAATATCAGTTTAATTTAAGGAAAAAAGTATGTTTGCACTTGGATGCTTTTCAAGGAATACACACACATAAAGACATCCTATGGCGAAGGAGGCGGGAAGAGGAGGAAGTTTGACAACAGCCAGGCTGCTAGATGTGACAAACTGTAAATATGACTGCTTAGCAATACAGCTACAAAGGATTTCACAAATAGATTATGTAAAATATAAATAGGCACTCCTAGCTAGAGTCAGACTATTAGCCATAAACTGCTAAGTTAAACTACAGCAACTATAGTTAATCAAGACTATGACTAAGTGTGGATCATATTTTTCAAATATATGCCATCACTTTTGGAAAGCTGTCAAGCAGTTCCACACCTTTTTTCCCAGGTAATAAAATAATTTATAAGCCTTTAATGAAATAATGTATTTGATTTTTTCACAACAACCAATGATTTGACTGTGGCATATTCTCAGAATGTTATTTCAGGGAATAGGCTGGGTAGTACAGCAATACTTCCTTCTAAACTAAGACTATTTTATTAGTCTTCTTAGTAAGTAGACTACAGTTCCAACTCATTGTCAAATGTCTTAGCAGTTCTGAAGTACTTCAGAGACCAAAATTTATCAACATATTCACCTCAGACTGGTCAAATATTGAAATTTTGCAGATGGAGAAAAAGAAGTTAGATGCTGAGAGAAATTTTCACAGTCAAACAGTACATCAGTTGTAAGCCAGGACCAGAGGTCAGAACTTTGCTCCAAAGGCCATAGCTATTTTATTTTTCATTACATTATTTTTCCAAATCTATTATGAATGATTTTTCATAATGCTTGGCTACAATAGGCATCAGTTTATAGATATATATACAGATATATAAAACTATATATAGTTTTTATATACAGAATTTTGCCATTTTCTTCTGAAAAATGGTAACATCAAAGCAGAATTTTTTGCTCTTGTGTCTCTGGAAGGACACACAATAGAAAGCAATGCTTGACCTCTTATCTGCCTTCTGCAGTAAGAGGTTGATCTTGTGGCTGCAGAAATGCTAAGAGGTGCCTGCTGACAAGCTCCTACTTACTTGGTCTCAGAGTCCAAATATGGACACAACAGGGGTCTAAGTCAGAAGCACAGATTTAAAGGCTCAGGCAAAAGCCCACAAGCTTAAGCTTTTCACAAAGCAAAAAGTTACACACTGAGCCTTGCAGTGGAAGGATAATCTCAAAAAAACAAGTTTCTCTCCTGGACCAGAAGCCTTGCTGCTTATACCACAGCAGCAGGGAGGAAACAGAATCAGAAAGAGTGGAAAAACAAAAGGAGCGGACAGTTTTGGCAAAAGAACAAAATTCAGAACAAAAACATACAAAAAAATGACAACAAACAAGCCAGAGAGCTTACCCTCACAGTGCCAGGATGCTGCTGAGGAGGTCCTCTCACTCTCACTCATGCAAAGCAAACCATCTCCAAAGAATCCCACAACCAAGTAGTACAAAGGGCACCAATCCTGCCTTACTCCTTTTTCCAGGAACACTGGGTGTTTTTTAGGCACAGGGTAACTCAGAGAGAAGTGATAAGCTTGTTTCTCTGATGTCACTTGTGTTTTACACCCAGTTCACTGTTTCTTTTTTCTGCAAGTGTCCTTAGGAAAAAATAGTACTTCTCCCATATTCTCAACCCTGGTTCACTCTCAGGAGGCAATGCATGAACCATCTCATAAACATGCATACAGAAGAGCTATTTTGATTTAAGCTCCTTTGTTTCCAGGATTTTCTAAAAGCATTTTACTGGAATCTCGCCATAAAAGAGCACTAACAAAGTAAGAGAAATACAGAGAATTCAAGATTACATCTAATGTTTGATTACATCCTCAAGCCACCCCATTTGCTGAGTCTGAGTGCTGTGTGCAAAGCCAGGTGAGTCCCTTATCTCTGTTACAGCTTGTTTAGTATTTACAGAAGTATCACCAAGTCTTTATAATTTTGCAGGGTGTCTTCAACAGAAGCAGTCAGATGTACTTGTAGTGTGCAACAGGGTCCACATAGGCTGGCACTCTGGTATCTTGGAAGACTTGCTCCACCTAACTTGACTTTGTCAACATAAAAGAAAAAAATGCTAAAAAATTTCAGTGGTACTTGTAATTAGTTTGCAGTCACATTCCTTCCTCCTCAACTGCTTTAGATTCCACTTCAAAGGCTCTAAGATGAAGCAAATGAAAAAGCTTTTTCTTACATCAACAATCCTCTTCCTTGGCGTCATGTGATGCATTTAACTGACATTGGTAAAATACACTGAGGAGAGTATTATTCATTTCAGATCATTGCTAATAGAATTAGTCACTAAATTTCAAGTGGAAAACCACTCATAGATGGCTCAGAAGGTGCA
Source organism: Dicaeum eximium (assembly GCA_013396995.1). Classification (NCBI taxonomy): domain Eukaryota; kingdom Metazoa; phylum Chordata; class Aves; order Passeriformes; family Dicaeidae; genus Dicaeum; species Dicaeum eximium. The sequence continues at coordinate 170,521 of VWZP01010280.1, forward strand.
ATGGAGCATTCCTCAATAAGCCCAATCTTTACTATGGGTAAAAGAGCCCAGTCTGGAGAGAATTTAAGTTCTAATTCAGAAATTTGTCAGAGGTTGCTTGACTGGCCATTAGTAAGACAAAGTGATCAGTGCACACAAAATCAAAAGGATATTTTTACTGACATTAAATATTATCCATAAGAAATATATTATTAAATACACTGATTTAATAATGTGTGTGAAAAACAAACAAATCCTCAGGCATACCACTCTGTGGAAACACAAAACTGGGTGTCTGCAACCTTTCTCAGCTATGGCAGTTTTTATTTAATGAAGAATGCACACACACAGAGCCTCAAAACCAGTGCCCTCTCTGACAAGGACACTCACCAAGGTTCCTGTTGCAGGCCAACTGACAAGTTAAGGATAAAGTACTTCCTAAAGTCCTAGTCTAGCATCCTCCCTGTTAGACCAGGCTGAATGCATGTTGATTGTTATTGCTAGCCAACAAAAACATTTCTAATAGTTTTTATTTGGCAGCTAGAAACTAGCAGACTGTCATGAATAGAGTTGCAAGTAATCCATTAAAGGAAAAGCAAAACACATTCTACACCACTGCACATCTACACTGTGAGGACAGCTTTAAATTTATCCTAGAAACTTCCTAAGCTCTCTTCTCTTCCCTTTTCCACATGGTTCTTCTGCTTGCCTGCATCTTCCTTACCAATAGCCTTTCTTCCAGTACTGTACACATTATCTAAAAAACTCGTACACTGAAAAGCAAAGATACCTTTAAAAATAAGTTAAATGTCTGAAAAATATGATAATTTATAATTACATAGCTTAAAACTTGCCTAGGACAACTCTCTTTCTTTTACCAGTATTTAAGATTGAGTTCTATATTAGAAACCATGTTGAATATAAATGATATATTGGCTGCAGCTGACTGAGCCCATTCATAAAAACCAAGTTTGAACAGAATCAGAAAAACAGTTACTTGGAGGAAAGCAAAAGACGAATCAGCAAAAGATATGGTGAGTTTTTTGTTCCCTGAAAAAAAAAATCTGTATTACAGGACTGTATACAACCATCTATAAAAGCCTTTGTTCCCAGTTCCACAGAACACACTTCTCAAGGGACTGAGACAGACCAATGCATCTATTTGCAATATAACCACTTCTATTGCCCAAGGAAAAAAACCACTGTATTTGCACTTAATAGAGTGACAAAATGGTACAAATACATGTAATTGCAAACTTGACAGAAAATACACAAAATAGAGATAGAGAAAGAAAAATTCTTTGTTAATTTCCTATTATCACCTTCAACACAGCATGTTTTACAGATGACCGATCTGCACACACATGGATTAAATACTTAACCCTTGCTGTGTACAGCACATTGCAGGTACTACAACACAGGTGTTATCAGAAAGCAAACATCTGTCAAGGAACTGCAGCCTCAAATTACACTGCCATGGTGATGGAAGCACCATTAGAGCTATTAGCTATTAATTGGATTACTTCAAGAACCTGCATTTTAATGTACCATTCCTAAAATAAATTGTTCCTGCCTACCCCCACCATTTAAGGAGTTATTCTAACCAAAAACTTTATTTTTGTTGCTATGTACATATTTATAAGCCAGTATAAGCTAGCTTATAAATATGATTCTGATTAACATAAATTGATGTATTTTCAATTTTGATATATTCAGTTTCCACACTCAACTGGAAACTGCATAAATTATTAAGGAGATCCAGAAGGAACCACCAAAATATTCATCCATTATGTAAAACATGAAACATTAAAGTTCAGCTTAATTAGATTATTTTTTATATTTTGAATATGTAGATGCAGCAGAAAAAAGGCACAGTCACTACCATAAAGCCTAAACATAAAACTTTAATAGATTAAACAAATAGAAGAGGAAACTGCTTTTTTTTTGAGTACTTACAATGTGTAAGAGCTTTAGCACATCCACAAACCTATCAGAAAAGCAAGAAAAAGCAAACAGTTACATTTTAATTGCCCAATTAAATAAATTGAGTAGTTATTAAGTATAGCACTGACACTTACACCTTCTCTGAGCTCATGATCTCCTTGGCAATATGGTAAACCTTTGTTTTCTTTCCAGCTGCCTTACCCTGCAAATAAAATTACACATTATACTGTGCACCTACTAAAACTGTCATAAAGATCATTTCCAGGTATTAGTTCCTCAAATTCAATGTAATTATTTGATAGTTACTTCTAAGAAAAACACTTCATACTGCTTTGAAATCTCTTGGCTTTGACACCTTCTGGTTTTTCAGGATCTGTGAGAAAATCAATTAACTTGTATCTGGAAACAACAATATTAGCTAGGAGCAGTTTTTACAACACTGTCAGCCTTTTCTTTTAATTATTACAGGAAGCAGTGAAGCCCATAATGAATGAAGTCCTAGCAAACAACAATTACTGGTTTAGCAAAAGTACTACAGTACAGGTAGTATTTCTATCTTACTTGATTCTTTTTTTCTGATTAATACAGCAACAGTAATATTTGCAGTGAACTCAAATGTGTTTCAGGAACATCTTAAAAGACATACATTTTCTTTACTGAGAAACAAGATGACAGGAGGGAAAAAAAAGAAAAAAATCACATTGAAGAGAAAAGCCAGTTTCTAACCATCTACTAACAGAGCTGCTGGAATACAGAGCAATTGTATTCCAAAGATGCAGATATGTGAGCCTTGTCATCCGCCTGAAACACTGTGGAGATGATTTTGGGTTTCACATGCACATTTGGCTTCCAAAAAACCAACATCAGATAGAGGTAATAGGTATAACAAAGCAAACGGGGCAGGCATCGGGGTGCAAATGTGTTTGCCACACAGTGTAACTTCCATGTACAATTTCCCTCAGATGAACACCTTTCTCCAAAACAGCTCTCATGGTTTGCCATATGCTTCTCTGCTGCCAGCTGTCACCACATCTATTGCACATTCAAGCTTTCATTTTAATGAGCTGCAAAGAAAGAGAGGATGAGGAGCCCTAAAACACCACAGGATATACAACTCAAATGAGATGGAAGTCCTGGGAAGGCTGTATTGAGTATGGTAGTATAATATGGGCACTGAACAGTTTATGTAGAAAATCAGGCATCAGTGGCATTTTATCCACAAAACTTTGGTTCATAAGCACTAATGGTGCAAGATTTCTCTGAAGATTTAGTTTTTCTCAAAACCTACAAATTAGTCTCAAGTGCTGGAAAATAAACCATGGAACAGATAGTACTCATAGGTTGGTTTTAATGATATTGTGGTATTCAAAATAAAAAATAAATCTAAATTAATTTTTTTCATTGGAATTCAAATGATACCACACCTAATTACTGAATTAAAATTAATTTGTAAATTAAATAATTTTGTAAAACACCACATATGTGCAAAATACACTATTTATTTTATTTACTATATAGATAGACATCTGCACACAGATCTGGGATTTTACTTATGAAACGAAACTTATTTCCAAAGAACATAGATCTATCAAGTATGGGTCAATCACCTTCAGGCAAGATTGTTAACACCTATTCTCAGGCCTCTGTGCCTATTTAGAAAGCACAGCTGACACACTCCCTGCAAGACTGAATTCACAAGTAAGTCAATTATGCAGAGCAAGGTATCTGCCATCACTGTAGATGTGTCAGTTGCAAATGAGATGAAAATTAGTATTTTGAGAACAAGATGCTACCGCTAAACAATTACAAAATGAAATATCACAGTCTGTTTTCAACCCTATTTGAAAGACTTTTCACATACCAGCTGGTGCTGAAAGGGCCACTTTGCATTTGCTCAGACAAAGATTCTCTGGCTCTGAAAGTCTCTAATGGGAGAACCAAAGGGATACAAATAAGGCTCTCCGGCACAACACTGGAAAGAAGCCCTTTAAGTCCCCTAACAGATATAAAGCATCAAAACAGCCAGATGCTTGCAGTAAGGAAAAATAAAACAAGCCCAGCTGATGACCGATGCAGGGACTGCTTCATTCTCCTCTGCAGCTGCTCCCACTGTGGGGAAGTTGGTTGTTAATTCCCAGCTGCCGGCCGCACGTGCCGCAGGCAGCTGAAGCAAGAGACAGCAGATGCTTCACAGCAAGCGCTGAATTACCCCGTAAAACCTGCCTGAGAACCCTCCTAATGGGGACACTTCCCTGTAAAACTCCATTGTGAAAGGCTGAGGGCATTTGTATAGGCACGCAAAGTAAGTCAGCTTCTACACAGGTAAAGTCTTGTTTGATTTCACAGGAACAAGTTCTTCCCTTGACTCTTTCCCTTTCCCAATTTAGTCCTCTCATTTGGTTTAACAATATTCAGGCTTGACATGTCAAGTCTCTTCGAGCACTAAAAAATTTCATTGGGTTTTTCTGTTTATCTTGTTGGGGCTTTGCTTTTGTCTTGTTTTGGTTTCTAATTATTTTTAAAGAAAGGAAGCAGATATAATTACTATCAAAGGAAACAGCTGCTGGGACTGGTGCTGAGGAGAGGCAGGACTGGGACTGTCTATGGGCAGGCTGGTTTCAGGGCATGCAGAGCTGAGAAGTAAGAACATGGGTACCCCCAAAGGGAGGGACAGGACCCTCGTAACTTCATTTCATTCAGAGTAGTTAATACTGTCTTCCTGCTCCTCATTTGAAGAAGAAATAGATTAAAATAAGGAAAATCACTCTAATCTGACACTCACAGAAGGTACCAGAAGGTCAGACCTCAACCTCAACCTCAACAGGCAACAGGTGGCTTACATTTGAAAATATCCCAACAGGTTACAAGTTACAAAATACTGCATGAGTGAGAAATAGCTTCAGAAGATAAAGATAAAAAGATACCTGTTTATCTTCTTGAGGATCAGTCTCCCCTTTACTGGAATCAGAATTTGAGTCATCGTCTTCATCAGAACTGTTCATGATATCTTCTTCGTCTGACTGAAGATCTCCCATTACCATGTTGGGATGATCATGGTGTTCTTCTAAAGACCTAATATTAAAATATATACATGACACTTCATTTATGTAAAGACCTTTCTGTTTCACCCCACAATAAATGATCTACTTGGTATCACAGACCCTGAAAACAGTAGTGGGTAGTCTGAAGATTACAACAGTTGGAGACTTTTCCACAGTGGCCTCATAACTCTGCAACATTTAATTTATGCTAGTATTGATACAATGCTCATTGACAGCAAGCAAAAGCCACAGTACCTCTGGAGTATTTCTATTATTCCTGTCCATCAGAGTTTACCTAACAACAAAGTCTGATAAATCTATTCCCTTATTGCTATGTGCATGTATAGAACAACATCTGTACTGTGTGCCAGGATAAAGAAAGATCATAGCCATTTTACTATCCTCTATCTCACAGCAGCAGGTCTTGCTCCAGATAGGGTACTCACACTGGGGCTTTCTGTGTGAAATTCTACATGCATGTGTACATACAGGCCTGTTTCTCAAGGCATATGCTAAACAACTGCATCAGTGACAGCAATACTATAACCATTCTGTCCAACAACTCTTCTTAAAAGCAGGAAACCAGAATCTTTTGCGATTAAGAACACCCATCCCCCAGAAACAGACACCTTTTGGATAGGCTGTCAAAGCTATAAAACATAACCTTGTTCTGCTGCTGTACAATCATTATAGAGGTCTCTTTTCATTTGTCTTCAGCCATGTTTGCAATGCAGGAATTGCATTGGATAGGCACAACCTCCTTCCTCTAACTAGCCTTGACAACTTCAGTAGAGATTTAAGAAATGCAATTCTAGAAGGAAATATAAAAGAAGGTAGGGAAAGATAGACAGGAAAACAGACTAGAGGAAACAGCCTTAAGTGTTTGGAAGATTACATGGAAACACAGCAAATCTCTGGGCTCCTACTTTAAATCCTTAAAAATATCTAATAATTTCCTATTACTAAAGCTATCTAAAAATCATGTAATCTGTGTTCAAGATCTGCAAAAAGATGCTGGGATGCCACAGATTTATTTTGACATGAGCCAAAACTGATTAGTTATCCTGCAAAACAAAAAGCAAATCCAGGAACCCTTGTGCACGAGCTGCTGCAGCTAGCAGAGATCTCACTGGGCTGACCAACACCTAATTTTGCACAGCCAACAACAGCCAGGGCTACACACTTCTCCACACACCTGGCCCTCTGCCTCCAAGGCAAGGCATAGTTATGACTGTTTTCTTCCTTGCTTTGAATCAGAGGAAAGCAGAGATGGAGGGTAACTATTCACACTTGTCACCTCTATCTGTGATAGCTACCAGAAAGAAAACCTGTCACCATGGATCCCATGGAAGGTGTCTGCCAGCAATCTGAAAAGCAGAAACATTCCTCAGGGCTCGGGTTCAGCATTGGGACTGGCCCTGTTAATCAGGTTTATCAGTGACATGGACAGTGGGACTGAAGGCACCCTCAGCAAGAGTGCCCAGCAGGTCAGTGTGGTGAGCTGACTCTCTGGTAGCAGAGAGAAACAAATAATTCTCCCAGGCTCATCCTGGGAAAGCTCAGAGAAAGAATTAAAACAATTATTATCTCTGTCTCTGCACCTGCTGTTTATAGAAATATATTTACAAGAAGGAGTTGTTCCTTTAACCAATGGTGTGAGAAGTGTTTCCTGAAGACCAATCAGACAAAAGTGTGGTTTTCTAATAATAAATGCTCTCTATGCCTTCTGAAATCATGGAGTCTATATGTCACCATCTTTGCTGTCCCCTATCTCACAGTGACAATTGGTGACAGGTCAAGGAAGGGGATTCTGCTACAGAAAAGTGTTTATTACTCAATGCTCAAGACAGAGTTAAAAACAAACAAACCAACTCAAAAATGCTGATCACAATTAGAAATATATTTGGAGACAAAGATTAGCTGGCCTGTGGACAGACCTTGGTCAGCCATGAAGACATAGAGAAGATTAAAATAACTTGGTTCTATTATGACAACACAGGAAGGACTTGGGAAACTCCCAAGCAGTTACTGTCTCCCAGAACCAAACTGGGGAGGGAGGAGGAGGAAGGCAACTGTAAGGTCATCACCGAGTTCAGCAAGGTCCTGAGCCAAGACTGCCGCACCCTGGGTGCAGGGAGACATCCCTTAGTTGGGGTTTGGAAATTATCAGCTTCATGCAGGAAGGCAGCAGCCACCAGAGAGATGAGTGCTGGTCACAGCAGCATATGATGTATGCCAGGGACACTTCCTACAGAGTCTCCAGGAGTTTCAGGAAGGCAAAAAAGCAGCTTTTTACTGGAGCTTTTCCTGGAATCATGCTAGCAGGAAAACTCTGCAGTTATTCATTAACCTCAGGAATTCAGAAAACCCCTTGTCTAGTTTATGCAAATCCCAGTCAGCTCAGAATATTTATTTTAGCAGACGCCATCTCATATTCTTTTATTACGACAAACATTTTATTACATCAGTAGCATGACATGAGATAGATATATGCCCCAGTCAAAACCTGCAACAGAAATTACTGCTGTTCCTTCTTTTATTAAATTACTCAGCTTTACCATCCACAACATCTGTCACTGAATCTATCTCTGATCAAGGGTATTTTTCCCCCCACTGCAAAATATATTGAGTGCTTTATCTCTGACCACACTGGAATACACTTTTTGGTCCACTATTCATTAATGTCTATTTTTGTAAATAGACATTTTCTTGCCCTTTTCCCTACCCTTAATATTTAATTGCTGTTTTAATTCCCTTTAACTGGGATTCAGTCTCATCAAGAAAACATTGTTTTCACACTTGTGACATCACTGCTCCTTTGCCTCAGTATATCCTACTTGATGCCCATCCCCAGACTTTGTTGCCATTTTCCATTTAAATTTTTCAGGGCAGTTGTGCCAAAACTTGTAAGTTTTAGAAAATCCACCTTTTTGGAAGTCAGAAACAAGAATATTTCCAGGTGAAGCTGTATTTTACTTGCACAAACACAATCCCCTCACCACTGAAGTATAAAGAACAAACTAGCTGGCTTGTGTTGTGTGAAGCATTTTCTAAGTGTAGGATTAATCAGCTTATCTAATAGGAAGTTTCAGAAAAAAAAAACCAACCAAAAACCTTCAGAATTTTAATAATTAACTAGTGATAATTTAGGATGTGTAGTAAGTGTCCACAAATGACAGCCACTCACTGTACAAGTTTTTTTTCTTCCTATAAATCACAGTGTTTAAGCAGTAAGCTCCTTTTCTGGCCTTTATGGTGCTTATGCACCTACTATTCACATACAGGAAGCTATGACAGCTGAGAAGACCATGTATAATATCTTACATACACTTTCTACTCCACTTTTATACTGTATTTGCTCAGTTCATAGCCCTCTGGTTCTTCCACATGATACATCTTGTTGAGGGTTTTTTTAAGTGGTATTTTTAATACTTTTTCCCTTCTTTTCTTTGCTTTTTAAAGAAAAAACACATTGGATGATTAGATGAGTAATGATCAAGAGTTAGTTCACACTCAGCCATTTTCCAGAATCAAAGAAGCCATCAGTTCAGGGATAGGATGCAATACTGGAGCCAGGAGTAGATACCTTCCTGGTGATATCTGCAGTTGTGTCCTCTTCTTCATAGCAAACGGGGCAGAGTTACTGTGTTCATTTGTGTTTATCAGCCTTGTGCTGAAGAGCACACAGTTCTCCTCACACATTACACCTTAACCTTTCATAGTAAATGCTACGACTTTCCTGGTGAAACAGAAAGCAGATTTGTATTTACTGATTACTCTGCTGTACTTCTACCTCTGAAGTAATCTATAACAGAAGTGTATGTATGGTTCTCTTAAAGTTATCTCTGGATAAAGTGAAATCACTTTAACTGCCTTTGGAAATAGTAGTAAATTATTAAATAAACAGAGTCTTTTCTAGCACATATTAATCCCCCTTTTACAAAATACCACAAGCATGCAGTAAGGCTTATTTTAAGTGGCTCTTCTGTTAGGTATTTTGGGGATACTGTGAACTGTCTCTATCTTGTTCCCTCTTCATCACAATCCTTTGTCCTACCCACAGCAACAGCAACTTCTGCATTATCAGTCATGTGAAACACCAGCCCTGCCAGCTGACTGTGCTGTGCACTGAGTAAGAACATCTTGCCGTATCTCATGAGCAAGTTATCTAAATATAGATGTGGGGCTTTTTTATTTTGACACATAAAATGAAGGAATCATTAGTTTGCCTTGGAATGAGCAGCTTATGGGATGATGCATTTACGTTGTGCTGTATTTTCCTACTGCAATAGTAAAATACTAATGAAATAAAACATGCTAGTCCTAGAAAGACACACAGCAAGATAAACTGTCAAAACTTAAAAATTGCCATCAGACTATTACCACTGGGAATCAGCATAGAAACCACTTACTGTCTTTAAGAGATGAGATGTCTTTAAGACTAGTTCAGACTAGTTTATTTGTCTTATTACAGAAGCTTCAAACACACCTGTGGCTTCACTTTCAGATAGTGTTGATTTGGACCCTGCATAGGGCACTACAGCCTGAAGTCACAATTAACATTTCAGTTTCAGTTTCCAACTCCTTTAGAAGGCAAATAGTATTTTAAGGTTGACTGAGATCATTCAGAAAGATTCTCTGCCATGGAATGCTCCAACATCAAGTATTTTATAGTATATTGGAATGACTTCAAGTGTTAGCATCACCATAACTACTAAAATGCAAGTTTCCACAGCTCCAAAGTATTTGCTAAAATAGATTCATCCACACTACTGCTTTACACACATTTCCTTGTGATCTTCATTATTTTTAGATCTTTTTCCTACTTTCAGTAAGTAATAAAAATACGTAGGAATGCTGAATGAACAGAGCCTTGCACACAACACTCTGCTAAACTCTTCATTTCTCACCCTTTGTTGTTTTAAAAGGAGTCTCTATTGCTCTCTGCTTTATCCTTCTGTCTCTTCCTCCAGTATTTCATTGCATGGTTTTTGTGGGTGTTCATGTTTGTTTGTTTATTTTTAATATTTTTCAACATGCAGGCAAAATTACACAAGGGGAAGTTTCTATTCAACTAAGAAATACACACCAGAACTTCAGAGAGCAACTGAACATGCCCTATTATAATATTTCATCTCAAATCCTTTTTGTATCATTACAGCATTTCACAATCTTTTCTCAGCTGCCTGCCTACCTCATTTTTCCCCAGAGAGCAAGCAACTAGTATTAGTGCTTATCCACTTTCAGTTTTTAATCTCACCATTCCCTGAAGTCAATTTTAGTAATTAAGGTATATTCAGCTGATGTTTTTTAACACCTAAAAGCACACTGGTTCTCTGTGAAGGCAATAGCTGGTAACATTATTTTTTCATAGCCCCTCATACTCCAACAGCTGTAAGCATGCCTCACTAACTGATTCCCTCCATGAACCCTAGTTGTACACTTCTGGGAAAATGAAATTGTAAAAGACCTAAAGAAACAAAATATTCTATGGAATATTTTCTGTTTGGTCCTGTCTAAATTCATAATCTCTTTCAAGGAAGGACTGTAAATATAGAACTCAAATTATTATTCCAAAACAATTTAGGAAGCAATTATCTGATTCCCTGGTGCTCAAACAACATAAGATGCTCCTGGAAAGTCAAAGCAAAAGTGAAATTAATGCTTGGTTAATAACCCTTTTGTTTGGTTTAATGAATTTTGTCTGCTTTTTTTTAATGCTTCTTTTTAAAGACAGTCCAGTGTCTTCATTATTTAATTACTACAGGTTTTTGGAAAAAGAAAATCAGTTCTAGAAAGCCAGCATACCTGGCAAAGCACTAAGATAATAAAGGCTGTCAACCAAGATGATGAGTGATCTCCTATGAAAGGTTTAAGAAAATAAAGATATTAGTGATCAGCAAGATTAGTAAATGCATCAATTACAGCATTTTTTGGATGAGTTTCATTTTGCCACAATACCTCCCATCCACAACCAGCCTGAAGAAGTCAACACCAGCACATTTCCTATCACAAACCAGCCTAGAAAGCATAAAGATGAAATTCATATCACTCTAGATGCACCTGGAGCTTCACTGGAGCTTAATATTCACTTCTCATTTGAACTTCAGATTCTCTGAACAACAGTGGCTGTTTACCATTACAGCTAAAAATATCCCATCCCTTGTTGCTGTCTTCATGTCCCCCTGCTTTTCATTTCTCCTTCAGGCCCACTGGACCATGAAGCAGCAAATGAAGATGAAACACAACCCAGGCCAGGGGGCCTGATGCTTCTTCAGCATCAGTCACCTCTCTGGTTTAATGACAGACTCACAGAGGAAAAAGCTGAAGCTGAGATCATATCTCTCTTCTCTGGGTGTAGTGGGCTGTGGATGCTGCTGCGTCTCTCGCCGTGCTGATGTGGCTGCCAGAACTGGAGACTGGTTGCCTTATTGCAGCCAAGCTGCTTGGGCTTCAGCTTCTCTGCCAAAAATGGTGCTTTTTCACAGCAAGAGAGCAAGATAGCAAGGTGCCCTCTCAAATATGATTTTACACAACAGCACTAACGTTATGCCATTTGTTCTTCTGCCGTAAGAAGTCAATGATATTAGTAAGTTATTATTATTACGACTAATAACAAGAAAAAAGGCAATCAGACATGAATTTTTATTGGTGTGATCCCAAGGAACATGACAAATTATTTTGACAATCTTCTTTCTCTTTATATCTTTTTAAGACTACTTAAACAGATAATGCCTGTGAGATTCATTAGTTCCTTCTGTGAGTGATCCTGCCACAAGTGGCATGGCAAGGAATAAAACAGACCTCTACAATGGTCTTTAAAATAAAAAGCACCACAAAACAAGGGGCAAGCAAACTAAACCAATGAATCCATGACCATTTGCATTGCTTAGAACTGTTGTACTATACTCTCTCCAGGCTGGTTAGGGAATTTTAAGGATTCAATTACAAATATAAACACTCCTCAAGAATCACAGCTAGAAAACAGAAATTACTAGCATCCAGCTGAGCGACTACAATTGAAAATATTTTGTGCATTCCAGGTTCCTTTTTCAAATTTCAATTTAAAGAGTTCAAGAATTGGAACAGAATTATTTTAAACAATATCATATGTACTGTATGCACTCATTAGTGCATACTTTTTTTACAGAAAGCCAGGACTCTTGATGACAGAAATACACTATCAAAAGAAAAGCTCAATACAATCTATTTGAAATGGATTTCCATTCAGAGCTGCTTGCACTTTGAAAGCTGTCTGCTGCCTCCTGGGCAATGGGCTAGCTGCTGAGAGAGGCCATGTGGGAATGCCAGGAGTTTGCTCTTGCCAGGACAAACACCAAAAACTACCCTCTTTGTCCCAGTCCTTACCTCTGGCACTCACTGCTTACACCTGGGACTTCTGGGCAAGGAGGATATCACAAATACTGCAAGAGCTGCCACCACATTTAGGCTGTTAGATCATGCCACTGGCAGCTCCTTCTATACTTGGCTGAGCACGCTGCAAACTTCTGCACCCGACTTGCTTGAACCAACTTATCCCAGCATTTGCAGCCAGGAGCATTAGGTTTAGCATTTGTTATCCTCAGGTCAAAACATACCTTCCTCAATGACATGAAAGAAAAATACAGCTGACTCACATTCTAAGGAAAAAAAAATTGCATTTGTCATTTGTGCTTCACAAAAAAAAAAGGTACAAAACTTAACAAGTAATCCATTCTGTCAGTCACCCTACTTCAGCCACACTATGATCAATACAGTCATGCCCATATTTCCATGGCACAATTTTAAAAAGCACAGTTTAAAAAAAGGTGCAAACAGACCTCAAACTATCTCCTTATTTAGCTGTGATTTGCAAACGTGAGCTCCTGAGGCCAGAGGCACCTAAGGATGGCTCACCACAGGCAGCTTCCCATGCTCACCAAAGTCATCTTCAGTGAGACCATTTGTTGACAATTCCCCAGTTCCTTGGAAAGTTCAACATAAACACACATGCATGCTTCAGATGTTTCTACACTCACCACAGCAATGCCACATTAAAAAAGAAAAGGATAAGGAAGAGAGAGGTCTCCATTTAAAAGTCTGCAAGAAAACTGGTGCCCACAGAGCGACAGCTCAGCTCCTGAACAGCGTGGCACAGCTGACATCGTGACAAGCAGGACAGACACTCAGAATGACAAATAGTGAATACTAACCAAGATCACAAGTGGGTTTCTATGGAATGTTTAAGAAAATATAGAAAGAGATAACTGATCAGCAAGATTAGTAAAGGCAGCAATCACTGCACCTTTTAGATGAGTTACATTTTGCTGCAATACCTTCCCTCTACAACCAGCCTGAAGAAGTCAACACCAGCACATTTCCTTTCACAAGCCAGTCTAGAAGGCATAAAGATGGATTTCATATCACTCTAGATGCACCTGGAGCCTAACCCATCATGAATTCAGAACTGTCACCTGAACTTCAGATTTTCTGAACAATGGTGACTGTCTACCATTAGAGCTAAAAAATCCCCTCCATCATTGTTGTCTTCATATCCCCCTATTTTTCCATTCTCCTTTGGGTATATTGGACCATGAAGCAAAAATTAAGAGTGAAATGCAGCCTAGGCCAGGAGTCTTACTTATTTTGCCCATCCCAGCAAAGGTGCCAAAAGGAGATGATGCTAATCATCTCATCATGTATCAGGAGGATACAATGGGACAGTCTCAAGCACTGGTACTGTGAAGTGAAATACGGTGGGAAAATCTAGGGATTTAAACCCTTGGCTGGAAGCATGTAAAGGGAAAGGGGTCCCAGCATTGGTACTTTCTGTCACCACCAAAAGCTGTGAGGGATTACCTGTCTCCCAGGGCAGGTAAAAAGATTTTACAGTCATGAGCATACTTTGCAGCATGACTTTAGAAAGCAGAGTTTAAAAAAGGTGCAAACAGATCTCAAAATATCTTCTTACAGAGATTTACAGCAGAATTTATAGCTTTTTGCCTTCTTCTATCATTAATTCTTGTTTCATAGGGAGAGATGCAATGCTCATGGGCAAGACCTTTGGAAGAAGCTCCTGGCAAAAACAATATAAAAAAAGACCAGAAAAATACGGCACTCATTCACAATCAGGACCTCTTATTCTAACTTCTCTCAATTCACAAAACAGACCCTAGTGGGATGAAATAGACTGGGAAAGGACAGCAGGATCAGAAGAAAAACAAAGCTTTGTTTTCCAGTCACAAAAAAACCCACCAACAAAACAAACAAACAAACACCAAACAAAACAACAACAACAAAAAAAAAACACATTAAAAAAACCAACACAAAAACAAATAAACAAACAAACAAAAAACCACCAACAAAACAAAACAAACTCACAACAGAACTCCAGCACACACTAGAGTTCTGGAAAACCATAATATAATAGTTACAAAAAAAGTCAAAACAAATGTATCAAATAGGAAAGGGAAATCTCAGACCACGTGAGAACAAAACTAAAATTGACCTTACCCTGCCAGAGCTACCATGACATTTCAGTGCACAGCTACTTCTGCTCACTATAATCAAAGTTAATGCAAGGCCCTACCCAATGTCTTCTGTATTGACTCAGCATCAGTTTTATGATTTTTGTGTGACTATTCCTGAATCAGGGCTCCAATATCTCTCTTCAAACAATTGCTCACTCAATTTAAAAATAGCGCACATCCTATTGCACTCAGTTTTTTTACATACCAGATATCAAGAAGATGACAAAAGAAAGCTGAGTAACAGATTACTCAAAAGGTAGTGACCTAGATCTGAAATAAAAATGGAGTGGCTTAGCTCCTAAGCACACAACTCTCTGCATGCACAGGAGCTGATGCAGCTTCCTAGACTGTATGTCAGAAAAGGGAGGATGAAATAGCTTGGTCAAGAGCAACACAGACTAAAGAATAACTGAGCTGCTTGCAAGATTAGACTTGTCTTATCTCTTCCTCTAATCTTTTGCACAAATTAGAAGAAGAATGGGATTTAGACACTCTTTATACTTTTCAGCTCATCTAAAAATCTGTCCAGAACAGCCCACTCCCAAAAACACCACTGGGAAAAAAGCAACAAAAAACCCAAGTGAACTCTGAGCAGTTGAAATCACTGAGCCATAAGGCTCAGGTTGTAGCTTTCAAAATGGTAGGTTTGATAAAAACTACCTTTATTTATTTATATGCATCTTAAAGATTTTTTTAGTCTTCTTCTGCTTGAGTAGAACAGTTTTTCATAAGCACAAAGACATTTTAAAGAAAAATTAAAACTTGTATGAACCTTCTGTTTCTAAATAGAACTTATTGGATTCTAGCATCTAAAATAAAACCAGCATTTCTTTAACCTCTAATTTTGTCTAGTGCATTGAAACAAGCTGCACAGTTTTGTAAATCTAACTAGGTAATATAGAAATGTTGGGTAAATGTGGCACATTAATATCACTGTTGGCATTTAAATAAAAAACTAAGTTTATATTTTAATCACTTTCTTTACACACTTATTTTGTGCCATCCAAAAATCTTACTGTTTTACACGTACTATTACATTAGAATGCAGTTGGAATATCACTGTGTCACAGAGCTCCACAAGCGCATTTCCTGAGCTGATGCTGAAAATAACCCACAGGAAAAGGCTGCTGTTGAGCATATAAATGGGTCTTTCATCAATTCTCATATCACTTTTGACTCTCCACTCTACATCTGATGTATTCTCTAGAGCTATATTTTGCTAATTTATATCACAGTTGGCAAAAGGAGACAGAGTGCACACGTTGGAGGCGGGGGAGAAAGGCCAACATCGGTGACAAATATGCAGCGTTAACTTAGCTTCCTCCACCTCTAAGAAAAGGAAATACATAAGAAGAATGCCAAAATTAGGAAAAACACAAACATGGAATCAAAGAGGAAAGAAAACGATAAAGCACTGCAGATTAATTTACGAAAGTGCGTGACACGAGTTCCTGTTATCCACGACCAGGGGGATTAGGAAGGAGCCTAAGGGATGCAGCAGCTTTATGCACAGCTTTGCTTCCTTTGGGCTCCCCCACGGCACACTGAGCCACCCTCCAGCTGAAGCCAAGAGCCAGCGCACTGAGCTGAGGGCAACGTCACCGGAAGGACAAGGACATCCTTGTATTGTACCGGGGGAGCAATGGCAGCAGAAGTTTGGACATTTGTGCTATCTGTGGCGAGCATTTCTTCAGTGGGAAACAAAGGATAGCAGAGTTTACCCACAAAATGGGTCTTTTAATGCATATGAATTGCATGTGCATCAAGGTTAATATGATGTAATTTTCTAGACTGCACTAGACTGACCAAAGTAGCTACCAAATCTTTTGGAGAGCAGATGAGGATTCACCCAGCAGCTCGGCAGCGCTCAGAGCAGCACCTGCCTTATCACCACAGCCACCATCTATCCTACTGCCTCTCATACTCACAAGCACACCCAGCCTTAACTACATAAAATAAAAAGATAACATCGAGAATTGAAACTTCATCTGGGTTTGTGTAGCACTTTTAATACCACATGGTAACTTACAAGACTTTCGCTATTGCACCTCTAACTCTGGCATGAAGTTTCCCTGGCCATGCCAGCCTTCTTCACCCACCTCTTTCTTTCACCAGAACCAAGAGGGAGCCCTTGAAAAGAGGGATGAAACAAATATCAAAAATTATTTTTCATTACCATCTTGGGGATATTCACAATTATTTTCAAGACATTTTAAGACATTTTAAATCTTTTTATGACTGGATTGTACACCAGAATAACAGTATTGGAAAAATACTGTAGTTCCCCAACTTCTTTCTCTCCCTCATTGAAAATGGAGACAATCGGACCTCAGAATCTCTCCCACTATCAAAACAGATTAAATCAGCACATCTCAAAAACATATTTGCATGAGAATGTGTCAAGATTCTAATAAAGTTCCTATTTATTCTGATATTAAAAAATCTTAAAAAGAGAAGGAGGCAAAGGGGGAAAGTATCAGCATAGTTCTACCAATTTGCTTTAGAAGACTTGGGTATTTTTCCACAGTGCCTATTTTCTTCTTACAGTATATGCATTTTATTTCAGGTTGTATAGGATTAAACTGTAAAGCTCTATAACTGAAAGACACTCCAGTGCTAAGGAAAACTTCTCTTACTGCAAAATCAGACCATGGAGACATTGACTCACAAAGTTTCTTGGAAAGAAAGAAAAGAAAACCTTAAACAGTCCATATGCTGTCTTGAGTAAAAAAATTAACTGTGAATCTTCCATGTAGTTTGACATACTACCCTAATGGTACAGAATAATTAACTTGACACTACAAAATAGAGGAATTCCAGACCCAAGGCTCCCAGTACCTACATTCTCCCCAAAGTCTTTATGTCAAAGATCAATATTCCCAAGCAACTGTACTACTAGTACTTCTCACCAACATTTCCATGCCTCCCTGATTTGACTCTGATTAGACATGCCTCACAATTAGAGAATTTGTTTCTTCATGGTCTGTAAGAGCAAAAAGTGACAAGTCAGCAAAATGGCTTATTCCTTATATCTGATAGGCAAGAATTGCTTTGTCCATTCCTGTCCATTCCCACCTCAGGGGCTGGGACTGCCACAGAGGCTCTGCAGTCAGCCCTGCAGGGGACTGGGAGTGCAGATCTGAGCCCTCTGACTCACTCCTTACTGAGAAGCCCTCAGAGCTGGCAGAGGCGCCCTGCTGCACCACAACTGAGAAAAGGAGGGAGGGGAAAAGAAAGGCAGGCTCAAGGAAGCACAACACCAAAAGAAAGCCAGTGAAAACACATGACCAAGGATAATGAAGCCTGACAGGAAACCTAAATAGCCTATTATCAAAGCTATTTCATTAAAACCTGATGGGCAATTGCAGAGGAAGAATTTTATGTACAACTAAGTGTGGCAGAAGCCAGCTAGAACACAGGGGAGATTGGAAGACAAGGCAAAACTGCAGAGCTCATGCAGAAGGAGGAGCCAACCTTCTCAACTTTCTTCAGATCAGAAAATAATTGAGAAACAGATGAAATTTTAAAAAAAAATTCACATACTTGGCCTCTACCTATCAGGAAGTTATATCCTTCCAAAAAAATTCAATAAAAAGAAGACATGGGTATAACACATCCAATACCAAATATGTATTTTGTGCATTCAAATCTCAGCATAAGGGTTTGAACTTGCAGTATTCTAAATGTTATTTAGATCTTGCAGTCTTTTATTAATTTAGTGTTTTATGAATTGGTATTTTGCAATTGCAAAAAAATAAAAACCAAAACAACAAAAAACCCACAAAAAAACCCCAAAACACACAAAAAACCTCCATCACAACATCAAAGAGGAATATGTATCAAAGCAAAGTACTTAACCACACATTTCAATACGAAATTCAATATTCCACAAAGGTTTTCATGGACACTTAATTGACCTCTGGGGACTCAGTCCCCAAAGCAGAATTTAGTACCAAAGACTAAACTTATATTTTGCATTGATATGCTCATTTCTGGAAAACCGATGGATTATTCTAAATCAGCAGGTGTGGGTAAAATGTGAAGTAATATTTGACTAAACCAACATTGAAATCACAAAGGATTGTTGTCACATGGTATTCCCCCCTCCCCAGGCCTTTCCAAAGAAAAATCCTAGCTGGAAACGCAATGACGCAGTCATAAATAAATTAGCAGTCATGCACATTTACAATATCTTCAAGGAACACTGTCAAAAGTAGCCAGCAAATACAGTATGCTATTCCCAGAAGGCCGAAGGAGTAGACTCACTCAACCTAAAATACAACTGTCTTGCATGGAAAAATGTAATACCAAAAGGAAGGCCATAAGATGCAAAAAAGTTCAAGTTTCTGTTTTCTGCAGCATGACAGATGTTCCAAGGCACATTCATTGTTCCTTTGCATCTTTAGTTCACTGGACAAATATACGCTCAATGTTACTTTTAGATCTAAGGATGATTTTGCTGTCCTCCTCAGAATAAAGGTTTGACACTAAAAATATGATAACTAATGCATAAATATTTCTCTTTCATTTGGAATTTTCAGAAGAATGGTGTTACTTTGAAACAACCATTACAACTACTGGTTTCTGGCAACACTAAATGAGTTGTGGTACCAGCACAACTGACTTTTCATCTCACTTTTCAGGCCTGAACCATTGTTTTCTCAAAACAAAACCCAAAACAAACAAACCAACCAAAAACCCAAACATACAAAAACCCCCCAAAAAACTCAGCAATCCCAGAGAGCTGCATTTCCTGTTGTTATCTGACTGGATAATGATATTTAAAACTTCTTTTACACTTAACAGCACATTTTCTATCTCACAGCATCTAGTCTTCACTCACTTTGTTTATAGAGTCCTCATAAAAGCACATTCATCTAAATTATCCATTTTAAATTGTCAGTCAAACAGGCAGGCTAGACCCAAATAAACAATCCTTCAACACCAGCAGCAGCACCTGTTCCACCTCAGTGGTTCATACACCGGATCAGGACCCCGACTCTCTTCCTTTCAAAGCCAAGCCTTCTCTTTTCAGTAGAAAGGAGGTTGACATCAAATATCTCAGAAATGAAGTCCTGACAACTGATACCTAGCATTAATTACCCAGGCGTGCCATTTGCATTTAACTCCCTGTGGGAAGGCTCAAGCAAACAAAACATAGCTGAATTAAATGCGACACATGAAGTTCAGATAAAAGTGCCAAAAGCTATTACCATTCTCCATTAAAGCATACTGGTTTCACCAGATGGGATTGTGAGGAAATTCCTCTGTAACCACCAAAGCATTGAGTGCATTATCAACATTTTATTCCCCTCTCCAGAAAGAAATGTAGCATGAGCTAAAGACACCATTGAACTCTTCTGGTAATGGCAAGACTAGCATTCCGACTTCACATATATGTCCTATTATGACTTGAGGTGTGGGCACTTGGTCTGAATTTCTCAGAAGAACAATCTCATTCGTACATTGGCTTTAATCATAACATAATTAGCTTTGAGATCCCCATTAGCAGTGCATTACAGGAATTTGTGTGCCACAATCTAAGAGAAAGAGCTGAGTGTGTGTTCTGACAGGCTGGGGAAAATGCAAGAGGCAATTATTTCAGTAACAACAGCAGCACTGTTTCTCTAACTGGTTTTATAATACAGCCTGGCCCAGGAAATGATAAAAAGCTCTTACAGAACTATGCAGAAAGGGTAAGACAACATTGATAAGGAAGCTTCAAAGGATTTGAGATAATACTGGATGGGAAAACTGGAGAAGCCGCCTGCCTGGCCCATCTGGGTGAGGACCCTTACACCTCCCAAGGCAGAGCCAAAACGAATATTCATCCCTGCTCTCCCAGCAGCACTGATCCAGGTCAAGAGACTACTGTACTGTTATGTCCTGGTTTTTTCCCCCTAGGGATTTCTTTATTCTCTGAAATCTATTGAAGTAACTACATGCATTACTTGTTTCATAAGGTAATTTCCAACTATTTCATTTGATTCAAAATAAACACATAAATGGCTCTAGTTCTTGTTTTTCTTTAAAAAGCACACACAGAAAACAACACAAACCCAGCTGTGCCAAGAAAACCAACTTAGGGAGCAGCTTCAAGCATGGATGTGCCAGAGAGACCACTTAAACCCTTATAATCACCATTGGTACTGGGGAAGGTTTGTGTGGAAAGAGAACAACAATAAATCTCACACCTTTAGCCAGAAAGGAAAACTACAGAATTTCACTTCAGGAGCAACTGCAATCTTGCACCTACCATGCTTCATACAGTAAAACTATCCTCTTCCTAAAGCAGACAGATATTCACCTGTATTCAGAACAAAACAACACAAACCAAAATGAGTCACATCAACACATGAAACGCATCCTTATTCAAGTCTGGTCTCACCCTTCTAAGGTACACCAAATTGAGGGAATACCAAGACAGCATGGTCAAAATCCCTGCAAGATGAACAATGATAAAACAAAAAGCATACACTCTGTCAGGAACGTAAAGTATACCAAAGACAAAACTAAGAAACACCCAGCTGTAAAGTATAAATATACGCAACAACTCACTTGAATAAATGTACCAGTACCTAGCCCATAACTAGAAATCCTATTTTCCATGATAAGGCTTTACACTTTCCAACAAACAGACCCAGGTTGATAATATTAGCTATAAAACATAATTAACATAGGATGCCCCTTAAAATATTTGTCTCTTCCTACATAAGGGAACAGAGATTCTTTGGAGCATGTGTTTACTATACACACATTCAAAATGAAACAAAGCTTAGTAACTCTCAGTGAAAAAGGAAGTTAAATGTGACTATCTAGAAGCTAATTCATTTATTCACATCATTATGCATATATTCTCAATAGCGTGAAGAAGTTTGCTGGAGACTTTGAAATATACTGCATATTTGATTCAAATTCTTATTGCTTGTTTGAGATAAATCTTTAGGATCTGTAAGATAAACTGATCAGCTCAAGTTAAGAAATTGCATGATACCATATTGGGACAAAGCACTGCTTTACCTGTTACCTGTTTATGCTTTACCTGTTTACCTGTTACCACACTGACAGACACACTAAGTGATGCTGTTTAGGGAGAGCACGTGAGTCTGGCCACTCACTGTTGCCCATTTCTCCTCTCAGCATCCATCACAGCAATACAAACATTGAAAGACCTATTCCTGCCTATTCCATTTAGCAACCATTTCGGACATAGAATCACAGAATCATCAAGGTTGGAAAATACCTCAAAGATCACTTAGTCCAACTGTTAAACCAGCACTGCCGTGCTCATCACTAAACCATGTTGTGTCCCCAGGTGCCAAGGCAGGCATTTCTTGAACACTTCCAGGGACAGTGATTTCACTGCTTCCCTTGGTAGCCTATTCCAATGCCTGACTACCCAACCTTTCAGTGGAAAAATTTTTCCTAATATCAAATCTAAACCTCCCTGAGGCAAATGGAGGCCATTTCCTCATATCTATGAACCTGTCCAATCCCTTTCTGAATCTGCTGATATTATCTGTCTCCACCACCTCCTGAGCTAAAGAAACACAGCAGCAAGTTACCTGCAGAGTTACCAAACCCCATCACACTAATATTCTATGAGTCACACAGAAACTGTGCACCACTACCACCTTTGCTGGGAGCACAGGCAGATACAGAAGACTCACTGTATTTAGAGAGAGGCACTAGCTTCTGTTATACCCAAAAAAGCTTTCCAGACCTGGTGAAGAATTTGCATAACCAAAAGCTTGTCTGCTTTTCCCAGCTCTATCAACTGATCTAAAAATATATTCATTCCCCCTACAAACCTAGCAACTATGCACTCTTTGGATAGTTATTCCAGTTCATCGTGAGACTGCCGAGGTTCATTCCTCCCCATTGAAGTATTCTTGGATACAAATACATGACTGTATCTGATTTGCTTTAATTAAACCTGGAAAAGTTCCCCAAATTTTGAGGAATATATGAGGAATAACTAGTTTACTTTTCCTCTTGACTCACTGCCAAGTGCAAGTAGTTTTCAAAACAACAAAAGCCTACAGAAAGATATACAGGAACAACTGTCCTGCTGACATTTAGCAAAAGAGGTACAGCCTCCCAGATTATCATTTAAACATATTTACAACCAGCAGAGTTACAATGCAGCTGTTTAACTTCCCTTTTCTCTTTATTTTACCTGTCAAGTCTCCAACACCTGCTTGCAGCTTCACAAGGCTCCTCAACTTCATAGAAGTCAGTGCTCTGGTCTTCTACGCTGCTGGAGTTCTGCCATTCAGAGCAGAGGTTTCTCCTAGCACCCATAGCAAAAGGCAAGTTCTCATACTCAGGTATTTCCTCATAGTGACGCACATTCTCATACTCTGGATCACAAGTACTGGTTACAGAATTCAGAGGCATTTGGGACAAATTCTCTCCCAAAAGTCCATGCCTTTCCAAAGACTCCAGCCTTTGGTTATTTCGCATCTCAGGCTGACTTCTGTTTCTCTGCCTCTTCTTCTGTAATGCCGGACTACTTATTTCTAGGGAATGCACCTTGGCAGGTTTAGCTTTCCTTTCACTGCCTACAGACCCTGTATTACTGCTGTTATTTCCATACCCATTCCCATTGGAAAGGTTGGCAATAGCACTCTCCACTGACTGGCTGCCTTTAGACAGAAATTTTTGGAAATCACTTTTCTTTAGGCAAACTGATAGTTTCATGTTCAGAAGCTTTTTCAAGCTATTTTTCTTGTGATGGTCTTTGCAGGGCTTGTCTGTCCTGTCCATGTCCACAGCAGAGAGAGACTTGGCCCTAGGCTTTGTCACAACAGTCAAGTGGCTGAAACTGGTAGCAGTTTTTAATGATTCAGAATTTCCTGAAAATGGAAGAATAGGATGAGGTAACTTCCAGACAGGTTTTTCAGAGGAACGTTTGGGTACATCACAGGATGAAAGTGCATCCTGCTCCTTGGCTCGTGGATGTGCAAAGTGAGATCCTTCTAGAAGGCTGCTCGATTTGTCCTCACTGGAGGTGTAAGAACTTTTGTCCACGAGCTCTGCTGATGCAGCTTTTTTCAGCAGGCCAGCAGCTGGAAGGCCATGCCTCTGCGGTTTCTTAGGAATAGCTTTTGGGGAAATCTCATGCTTTATTTTAACTTCTTTATTTTCCAAGTTTTGTGGGGAAACGTGGAGACCGTTGGAAGCAGATGAGTGCTGACTGCTTGCCAATTTGAGCTGCTTTGGCAAACTCATGGACAGGGTATCACACCTGACAAAGACAGTCCTTTTGTCCACAGCATCTGTCATACTGGTGTCATCTGTTATCTCATCCATGGAGTTATAGTCTGCATTTAAAGAAGACTGAACATGTCGCACCAAATCAGGACTTCCATGTGAAAACTGAGGCAAAATATTTTGTGAAGCTGACTCTTTCACCTCAAACTCCTTTACCTGAGGCCTTTTTTCTGCATTGCTTTGAGTTACCTCACATTTTTCAGGATGAAACACTTCTGCATTATTGTTATAACAAACACTTTGACCAAGGACATTAATTCTTGCTGGCTTTTTTAAGCCTTGGTCCACAACACCATAAGAATCTTTCTCTGAATTAGATGGTTCCTTTGTTGCTTCTCCTGTGCTGTCTATGCCATCCTGACGGACTAGACATGCAGCACGTGGCTTTCTTGGCTTAGGGATAGGAAGCACTTTGGAGCTCAGGACTGAAGATGTTTCAGGGGAGGTTTTATCAGCATCTACTTTCATCCCTACTTCACCTGAAAACATCCTATAGCTACTTAAATTTTCATTCTCTAGAGTTTCCTTGTCCAATGGGGAAGAACAACTGTGATTATTTTCAGTCAAACTAAGACAAATTTCAGACATCTGAAACTCATCAGCAATAATCTTACCCTCAGCATTTTGTTGCTTCCCTTTAGCTACCTCAGAAGATGACGAAGATTGTACAAGTTCCATAAACTCTATTTTAACATCATTCTTGGAACTGCTGCCATCCCCTTTGTCAAATTTGTCTGCATATCTGTGCCTCACAGGACTGCTGTTAGGAAACACACCATGAGTTAGGACATCCTTAAGTTTCTCTTCCAAAATGCTGGCTTTCAAAACCACCTGACTTCTACTGGCCAATTTTTCATTGTGACTATCCCCCAGAGATAGTGTATTTCTTTCACCAAGCTTGATGTTTTCTAAGGTGTCAAAGTGCTCAAGAATTATCTGAGTTTTACAGGTGTTCTCTCCATTTCCAAGTTTATGAAGGCATTCAAATTTGCAAGGTGACACAGGTAGAATATATGCTGTGTTTCCAGTACTCCCTTCTGAGGTTTCATTTTTACAGTTCAAATGGTCTAGAGTTTGAGAAGAATCTTCCCTGTGCTCCTCAAAGCTTTTTGTGCTTTTTCGTGTGGATGATGGAGGTTTAACTTCTGGGATGGAGGAGCTCTTGAGAACCTTTGGTTTGGGTGCAATTGCTGGCTTGGTTTTCCTTGCTGCTTGTATCCCACCGCAAAGTACAATATCAGGCTTCGGTGCAACAGGTGGAGGCGCTGCCTTGTGTCCTACGACAAATTTTGGCTTGGGGGCCACTGGTGGCTTCTTGATTTCTAGGAAGGATGGAAAACAAAGACTTTAGTCACCATTGCCCACAGAACAACTTCACCTGCAATGCAGTAGTATTGAAAGTTTTGTAACATTTAACTTGTGATCTACAAGATCTCAATGTGTGTATGAATACATTTTTCTCTTAAAAGCATGCCTTCCTTCCCTAACACCACTTCT
Source organism: Dicaeum eximium (assembly GCA_013396995.1). Lineage (NCBI taxonomy): Eukaryota > Metazoa > Chordata > Aves > Passeriformes > Dicaeidae > Dicaeum > Dicaeum eximium. The sequence goes on from VWZP01010280.1 coordinate 195,767, forward strand.
TTACTAGTCACCTTTTTTTGTTGTAATAAGCACATCAAGGAGCAGTAGGGAAGTTTTAGAAGTCTTTTCATAAACAAACAGTTTAACATAATATTAGTACATGTACTCCCTCAGATGCTAAAGTCTGATGCCAAGAAAAGCAGAGCAGATTTGCCTGGTTTTGCAGTTTTAACTGTAATACCATTTTAAAATGTTGCAACTATGTTAAGGGTCACACATATAATAAGCCACGAAGACAATGGGACAGCCAGAATAGTGAGCAGGGTAGTTCAGTCCCTTCCTCCATCACCTTGAGAAATGTGCAACCTAAAATTTCTTGTTCCCTTCCTCTCCTCCTCAAACAATACTGAGATGAATGACTGTACCAGTTGCAAAACTGGCACATCACTACCAACAGTTCAGTTAGGCTGTGGTATGAAGTTAATGCAGTAATTGGTAGCAAGGCAGTACCTTTCTCTTGTAAAACTATTATCACTATTTCTGAGCCTCGTACAAAAGTACTCTTCCCAACGTGTCTGACCTAGAAACAGTCACCACTATTACGAATTATGACCCACTAGGCACAACAAGATGACAAACCCCAGGGAGAGTGTACAGCACTCAGGAAAAGGAGCTCATAAGGAACTCTGAGATTGTGGATTTTTGATCCTGTTGTTTGAGTAGTTTTGGGGTTTTTTGTTTGCTTGTTTTGTGGTTGCTTTTTTTTGAAGTATGTCTGAAACATTTGAATATTTCAGGAGATAATTTATGACCAATTCACCTCCATAGGCTGGAATACTTTCAGATTTCAGGGCTTTGAGTGTTTTTTGATATGTGCAAATTTATAAAGCAAACAAGTTTCTCATGCTGTTTATGTATTACCTCTGTACTTACTACCTTTGGTTTCATCAGTATTTTAGTATACTTTCAGTAAGTCATATACATGTTAAACAACACCCTCAAGAAAACACATTAGTTAATGTTTCACATGCAAATAGATATGGTAGACCATTGATTTATTATTCCCTTTGAAATGTGGGGTTGGTGTTTGGTTGTGTTTTACCACCATTATTACTATAGATATGCACTAGATCTTAATCTCTAGCCTAGAAATGCAAGAATGAAGTTTCAAAGTTTAGGTTTGTTTTGTGGGGATTTGTTTGTTTGAAGGAAATCTACATAGGTTTAAAAAAAAAAAAGGCAGATGCCCTCAGTTGCAGCTATTTTCTAAACAGCAAGCCACTGCTCTAAGCAGAGAGCCACAAACAGTAAAATCATGTTTTTGTAGGACATGAATCACTAAATGGTACCCACACTGCCTCTACCTACACTTAGATTGGCTGCCCTTGCTGCCATTACATTAGTGAAGAGATAAAGCACTGATGGCAGAGTCTCTGATGTCTCTGATGGCAGAGACAATTTTTAAGAAATTTTGCAAGACGGACTCCAGAATTTCTTTCCAAAGGTACAGCTCCCTATGGCCACTAACAACAGTGACCCAACTACCACTTAGTGCCAAGGCTATCCCACCTTCTGTATCCCATCTAAAGGCAGGTTTCACACAGAGAGAAGAATCAACAATTTGCTAGGAAAAAAATAAAGTTAACTCTTCAGGTGTGTAACTACTGATTCCAAACAGCAGAAGAGAGCTGTACACTCACTTTCAGACAAGTCAATTGGAATATGAAGTGATGGCAAAAAAGGAGCCTGTGTTCCACATCAGAAAAATGAAGAAGGGATTCCCAGTTTGCCACAGAACACAACACAGTAGTAGACCTGGGCCATGTTCAGTAATATTTACTAAGTTATTTACATTCCCTGGAAACAGGAGAGAGACAGGCTGCTTTGGAACCCTTCCTGATGCCCAAATGAGACAAACAGATTGAAAAAGATACAGCAGATTAAACAGATTAAACACTGGCTAGGTGGCAATATCCTGTGGATTATTTTTCCCACACACAAACTGAAGTCCATAAACCTTGGAAGTTTCTCTCTCTATAGTGGGAGTGCCTAACATTTTGGATACCACCAAATTAGATTATTCTGCAGGACTTTTAACTAGTATTTTTTAGGGAGCACATTCAGAAGTTATGACATGATCCCATTATCTGAATATAGACTATCAAAAACCTCTATGGTTTTATTAAAACTAAATCATGAAAATGTAAAGAAAAGCAAAGCAAACAGACCAGTTTGTAAGCCAGTGGCGGAAACCTGATAATAAACAGAGCAGAAAAATTTACTTCTGATAATAAGTGCAATTCAATGTGATTTCTGAAGCCTACTAGAATTTTTCAAATTACTTCAATGTTAAAAAGCATTGAGACAGACAGAAGAAACCAGCAAATTGTATGGGGTAATAAAGACACCACTGTCTGCTTTAAACTGATTGCACATTACATCTAGAGTAGATATGGGTCAATGTGTTAACAGGCACATTACAGTCTCGGTATCAATACAGATCTGCAGTCAACCGCTCCATCAGAAAGGAATGCGATGAAGAGCCCTTTCAAACAGAAATGTGATGTGAGAGGAAAGACTCCAAGAAGGGAATGCATACCAGTAGTTTTCCTCAACAAAATATCTTTAAGTTTCTGAAGAATACAAGCAATTAACTACTTAGAAAGAAATTACAGCAGCTGACAAGGGTAAAAGTATAGTAGATTGACATTAGAAATCAAGAATTAAAGTTCAGTTGCTTATAAACTAATTCAATTCACTGTTGGATGAAAAACACAGTTCTACATAACAGTGCTCTAAAAGAGACAATTTCCCACCCAAAATAGAAAGAAAACTAAGTAGGAGGCAGCTGTTATATATAGAGGTGTAAGGAATGACTGGAAGTCATATGAGAATGACTTTTTGTTAAATGGCAAACATAAGCAAGGTGAAAAACAATAAATATAATCAAGGAAATGTTATAGAGCAAATGCAGGGGTAGTTAGTTGTTTGGACAGTGGGCTTTTTCCTGGTGCCATATGGAACTAACTATTCACCTAAGGACAGAGATGGTTGGTTATGCATAGGAGAGTAAAAATTGAAGATAATTTGGAAATCATTGCACGTAGTTATTTTATGAGAGCTCCATGCAGTCTGAAGCTAAGCAGTAAATAATCTGGTAAGTATAAAAGATGAAAGGAGTTGAAAATATTTCTGTACATAGCACCTGCCAGACTGTTAGTGAAATGCAATGTCACCTTCTGGCAATCTCAGAAGTAACTACAGAATCATCCAACGTCTAAAAATTATGCTTCAAATCCCAAGGAAGCTCATCCTGGTTAATTTAACCAAGAATTTAAAAACTAAGATGGTAACAGAATACATACTTACGCACATGCAAATGGTTTTGGATAACAGATGGCTCTTGAATCACAAAAAAAAAAACCCAAACCCAAAAAAACCACCTATCCCCTGATGAGATTCCATAGCTGACCACTGAGGTTGTATAAGCTCAAACTAGAAACAAAGCTCTAAAATTCATATGAAACCTAAATGAAAATTAACTACAGAAACATCTCGCCTCGTGTTGTAGGGGAGCCACAAGCACTTACAGGCAACTTAAATTCACTTTCTGACACATGTAGAATTTTCAGAGGAAACTTTGGACTAGACATTGGATTGTCTAGCCTGTCTTACTCAGGAAATTAGAGAATCACTATGCTTTTCCCCACTCCTACCTCCAACCTTAACCCATTTCTCAAAGAGAATCCCTGCATCCAGTGATTCCAGTAATGAATGCAAATCTAAGAGTAGAAATATAAAATTTTATTTGCATAAACAGATTAAATGTTTAGGAGCAGAGAAACTGTCAAAGAGATATCCTCCAACCTGTTTGACTATGCAAAGGAAGAAATCCATAAATAAAGTGACTAGCAATGCAGCCATCACCAACAGGAAATCTGCTGCTCACATAGGAGCAACCATGCTCCATGCTCCGTGCTGAAGAAAAAAAAGGTGCTTAAAAATACCAACACCTAACCCCCTTAGAAAAAGTAGATTTAAAAGGGCATTCTTTTTGTAACAACAAATTGCCATTAGTACCATCTATGCAGATCAATGAACGTGATCTTTGTCTGACTTCAGGTCACAGCACAGAAAACAGACATTTATTTCTCTGGTGAATTACATCTTTCAGCATGCTGAGGAAAAAGCAACACCCATTCTCATCCTGCTGATCTCCTGTTACCAACACTTGTTATTGCTTGACTGGTAAGTGCTCCTGTTCTTCCTCTGATTTGTTTCACAGGAGGATGAGAACATCCTGAAGCAACTTCTACTCTCAGTCCTTTCACCCTAAAGTGCTGTCCATTTCTTCAGATGATAGAATTTGACAACTGAGGACCTCACTTAAAAACACTTGTGTGTCTTCTCCTATGCACTATTATGAGAATGAACAGAAAAGACAGTAAGATACTGCAATCTTAAGCATTATTATTATACAGCCTTAAATCCTTCTCAAATTTTTACCTCTTGTTCTCTTCCCTGCTCTACATAGGAAGAAGGAGAAACAATGATATATGAAGGTGTACTGAGGCAAAAAATCAAATAGCACTACCTCTTCTGCAATAAACCCTACTGTTGCTCAAGGAATGTTTTTCCCATGGTAATTTTTATGCCAATACCTTTGAAATCATGTTAACAACTTCCATATTTAGGAACAACAAAAGAACAGGAACAAGTCATGTTGACTTGCATCTGTCCATGAAGAGGACAAACGGTTCTAGACATTGTCAAGCTGACATAACTTGATATTCATTTCCTTACAATGCTTCACATGAACAGAGGCTCCCCTCGTGGTATTTAGGATGCCCTATGGGACTATCTCAAGTCACCTGGGCAGGATCCTGCAAGCCACCCTAAAGCAATGTCCCTTCTGAACCAAAAAACAGTAGGAAGAAAGTAAAACAAACCAGTGTGGCATCAGATTTTGACAGCAGCTCAGCCTAAGCTTAAGATAAGAGTACACAATCAAATTATTATGGGGTAGGCAAAGGTGTGAATTGAAGAAATCAGCTACTTTATAGAAGCTGATCATATGAATACTCTTATCTTACCACACAATATATATGGCAGTTTATTCCTTTTTACCCATAAGGTTACATATATTTCACAGACTAATTCACAAATCTATTTCACAAATGCTAGGGAAAAGAAAGGGCTTCAAACAGTTACCAGGCAGCAGCTGGCCTAGAGCAAACATATGCACTGGCTTTCTTGGGGCGCCTTGTTTACATATGCACACTGTATTCTCAGATATAGCAAATCACATCTGTAGGCTATATATGAAAATAATGCCATGCCCAGAGGCATGAGATCTGCCAAGAGATCAACGTGCTGGTCATTCTCACATGAAGGAAGAGCTTGCTCCAACAGCCAATTTGCTGTTCCTATTTCTGGCACAAAACACTACAACTCACAGTCTCGAAACAAGAAAGCCAATCTGGCTTTTAAAGAACATGTAGGGAGAAAGGTAATTACTGCTGTGTTTGGGATACTCTGAGAGGTTACTGCACTGGCACTCAATACACTGCAGAAAGAAACAGAGTATTTTAAAACTCCTGTTCTCCCGCAGACTAAATTTTAAGAACTCATTACAAGGCTTTTCAGGTCAATTACTTTGTTTTCAGTTACAAAAAGAAAGTTTCATTTGGTAAACACATCAGAAAAGTATTGTGAAATCATTAATTTATTTCTTGCAAATGTTTATTTATTTTCTCATTATGGAGAGGCTCTGATTTTCTCAGGTGCCACAATGCTCAAAAGAAACAAAAAAGGAATGAGTCATAACATCCCGGAAGATAACACATGTAGTTTTTAAAGTACAAGGGAAAACTGTGGTTTCCAAGCCACTAGTTTTAGAAAACATCCTAATTAAACTGCAAAAGGAAAACATCAATCTCAAAATCTTAGGTTGTTCACTGACTTATTGAAATAAAACAGGAAAGATAGGGATAACTTCAGACTAAGGACAAGAGATGAATAAACAGCCTTTTAAGATCACATGCAGAGACAGGGCTGAGTAACTCTAATGAGACTTGACACATTCGAGGGTTAAAGGGACATTAAACGCTGCAGGCCTCTTTTTTTTTTTCAATCCTTGAAAGCAATGAAGTTTGATTGGAAAAGTCATGTTGATTTTGTTTATTCTGTTCCTGGTATGTTTTTTTCCATTTGAACTACATTTCTGACATTAAAATACATTTTTCTCATTGTTGTTGTCAAATCCAATTTCAAGCCTAAGCTATACATTCTGCCCACATTAAATAAGCTCTATAGATTCACATATAAGGACTGTTTCTTCAGCAAGAAATAATATATGTCAAACTCATAACTCTGAGCTTTTGTTTTTTCCTTTTAAAGGCAAAGCACACACTTGAAGCCAGCATAATACTTTCAGGCAGAAAATGAGTAAATGGACATTCATTGGCATCATATATATCTTGTGTATATATAAATATATTTTGTGCAGTGCATGAGAAAGCAATGGCAGGAGTATATCTGTAAGTGAAGATTGAAACCAACATATGGGTTAATAACTGCAATAAGATAATTTTCAAATTATATAGAGGTATTTTTAAAAGTGCTGTAGTTCCTTAGCTGCAACAATTCCAGACTTATATATACATTTTAAAACATGTAAGCAACAGTTGTGGCAGAACTCCATTGTGGAATTATGTTCAGCTCTGGACTGAGATGTAACTGAAACAATTCTGTAGAGGAAATAAAAAATATTCACAGCAAGAGACTGAATATGCACTGCATTATTTAGAAAGGCAGAAAGTAAGCTGGAGCAAGGTTAAGGCTGGGTTATCAATCTCAGACCTTTTGGAACTTCTGTCCTTGGGGAGAAGCCGTGTTTGGGGTTTTTCCCCATTCCACAGTCCCCTCAAATAGTGCAGTATCTCTCTTGGAGAAAGCCCTGCCTATCAAGCATACACCTGCAAATGCTACTTAAAAAAATATTCAAGCAATACAGATGATGGTGTACCATGTTGCTTTGTCCTAAGGGAGACATTAAAAGAAGACATGAGAGAGGCACTTAGGCCCTTCAAGCCAAACTGAAGGAAGATTTCTAGCTCTTCAAGTTCCACCTGAAGCCTTCACAGACAAAAACATTTTTACAGAAACACTGTATTACCAACCAGTTGTCAGAAAACTGGCTTACATAGCACAAACCAGAGTGAGAACTGAATTCACAAATAATTTCAGTGTAGGATATACAGTCTGTAGATCACAAGACTGAAATTCAAATACAGGAGTTGTTAAGTTTTTACGGAGCAATAGCTTTATAAAGAATGCCTATATATTACAGGCACTAAGTTGTGCAGCAATAACAAGAGAGGGATATTAAACCTTCAGAACTGTCTTCTGGCAGTCTTCAGCCTTTTCGTACCCTGCCTAGGAACTCCTTAACTGAAATGTCAAAAGCTGTCATGATGCTGTCAGCAGGACCATGAATCTCTAACCTTGTTTCACCTGTTCTCCATTTATTTTTTCATCTTCATATAATACATCTCACACAAAATACTCTTCATCCCCTCTTAAATATCCCTCATCTTCCCTCTTTATGCCCCAGTACTCTTTATGTCTCCTTCTTGAAAAACTTGCTAAAATTTAGATTTGCCATGAAACTGTCCCACTTTCTGTTCTGATATCCTCAGCATCCCTTTTTCTCTTCTGCTTACTTTGTTCACCAGAACCGCTTTTTCCTCACCTTCCCCATGAACACCACCACAACGTACACTTAAAACTGATTTAGTCACGCCACCTAAGATCTAAAAGTCCTGAAATCGCTGTTTAGTAATGAAAATCTACCCAACTTTCTGAAACTTAGTACCGAATCAAATTTTAACAGCCCAGCTCTTGAGCACCCCCTAACACTTATTTGCACAGCTGTTTAACTCTTAAAAGATCAGGGGTGAACTGCACGATCAGTGTCACTAAAAACGGGAACACACAATGCAGCTGGTTAAGCAGAGATAACCTGCTTTATTACATGCTTTTCAAAACCTAAACAAAATCAGTTCTGTCAAACACATTAAAAATAGGAATGATTTAAATGAAGCAGAAAGATGCATTAAATCCTTTTTCATTTTCCAGTAAAGTCTGGTTAGCTGTGAGAGCTCGGATTACTTAATTAACGCTGGAGTCAGTAACAAGCTGACATATTTGAGAGGCAAACACTGAGAACTGGGTTGATATTTCTGCTTGATAAGTGTGTATTGCTTTTCCTTTAGAACACCCACCACCCCAATCCTTACAGGAAGCGCTTTGCTGCTTCCCATTTAACCCTACAATTAGCCGTGTTTCCCTCCAATACGTCATAATTTACATGACGAGTTTTCAATGCAGAAACGACTCCTATTCTCGTCTTCAGGCAGATAAAAAAGGAATCTACTAATCTAACAGATGTCTGAACAAAAGTGCTAAGTTAGCAAACCACCGTGCAAGCAAATATAAATAGGAGCAATTCCCTTAAACACGGGGTGCTCTTGTTCTGAACCAAGAATTTGCCTTGGAGCTCTTTTAGTCATTAAATTGGCAGCGGTCAAGAAACGGAGGAGGAAAGGTAAGGAAAGCACTGCAGTAGGTCAGTTCCGACCCGCAGCTGGAAAGGCCAGAAGCGAACGCTTTCCAGCACCCCCGTGGGGCTCCTGCTCGCAAGATCCCGGCCAGGGCAGGTACAACCCCGAAGCAAAGCCGCAGCTGACAAACTCTCCCAGCTCCGCGGGGTAGGACAGAGCGACAGCCCCAGCCCCGGTGCCGGCTCTCCTGCCCGAACCCGGCCCCCAGCAGGTTTTCCCCCGCCGTGAGCTCAGCCCAGGCGCAGGGACCCGCTCGGGACCCGCAGGGCAGTGAGGGGAGAGCCCGGCTCAGCCGGCGCAGCCCCAGCCCCGGGCAGGACGTGCCCGCACGGTCCCGCGGCCAAACGCGCCAAGGGGTGCGGGGAGCCCGTGGCGAGCCCCGGGGAGGGCTGTGCCCCGGGGAGGGCTGTGCCCGGGAGAGAGTCCGGCTCCCGTCCGGCGGTAAGAGCCCCTCATGCCCGCGTCCCCGCCGCCACGGGCGAGCGAGGCGAGGCTGTCCGGCTGCGGGGGCACCCGGACTCGCCGCCTGCCGCCGGCCGGCCGGGCGGAAACCGCCGCTCCCCAAAGTTTCCCCGGGCACTCACCGGCGGAGCTCATGGTGCTCCCCTGGCGCGGAGCCGCGCTTCCCCTCGTCCCTTACGCCACGGCCCCTCTGAGGGCCGAGGAGAAGGAGCCCATTGTTCCCCCGCGCCGCCACCCAGCCGGAGGAGCAGCCGGAGCAGGAGCAGCTCCCC